>WEDG01000100.1:0-439215 GCA_017591395.1 Schistocephalus solidus
AGTATCTACAGAATTCAGACCTTCGAGTAAACACCGTGCCTAGGTCACTCGGTTTACACTTAATTTCTGCCGACACCAGTGTCTTATAGCCATATCACTGATCAGAATGAGGATGACAGTATTTTTCCAATCAACGTTTTTAACAGGGCTTTTAAAGCCGTTTAAGTTGACGTACCCCTTGAGATATGTTACGTTTATCGTGTGGCGGGCGTTCTGTTAGACATGGGTGTAAATACGCCTCGTACAGCAGGGATCTTGTATCAAATTCCTGGCACCATACATATTCCTGTGCCAATCGTCGCTCTAACCTTTTTACTCCTAAAACGAACTCTAACTCCCGCTGGAAGTTAGCGCAATGCCATCTGTAGTACAATAATGTAATATTTATTACCATTGCCTGCCGGGCGTTCGTCTGACAACATCGAAGAAGTTAGCTCGAAGCCTTCCGCTAAAATCGGTCAAGGCAGGTGTTCCTTGGACCCTCGATATTTAGTCTTTGGTGGATAACAGAGTAGATCAAACTTTGCAGATATTCTGCAGCAGATCTACACGTGTTGAGGGTCAGAATCTATGGCATCGGTAAGGTCCGCTAGGTCAGGCATGTGTACGAAGTACAACTAGGCCACTATAGATCGTGTAAGTAAGAAATATTTCGCTACATACAGTAGATTGCTTAACTCATGAAATGTCTATATCAGAATTTGAGGTAGTAGCAGGGCAGGCATTTTAAGGTGTTAATTGTGTTTTTTGTAGTAACACGATGCGCAAAAAGCTGTTTAATAATAAAGAGTTCACTTCAGATCAGTTTACTGATGGGAAAACGGGGCGAAATCTGACGTTTCTTGCTATCCAGAAGTTTATCTACGCCATTGCAAGCTACAGATCAAAACATTTTGCTTTTGTGTGCAGTGCTATGAATGAACATTAATATAAGCCGGAAAAATTTGGAATATACCCCTTCAGAGAACGGAAAATTTTATGTTGTGTTCACGAAAATCAGGTGAATGCAAGTTTGAGAGATCACATTGTTTTCGGGAAAATGAGGACATTTTTAGTTAAAAAATCAAGTTTTGCAAAGTTATGACGTTTTGTACCAAAAAACGCTGTAATAAACTTTTGTGAATGTACTTTGTTTTACCACACTGATAGTTAGGAACTTAAACGCGCATATATACGAGACGCGATGACACACCACCACTTTTCGCTGTCACGGCGTACGCGAAGCTCGCTAAGGCGATTTCGGTCTGCAGTTGACTATAAATGAATAAGGAAACTTGAAACGGAAGGGGCCGAAGATTGACATTTTATCGCAAAATCGTAGTATATATTCGGCCACTCTCTTGCGTGTTTGAAATCTTAGAACTAAACTGAGAAATAAGCAAATATACTGAAAAACGCTCTAATAGAAAAAGAAAAGGGAGGGCTTTAATTTTCAACATAAATGTTATCCCTACTTTCCAGTGAAATCGAAAATTTGGTCAAACGGTCCCAGTTTTTCCTTGACTTCACTTCGGAAAAACTTTAATTACACAGGCATTCGACAGCGAAACATTTTATTAAAGCACTTTTAACAAAGGAAACTTATTATAGAAAGTTTTTTAACTAATTATAGGCATATATTCACCCGGCTTTTGTTGTGGACGTTCATTTTTCACGGCAGCGAGTTTTCATGTCTGAGTGACTCTACAAATAGGACCCAGACGGCCATTTGCATTAGAAAAGATGTCCAAAAAGTCACTACTTCACTAAATGATTTTAAAAATATATCATTTCGAAGATTTTTCGAAACACATCAAATGGAATCTACATTTATGGGCAGTCGACTGAAGGCCTTCAAAATTGCAAAGAATTCACCGCATTTTCACAGGCGATCTGAAACTCATCGTAATAGAAAACCTGAAATAGTTATAAAGAAGTTTAACCATAGAAAAGTCATCTTTATATACGCAAAATTGTACATTTACGATTACAGCTAACGATTCTATTTTTAAATTTATTAGCATGTGAACATGTAAGCTTATGAAATATTATATTCCTGTGACGTCCCTATCGGCGCAATCAAGCGAAAATCTGCTTGCCTTGGTCAAATGCATCAAACAAAATGTACAAACGGAAGAAAAACTACCAATTCCCGTGAAACGGTGTTGGAATATACACTTTAATGTTAGGCTGCTTGATGACGGCCATACTTTACGTTGCGCTTAATCTAGAGGAACATGTATGTGCAAAACTCTAAAAAGACTATTTTCAAAAGTAATTCGGCTTCTGCTTTATTCACTCGTTGAATTGCATGGACAGGCTTCCTCTACATTTACAACTTCAGTTTACTCAACTAGGTCGATTTTTTACATTTTCATAATCCGTACCTTTTTCTAAAAATTAGTATTTCTAGGCAATGTAATATTAATTTGTAAACCACTAAAAGCCTTACTTTTCCTAACGTTCGGTTCTTTATCGTTGTAAACTTTTGGTGCACGCAGCGTGCGCTGATTTCGCGTAACGGGCCGTAACTCATGAAATCTGATGGATTTCATGAGTTAGGACAGCTACTGTAAATATTTGTCCCAAAGAAGGATCTTCCACCGAAAAATAGTTCGTAATTTGTGCTGACCAAATATTATCACAGTTGACTGGCCTTGCCATCTCATTTTGTTCGAATGCTTTTACGTCTTAACGTCTGTTTTTAGGATCCGGCCATCTCAGCATATGCCGCTTTTCTAACGACTTATCTTTTCGACAAAAACGGAAAAATTCGAGATGACTATAGGAGTAAGTTCTACTGCATGCTTCCCCTAAAATTCAGAGTTTGTACAAATTTTCTTGCTGATCGTTGACAATCGCATTAATGATATCTGCCGTCGACAACCACGCTTTCATTATTCTTTCTCCTTCTCTTATTTAAATTTTTTGTTGTTTTATGCTGGTTTCCATTTGTCACTTTCATTTTTTCCTTTACCCTTCTCAAACTTGATAGGATATGCAGACATTATTATCATCTAGTTGTGCGTTTATAAAACTCCGGTTAACGTGGGGCAGGCTGCGATTTGAGTGTCCCTGTAATCTGGTAGCAGCCTGAGGGAGCTTACTGCATCTCATGGGACTGGGGTTCATTAATATATTCTGATTGCAGGACGATTACACGCGTTCCGTTTTTTCATGCAGCTCCTGTCTGGAGGCCTCGCACACAGTCTTACAGCAATTAGCGATTCATTATCTGTAAATTAATAATCGCTATGCCAGCGACTGCAGAGGACTTTTGTCTGGAACGTCAGAGCAAGGTCTTGCAATTGTTACAAGTGGATGAAGTTGCGCTCCCTCACGAAATACTTCCGATCGATAGCCGTTAGCCCACAACTTAATTTTAGAGCGTTTCTTCTATGATCAAGTGAACCGAGTGCTCAAACGCTGGATTCTCCCTGCCTGGTGTTATGCTGTGGCTTTTTAATGGCATTTACCAAACACAAAGTGCCCTTCGTGATTCTTCTTGTGCTTGTTGACTGCACTTTCGAGTTCTATATAAATACACCTATTGACTACAATTAAGTAGTAAGGAAATAAATATTTATCCAGCCTGGTCCCTCGCCACCCAGAGATGCGCCTGGGCTTTCCGCCGACAATCTTTATCCAGTCTATTTTTCACTTTTTTTAGATGCTCTTCTGTTGCACTTGTTAAGCAGTGTTGACGCGAAGAATGAGTGGGTTCAAATCGGCTACTTAGGTGTACTCGGCCAGGCCCCAGGAGTCCTGTTTGAGGGTAAAGGGGAGAATACGCTGACAGCCATCTCGAGTTGTTGCGTGGCCACGCAAAAAACACTCTGCTGGTGTAACGCTCGCCAAAAAGGTCTACAGGCTTTGACCAGGTGAAGAAAATTTTCTTAGTTGGCGCTGATTAATGTTTTAAAGACAATTTTGCCCTTAATCGTCTTCATTATAACTCATGGAAATCATGCCATTATACGTTAAGTGTTTTAATCTAATTATCCTCCTTTGATTGCAATGTTCCTTAGAAAGATTGTTCATGGATGCTTCCCCTAACGCTTCCAATGTATTTTCTGGTGATAATTACGTTGTCAAAAGCGCATTTTGTAAGTTCGTCAGAGCTTATGACATTAATTTAGAAACCTGATTTTTTAAAATAAACATTCAAGTTAAATGGGTGATGCTTTTGTCGCTTTACCCTGATTACACTGCAAAATTGTGATTTCTCTCCCGTTATTGATTCCGGAGTTCAGAACCCGCGTTGCCGTACTCATGACCACAAATACCCTCGAACCGAGAAGTGTTACCCAAAAAGACAAGGGAGAAATGAACGGCTATTTCTGGGTTATGTGACATTGTCAGTCAGGCTTACTCGAATCCGTTTTCCGTCTTATGATTAGAATGCATCGTTGTATACCGTTAACTTGCAATTTAATATCGTTTGCAGCCGAAGAGTTTGTGGTGCATAATTCCAATAGGACAGTGTTTAATTTAAAAATTCTTAATACCAATTGACTCATGTTCAAAGCTCAAATTCCACTAAACCTGATTTAGAGCCATGGTCGGCCGCTGACAGCTTCGTCGCCAGCCCTTTCGAGACATTTTATTTGGATCTTCCCTGCTCCCACGGTTTCCCTAATTGGTATTAGTGTCTTTGTTTCAGGAATTTCTGTCAGATAGTGACGTCCAAAACCGAATGACCATCAACAATGGTATTATCTTCACCCCATTCCTATTTAATTAATATTGGCAAAGGTGAAATAGTACTGTGATCGCTCATTATTCCAAATAGGCTAACCCTAACCCATCAGCCCGGAGTTCCGCCTTTAAAAGTTCTTGTTAGGCCTCGTTACTTGCAGACCTGACTCTAGGAGAGGGTTTACAGGGTGGCTTTGTCCTGGCTTGGTACCGACTTTGGCAGTTGTTACACACAAAGCCTCAGACAGAACTGCAGGTTCTTTTTACTTGTACTGCAAGTGGTAAACCAAGTAAAATGCAGTAACTTAGAACGGGAAGCCTCCCGAATCCTTCTCTCTCAGACCGAGTAAAACCTAGTTGGTTGCTTACGTTGTAATTAGTACTTAAATTAAATACTTTCCGTGTGAGGCATTCCGAAGCAATGACATCGCTTTCGGTAGAGGAGTGGCAAGCTGCTGGAATTTAATCTAAGCATCTAATCTGCTGGTACGAATACGCGTGGAGGCATCTGGTAAAGCGAACAAACACGCCGCTGCTAACACAGTTGTCGGCTCCGACTTTATGTGTCGTCTTATCAAGTTTCTTTTTCAGGTGTTAGGCGTGCTTTTGATTACAACAGCACATTCATGTAGGATAGAAAATGCCCATACCTGCGACGTTGCTCGGTGTGCTAACTGCTCCTCCTGTGAGACGAAACTTACCTTTGACTAAATAACCATTTAATTTCATGAGTTTTTTTTACACCAAGCCTTCTCTTAAGAGCTGCAAATCAGCCTAACAACACGGCACTTTCCAACCCATGTGGGAAGCCGTCAGCTGTATCACATTTCGTGGCTTTGGATGCTACGAGTGTGAGAGTGTCATAAGAAGAATTCCAGGGGACACGGAATATGAACGCGACATGTCCTGTCGTCTCCCAAAAGACTTGCGTTTTCAACGCAGAATCCCGCAGTCCATAGGATTATAGTCAAAGCAGCCGAACGTATCCAAGGCCACAAAATGTGACCTTCATACTGAGGTTTTTTGTGAGCCCTACCTCCAGAGGTGATCGTTATTTCAGGCTACGTGCCAGTCCGCCAACAAGATCACAGACCTCCTCGCGTGGTGCTCTGAAGAATGGTTGTCTTGTATCAGACCTTCTTCTTGAAGCACTAACCGAAATTTGAAAAAAAATCCATTAGGAAGAATAAGTTAGATGAGGTTGTGATACTGACGTGCTCCGAGCAATATACCCATTTTGGGAGCTCCCTGTCGCTAAACTTTAAACGCCGTTTAACACAAAGGCCGAGAACGACCTGTTCGACAGATAAAATTGAAGGAGAGTTTAATGGTTTATAAAAATATTTTTTTGACAGAACGGGTATCCAGATCTATTTATTGCTAAGAACATGACCGAAAGACCTCCAAAGCCCCCGATACTAACGGCAGGCAAGAAAAGACTTTTCATTGGGGTCCCATTTCAAGTGGACGCATCAAGCGAACTTTTAGGAAGACGCCTAAGTCAAGCTGTATCAAGCACCTTCCCAGCAGCTAACGCTTATGTACTGTTCTCTACTGCTCCCATTGTATACAGAGAGGGCAAAGACAAACTGCGAGCTTAGACCACCTCTATATGCATTCATTTATTTACCTGCTCCTGTGGGGGCAGAATATTTTGATCGCACGAGCCGGGGTTTGTCCAAAAGAATAAGAGAACATATCTCAGCATGGCTAGGGAAGGGCCAAATGAAGAACATAAACGCCTCTATTATCGTACATATGGTAGACACAGATCATCGCATAGATGCCAGAGAGGCCTTCCGGGTGATTTACAAGGTCCCCTCAAACTAATAACACTTTCTTGGACAGCATCTGTTGGCTATGGCAGAAGCGGCTGCAATTATGTTACGCAAATCGGTCGCAAAGAACTTCATACAGGAGCCGCAAGTACCATGGCCGAAAACCATAAATTCATCTGCCCGGAGCTTATTACCTTTCCCGGCGGCCAGCATCCTCCTGACGCTGATAAGAAGACTGACCGCAGTTTTTGTTCCTCCCCCCACCCTGACAACCGCACGAATTTTTTTTCTACTGGCTCGCATATTTGACTTAGTGACATCGAAACTAAATATAAAGGCCTGAAGACGATGTATCAAAAGCAAACCTATGTTCCCCAAATTGTCTTTTGTATTTATTATTTTTTTCACAAAAATTTAAATTGTGAGATCCTTTATGGTCGTGAGGGCTTTATTCATACAACATTGTATTTGCTCGTTTATTCGTACTACTTAGGAAATATACCATATAGTTCACTTTAATGGCATAACTTTATGAGTAGTATGTGATCTCTTCTTTAAAAGACGGAGAAATGAATAAAGATTCCTTAAACGGAAAGTAAATACCTTATTGTTTGGATACTCATAGCAAAAATACAACGTCAGATCTGAATCAAAGTTACTTGTGGTTGAAAAAGTTTTTAGACCGAAAGAAGAGCTTTCTTCAAGTGAGTACAATAAAATATATTTTTATGCATATTTTCTACAAAGTATATTATAATTTTTAAGTGCCCCAAAAGTCAATGGAAAACTTCATCTATTCAAAAGCCGGCATCCTGCTGCAAAATAATCAGTACTACAACCCTGCCTTAATAATCTTTTTATAATGGAAAATACATTTCAATACTTCCATTGACTTTTCCGTAGATAGGTTTGAGCCTGTTGTTGGACTATACGTCCGTCAAGTGCAGGGAGGCGTTCGCAAATTGACCTCTGAATTTTTGTCGTGAACCTTGTGTCATAACCCTCCGATGGTGGAACTCTGACCTGGAAAAAATGCTTAGCTTGACACTGATAAAACGCTTATCCGACAACAACTACGGAGCACCTAACGTTAGTTTGTAGGGCTTGATCCTGTAACATTTGACCATACCAAGTAATACTGACAATAATTGTTGTATCATGTAAGCTTTTTGTAAGTAGGACCTTTTTACCTCCAGTTTACCACACCGGGAGACCGATTAGTCTATTATGTATCGCAGTATTCTTACTGTTGAACCATATGACTACCAGCATTTAAGACTTAATGCTTATTTAGCCATGATGCCTGGTCCTCCTTCCGGCTGATATGCCTTAATTGAGGCGCAGGCTCTTTAAATCCCCAATTACGTCCTGTAGGTTATCCTTTTCTCTCAACAACTTCTGCTACCGTGACTCATAGGCTATTCTTTCGTTACATTATCCTACAGCGTTGTGTCCCATATTGGTCTCAATTCTAACAAGATTACAGAAGCTCAAATCAATGACGTTCTCACGATTCTCCTCAACTCGCTCTCAGACTATACGACAGACTCGCGAGGTGACATAGGATCTATGTAAGTCGTTTTATTAAGTCCGAATTCTAGTGGTTTTCCAAATAAAACCCACATCTTTCATCCTCATCATCATCAACAGCAGAATTATCATAATCGTCCTCATCAGACCCTCAAATAGCGGCCCGCTCGAATAGTTCCACTAGATTCCTCTTGACCTTACCGCTTTTAAGTTTGTCTAACTCAAACTGCTTGGGTTAGCTTACTTCTTTTCTGGTCCCTAGCTAAAAAAGTCAATAAGCCGATTTAGACAGAAACGCAGTTCTATAATGTGAGATTTAACAAAATGTGAATACTTCGCGCACTACCAAATACCTCCAAGCGTGTAGTCAGTTGGACAAGATGGAAGATTCAAAAAATAACAAGGGAGTTGGCAGACGAAAAAAATACGTCATCCGAACGAAGCATTTGGATGTAAAATAAACAGTCTTGATGAATGTAGAAAGGTGCTAGGTTACTGTATACGGTTAATAACAAGCGTACCAACGGTGGGACAGCAGGTCTAGCGTTATTAGTAAAAAAAAATAATTACGTTACTGCCGCCATCATCATCATCATCATGATGCTGTGATCTCTGGTATGCTACCGCTTCTCGTATGATTTTTCATGAAACATTCGCCCTCATTACTTGCTCTTCCTTGTAGAGTGCGGGAGGCTGGAATGCACTCTCTTCTGGCCTTTTGCAGTGATGTCGTCAACAGTGGTCGTTCTGGAGAGATCAAGGCCGATGTGTACGTCACCTGTTCTTGTCGTATTTTTTACAGAGCTATATTAACTTATCTTGCATGCGATGTTGGACTCTGTGCCTCACTTTGCCTTTGATGAATGAAACCGTGATGTGCGCAGACGGTGTACTGCGTGTGTATGATGGAGCTTCTAGTTCACTATCGCAGCACGGTAACTGCGATTTCAATCCCTGCACCCCCTCCCCGTAGCTGGCCAATCCGCTCACCAGTTGCAGAACAGTAGCCGGAATATCCGGCACGCCCATGGAAAGTTTTGCAGCTTGCTTATTGCGTTTCGTCAGGTTTCTTGAAAGATTGCTGCTCTTTTCAATAGGCAGCCTCACCTGTTAACATGACCGGAAAAATACTCTTCAGTTCTTTTTCATAGTATAATAGTAGCACTACGTCCTATTATGGAAACCAGGTTTCTATGTAAAAGTGGTCTCGGTCCCCATCTCAACTCCATCTCTCAGGCCGGATTCTGTTCATCCTGTTGATCAAGGAATACAGCCACCTCAACTTCGTAAGTGTTTACAACAGTCTAAAGGTCAATATTAGATCTTGCTAGCCTATTCTGCACTAAGGGTCTCCTCTGTTTATAAAAATAGCAGATTCTGATATCGTGGCAGGGGGCTTTCATTGGTCAATTACTAATTTTTCGTTTTCCTTGTCGGATCGTTTGGTTTCTCATCATTTCGGTTTCTTGCCAGAACCCAACTGCGGATCTACTTTGCTAGATATTCAGACTTCTGGTTACATGAAATTTTGGTGTCTGTCGTCCTAGTTTTTCCTTCTCTCAGCTGCTACAAGCTCCTTCGTTTTTCTTCCAGCATGGAGTCTATTTTTGTGAATGTTGCTCAACAAGCCGTGGAGGTAATTGACCGAACACGTGCAGTTGCCGGGCGTGTTTTCACCGGACTCCTGCATCACAAGTAAGCCCACTTCTGTTTAAAAAAGTCTTTATCGTCTTCTATTATACGCACGTGTGTTCTGTGAGTGCGCGCATAGAATTGTCCTGATGAATTTCTGTTCTTTAGGTTACCAGAAAATCGGATTTTGTGTTCTTTTCATTCTTATCAAAAGTTTTTGAATTAGGACATTTCCTGGACGCCTTTTTCCGTGCATTGTTTTCTCGGAAGTTTCCCTATTCATATGTCCGCTTAAACAAGCAATTCCGCCGCCATGCAAAATTGATCCAGCAATAAGACTCCGCATTGAATATGCACTTCGTCAAATGAAAAGCGCCGTAGTCACTTTGCTGTGTAAAACCGGTTTCGCAGACGAGTTTTTGGTAAGGATGCCTTGTATGGCTGCCTAAACTGAACAGGAAAATAAGAACTGTTCCCAATGTATGCAATTTTGCGCTAAATCCCAAGAAATTTATGTTTAGGATCAAGGTGAGGGTTAGGGTTAGGTTTGATTTTGAGGTTACGGTCAGAGCTGGGGTTACAGTTATGATTATACTAAGGGTTAAGGGTATTATCATGTTGATTGCAGAGTATCAGTTTGGGTTAGGGTTAAGATTAAGGATACAGTATAGTTTAATGTTAGGATTAGTGTTAGCGTTAAGACATGGGTATATTTACCCTTCCGGGAATTTGCTTGAGACCACCTATTTTAAGCAGGCCAGGCGGTTCCTATTCCTATGTCCTGTTTCCGCGGCCATACGAGACAGCCCTACGGAATTTTCATGTCCCTCATCTTGGTCCTAAGTAAAGTTGGGGCGAAAATTGGAATGTTTTCTGGGTGATAAAAAATGTTGGGTGCAGCAAAAAAGAAGGTCGTTGACCTGTTTATTTCGAAACTTCTTTTTCATCTCTAAATAATTGAAAGACTTATTTTTTTAATTCAAGTGTACCACGCGTTTTCTCAAAGAATATTAAAATGTTTTTTACAGATGTCTAACGTAAACTCTGTTACTTCTTAGATTAACTAATGCCGAAAGTAGAGTGCACGGAAACCTTGTCTTGCGCTCGGAATTTAAGCTGACAGAGGCTTGTTTGACAATTTCGCGGTTACTTTTCGAATAGTAGTAGCTTCGGTTAGACTGAATTGTATGGTCGCCTAATCAACGCTCCGCTTACTTGTAATAGGTGGAATTGCGATAATTTTCGGGAAGGTTGAAAAGTCTGATGCCTAATCCCTCACACTAACATACAACTGAAGTGTTACCGTAATCGTAACTCTAGCCCTACCCTGAACCTAAACCCTTTAGTTAACATGAACCCAAACCTTAACCCTTAACATGATCCTGACCCTAAATCTGACCTTAACCCTAATCTTGAATCTAAATGTCAACTTAACCCTTACCCTCATCTTATTTCCAAACCCAGGTTCCCTGGAATTTGGCGCAAAGCCTCATGCATTGCGTGCGGTTCCTATTTCCGTGTCCTCATTAGGCGGCCATAGAAAGTGACCCTAACCGTACATTGTGTCTACTGTTACTGTCTTAGAACGCAAAACAGCCAAAGTTAAAATCGAAGGGTGCAGATGAAGGCCACCGGTAATACGCGGAGGTTTTACCTATTTCCGTGTCCATCTGCCGAAAGTTCTTTTGTCTTCCTGAAAATAGGATAGTTATTCACATTGGGCCTCAGTTTATTTACGCAGGCAGGAAAATTTCTTTTCAGATGTGTGAACTTTTTTACACTTCGTTGAATGTCCTCTAGCAGAGGAGCTCGCTCAATCATTGGTCATTATGTTTGTTTAGTCTCTCCCACGTGCTGCGTATGTCATTTAAGTAACGATTTTTTCACTCACGAGCTCAAAACTGCTGAATTTTAACATCGCCAGCTGACTTTGAAACGCACATTATGTTTCAGTTTTTCCATTTAAAAGTATATTTTAAGATCTGAAGTAGGTTGTATGAATTTTGGCACAAATTGTAGGTGGTACCGGCAGCTTGAGTGCTCACGCACTCTTCCTAATAATTCTCAAGTCCTGTTTCGTGAGGTTACGTTACGGAGGGATATTCGGAATAATTTTGGGATTGGAACTTGATGCTCAACGCTTTTCCATTTCATTTAGAGGGTATTCGTGCACAGTTGCTGGCTTGTTGTAAATTGTGGACATAATTACATGGATTGGGAGTCAAATTTTGCTTCTATAAAACTGTGAAGTCAACTGTCGTCTCGTCTTTGGGCTTTCAGACCGCAGATGCCCCACATCCCGCATGAGACAGAACTTCGTCGGATTTTTAACGAGTAGGTCAAACTTATAGCACCCACTGCTTTTCTTGCCACACCTTATTTGTTCTGCTTTCCGTCTGGAAATGGGCTTGCGAACATCCTATTTTTATTGGTTTTGCAGCAGCATTTGCTGTTTCCGAATTGCATTTCTTCGCTTTGTGTTTCTTTAGGGCACGTAACCATGTTTGGCTGTATATAGTTTTCTTCTAGTGGCCGTACATCCTGAACAGTCTTTGTACATCTGAGGCTTCAACGATCTATCATAAAAATTCTCGTTATGGGAAACACTTTAAAGTCACAATAATCTCCTAAGTTATAGCGCTGGAAGAAGACGCAAGTCCTCATAATGGAAGAATACATTAGTTCATTTGTGATTTGTTTCGAGTATAACTTGAACAGGAGCCAGGAAAAATCTCGTTCAGAGGTGAGCATTCCACCGCTTATTAGCTGACTTGAAATTGTGTTATGACTTTCTCGCCCAGGTGATCTTTATTATTTTAAAGTGTATCGAAAGCGTTTGTCAGTGTCTTTAGAGCGTTGACGCGTAAGGTTCGCGCTGGAAACGGGCTCGGTAGTAACCTTAGCTTTGCTGTTTGCTCCCGGACCTTTTTGTCCAGAGTTTTGTCTCTCTTTTTTAGGAAAATATGTGCGGACATTAGTTGGCTAACTGCGCAGTCGACATTCCCACTGTTTGTTCAGCTCTTTGACCTCCCCGAATTTCAGTACCATCTTATGCTCGGGTTTGCCGCCAGCGCTGGTGGTGTGACCGAAAAAACGGTCAGTTTATTGTGTTCCCTGCTATCCCTCTCCTTTTTACTTGGCTTTTTCGTAAACTGCCCTAACACAGTAGACCAGTTTGTCTTACTACTCTGACCTGTTGAAAGACTTGCATTATTTAATTAGCACATTTTCGCTTAATGACATGACTGACAAGGATAAGGGAGATGCGGAATGGCCATTTATGACTCATTAACCGTCATCAGCCAGGTTGACGGTTGTACACCACCCGAGGATCGAACCCGCATGTTGTAGCAGATAATCTACTGTCTCGGCCTGCGTCATTTACTCTGAGTTCCTTTTGAGGTTGTGTCGATGAGCCCGGTGTTTGATCAAACCCTGTTCTCTCAGTGTTTCCTCTTTCTCTGTGTGCCCTACAGATTCAGGCCAGCTCCTACGCCCTGCGTTCCCACATGATTACGCACGAAGCTGACCCAGCCTTCCTGTTGAACTTTATGCAGTTGATGGCGCGCATTTTCATCTCCCTCCGTGATTATTCAAGGTTTGTCGCTTCACCTCTCCCCCCTATCCCCCTTTCCTCCTCCCCCGAGACTTCATCTTGACTTACATTTTTGCCGAAAACTGCCACCACTCGGTTATCAGTAGATGTTTATTACTATTTCAGGATATGTGTTCCCCTCCTCAAATTTCTCGACCTCCTTCTCTGTGATCCCCTCATCGCTGCCACGATGGAGAATCATCTGTAAGTTCCCTGTGCAACCTCGTAAATCTGACCTTATGTTTGCCCACCTCAAACACCTTCAGCTGCGGGGCGAGACGTTGCTGCGATGCTGGTGTTGCTTGCGAATTGATATCCCCATCCTTCACTTTTAGCTACCTACTTTCAGCTATGTTTGTCGTGCCTTCATCGCCTCCACGGAAAAGTTGCACTATCCAGTCGGATTAAAGTCCTAAACCTTGTAGAGGTGAAACCATTTGCTTGCTCTGTACTGCCTACCTAGTTTTGTGAGGGCATTCAGAGATAATGATTCAGCTGGCTTCACATTGCAAGTTCAATCAGTCAGGAACTGAGAGTTAGAGAGAGAGAGCGAGTTGCAACTGTAGGCATCATGAACAGTCTTCTGTAAATGATTGGCAAAAGTTGCGCCAGATTTTCATCCTTCAAATTGTTGCTAGCGTCATTTGCAAATGACCTCATTGTTGTAGTTAAAATAAATAAAGAGTGGTAAATAGCAGTATCTAATGAGCAAAATGGGTCATCTCACGTACATATACGGAAATTGACATGTGAATGGAGGCCAAAAAATGAAGGCTCAATTTAAAAAGCCTGCCTGTCGTTGTTAATTATAGTCGCCCAGCGATAGACATCTGAGCAAACTTCAACCAAGTAGCTGGCGCTTCCCTAAGACGCCGACTTTCATGTTGACCGCTCCAAGCTGTCACCAACCAGAGCTGGTTTCGAGTGAGATCACCCCCCCCCCCCCCGAAAGTTTCACTTTCAGGCCGGTGCTGTGTACAGGGTTGGCCGGCAAGAGGGGAGAGCGCAACTGAGCTGTGCCAAGTGTTTTGTGTTGACTGCATCGATTTACCTCGAGAAAATGCAGTTTGCACATGATAGCATGCTCATTCCCCCTTCTCCCACAAGAAATGACTTAGAGTTAAATAGCTTCAGAACCAATTTAAGTGCCGGCGGATTCATACCGCGAAATGACTATCTTCGATGGCAAAGGATCTGCGGTGCTGGACTGTTACCGACGGGCCAATTTGAAGAAGAAAAAACTTTGCCGGTAACTTGCATGCAGCATGCTTTTCTACCTTTACAAATGACTGTGGTCTTGCCATGACGTTCAACAGAAGACAAGCCGTTTAGTGTACTAGGTTATTTTAGACGCAGTCCTGCTCTGAGGATACGCAACATGACGTCTGCATGCATCTGACTTTAGGGGAAGCACAATATTTTAAAAGT
The DNA here is from genome assembly GCA_017591395.1 of Schistocephalus solidus. Classification (NCBI taxonomy): domain Eukaryota; kingdom Metazoa; phylum Platyhelminthes; class Cestoda; order Diphyllobothriidea; family Diphyllobothriidae; genus Schistocephalus; species Schistocephalus solidus. The sequence continues at coordinate 14,641 of WEDG01000100.1, forward strand.
GATGTCTTTGGAGCATGCAATGGCTTCCAGTGGGGTAGCACGTCCTGAACATGGAACTTCACTACTGACCGGCAAATCTGCCGCCTGTTGAAGCAGTTGAAGTTTATGTCCAGATATGGCACTGTCACACGCTTCGTTGACGTCATGTCTTTCAGGCCCTCAATTACTGCCACAGCCACTTTAAGCATCTGCTGGGTAAAAACGATTAATTTAGTTTGACTCACTTGTAAAAAAACTCGGTTGGCCTCGGTGGGATTCGGACCCACGCCAGCAAGGGAAAGGCTTTAGTACAGTCAACGCTCTAGCCTGGACGAGGCGAGAGAACTAAGCCCCAGTCTTTACTATCCACTAGTTAAGCACCAACCAAACAATGATTTCGGAGAATTTGATAGTAGACCGCCTATTTCTTAGAAGCCGCGTAAACCACTAGCAGTGCTAACTAATACTGCTAAACGTATGGGTCACTTTGTCGATAAGTATTCCATTGTTATTTTTTCCACCGTTCCTACTTGGCCAGTCAGCTTACTGTTTCTCGGACACGTCATTAGACTTGGTGTAGGCTGGCGGTACGTTGACCCAAGCGTGATTAACTTCACGGCCCCGTTAGGATCACGTATTTTTGGGTGGTTAGAGCTTTGGCTGTACTCGGGCCTCGCCTTTGTTGTAGTGAGTTTGAATCCCGCCGAGGCAACCACGTTTTTAACAATAAGGCCGAATGAACCTTTCCAATTCGGTAAAGCTAGACGATTTATTTTTCCTTTTAACTTGTCGTTGAATTTTCCAGGCTTTGCCGGTACCTCTAATGATTTCTCATACTTTTCTCTTTTAGTGATATCCTCGATCAGCTTCTCAATTCTACCTGGATAGAATGTCGGCTCTCGAAAAATGTCCCGAAGCTCAAGGCAGCCATTGACGTGTAAATACCCATCCCATTTATGCATTTATCTTCTACTTGCAATGTTTTAGCGAGTCAGATAAATAGCAACTTACTTTAGTTGACCGTCCTTCATGAACTTTTTGCTAGGCAAACCGCCTTTTAATTCATTTATTTCACAGCATATGCCTACAGTAGTGGTAAATCTAGTGATAGTAAATGCTGGCATTAGTAGCAGCGGCAGTAGTAGTAGTAGTATTAGTATAGCAATATTAGAATTAGTAGTAGTAGTTGTAGTAGTAGTAGTAGTAGCAACCTTTTTGTCAAGCTTAGCGTGTTCCTGAACTGCAAATGAGAAAATTTGCGGATTGGGACCTTTTTCTGCTACGCTTCACTAATTCGTCATTTTGTGTTTCGTTTGGTTCTTCTATGACTAGTTATGGCGCCATGGTGCAGTTTTCGGAACCCATTCGAACGAAATCGGTGTCGTTTTTGGTCGAAAGTCTTCGGCACCGCTACCCATTTGTGAGTTTTTTAAGTTGTCTTTTAATTAGTATGAAGCACGGAAAACGTCCGCCTCAACTTTTTTCTGATCTGAGTTGCAGTCCCTCCTTGAAGTCTGAAGCTTTTCCATAATAACTCATAAGGAGTTGTGATTTCTCGGTGTACTGAAGTAAGTAGATTTAGTTTACCGTCACGGGCACAGAGATCGTTGCCCCCTTCCCCTGCAAATTATTGCACTGAAAACTCGATTTCTCATCGACTAGGCGTGCTGATAAGCTCCTTTGCTTCCTGGGGACGAGCAATGGGTCAATTTTCTTCTCATTTTCTTCAGCGATGCGGTAACAGAGAGGAACGATGGACTATTATAGCAAGGAGCCACGTGGTGCGCTGTGTTTAAAGAAAAAAACGCCATGTCCAACCATTTACCGGTGCACATTTCATGCCTAGGTCTATGTTGGGCTACTGTTCTGTATGTCCTTATGTCGTACTAAATTTCCGTACCCCGTGCTTGACTTGGTTTGCCCTTTTTAGGTCCGTAAAGCGGCAGCGTCTAAGCTCTTCGAATCTCTCCTTGTCTACGAAATGGTCGACCCGGAATCCAACGAGGAAGTGAGTACCCTTCTCTCTGAGACCGTGTGGTACGTTCGACTCTGGCTGTGTTCTTCTTTTTAAACTGTCGAACTTTAGCGGTTAGAAAATTTTGCTGCTTGATTTCCTCAAGACAATCATGGTAGACCGCTTAGTATTCCTCATGTTAGTCGATTTTCGGGAGGATGAATGATACCTTTTGGCCTACGTACTAACTCTGCATGCGGACTGCTAGATGTGTACGCATGTCGCCAGTAATAGAACGACTCTCAGCGAAATCTAATATGCCTCTGCATCGATATGGCCAATCAGCTTCCTATTTAAGGCTCACACTATAATCCACATATTTATGGTTCATACTCCACTATTTAAGGCTCATACTCCACTATACTCCACTATTTAAGGCTCATACTCCACTATCTAAGGCTCATACTCCACTATTTAAGGTTCATACTCCACTATACTCCACCTATTTATGGTTCATACTCCACTATACTCCAGTATTTAAGGCTCATACTCCACTATAATCCATGTCAGTCAGCCGGCGTTCCGGTAAAAACGCGTCTGTAACCTTCCGGATGATCCAGTTAATGGCGTTGTTACACATAATTGTCGACAAGCCGCAGCCTTTTGGCGCCGCTGACGGGATTTCGCACAGGTCGGAGGAATCAGTAAGGAGCAGAGGTAGAGTGAAAGGTAGAACGTCGCGGCGGAGTCGGTAAGCCACTAGACCATCTTTCGCTGGTAAGGTTGGGAGATCTACTTATCTGCAAATAGTAGGCGGCTGCATCCACGTCCCCTAAGGAACCCGGCTTATTTGTGTATCGTACTCGGGCCACGCACATTTTAAAGTATTCTGATGCTGATTATGCCAAAGGCGTCTGCAATGATTTCGATGGGAATCATGCCGTAATAGGTCTCTTGCGCGTTTCCCGGCACTCAGAACCCTGCAGATGAACCTGTCAAAACTAATGCCCACTGTGAAAAGGTATACGACACCATCTACAGGCCATAATCAAAAGTACGTACGAATTTTCATGCTACCGGTGTTGGCATCACTGGATATATCTGGCTGCGAATTCTTAACCTGACTTGGAATTAGTTGGCCTGGCTACGTGCACAATTATCTCTGAAATATTGCGTCCACGTGTGTTTAACACAGCACCGAATCGCCCGTCTTGTTGGTGGGCGGACGACAGTGGAAAGTGAGGTTCGGCCGCCCGTCACCATCTTCGCATCTTGAACCTAGCTTATAACGGTCGTGTTGGAGGTTGTCTGGCCCATTCCGACTATTTTCACCATTAAAACGATTGACAGTTGACAACGAGAGGTTCTGTCTATCCATGCGCTTGTCACTAACTGATGATTGGGTGTGGATCTGGACGAAGAAGAAGTTGGTAAGGTGCCCCTTCAGTTGTACCCAACCGTGCCGCACTGGATGCCGTTTTAGCAGTGACCGTCTCGCTGCTGCGAGAGGCCAATTACCGGTGACAGGAAGTGGTGCTCATTTATTTCCACTTTGTTAGTTTCCAGGAGTTAGAGTCCAGGTTTCGAACTTCAGGAAAGCAGTAGTCAGCAAGGCCATATGTAAGAATTCATACACTTTTTTTCCCATTCGACCGTCACAACTCATTTGAAGTTATTTCGTGCTTTGACTCCAAAACGTTTTACATGTTTTTATATTAACTGTAAATATGCAATGGTTACTTTACATCTAGGGTTTGCCAGGTCATCGTCTGTAAGCCTTCAAATATACATCAATATTCATATGTAATTCTCGGCTTGCTCGCAACGCCCGTCAGTTTGCTTAATTCGCTGCCCATCTATTAAAAGCCGCCCATTCACCAGGCAGCTAGCTGCTTGGCAAAAGATTTACTGAGTATACCATAGACACGGTAGGGATCTTCAAGGTTGACACTAATACTACTGTCATGGCTAGTTTTATCACACATTCCACATTTTGAGCATCTGCCGGAAGTATATTTTCACTACTTCGATCTCATATTAAGCCGTCCGGCACCCGAATTTTAGCTTCTTATTCTTATTTACTCAGAAAGTGTTTCATTTGCTGCCTCAGGGAAGAACCCCTCTCCGAAGTCAATCCGGTGCGCGAAACCATCTGTCAACTGCTTCACATCCCCTCCTCGCGACCAGTCGTCTTGTCTCCGCCCCCGTCAAGCTGATCAATTTTTTATCTTGGCCTTCTTTGCATTGCTTTTGTTGTCCGATTACTGTATTTTTGCGTCTACGCGCGCATCGATGAAGGGTCGGTGCACAAGATATCTGTTGTTTGTTTGCAGTTTCTCGACAAACATAGAACACTGATCTACCTATGTACGTATCTCCATAATTCTGTCTCCTTTTTGTTTTACTGGAGGGCTAAATATACAATTTTTGCTGATAAGTTTGCATTTAAAGATATTTCTGACCCGCAAACCTCATGGTATATTCAGGATAATGGTTCAAACGTACTAAACGCTAACCCAAAACATACCTTGGCATGATATGACAATAGGTAACGTAGAACGTTGTGCTCACTTTTGATTGTTTATTTCCATCGCAAACGTTCACACCACCGTAGTCGGTGTTGATTGTTGTTATAGTTTCATAGCCTTGGCTGTTACACGTCAAGGCACATTTTTATACACCTATGACGCTAGGGGTAGTCAGGCATTTAAATAAAGCTCATATGTGTGTGCCAAGCTCGGGGAAATTATTGACGATAGGGCCAACTATAAAGGCACGGGATTGCGATCCTTTGAAGTCGTGACTATCTACTGGCCACCGATGGCAGATAAGGACCTTGGTGTTTTATGCTGAGATCACTGGCCACCCTGGTGTCGTTCACATGGGTGACTTCGACGCACCCGGCATTCGATGGAGCGATATCCAGGCTTAGTGTTCGAAGTTTGCTTCCTATTCCCCATCTTCTAGAGACAACCCTTGAAGCCCGCCCCACATTATAGTGTAGTTACTGAAAGAGCTCATGTAGAGGAGCAAACTACTTTCCTGGTTCTCGTGATCGCAAAAGACTGTTGGCATAGACGAGATATGCTGCCAATCTCTGCTCGGTCGACTTAAGTGGCTGATGGACTTCAGCCCAAATATATCCCATTTCCGTCTGTGTCTATGTACCCTAGGATACATTGACTTGCTCTTAGTTACAGATTAATTTATGAGGAAATTAAAAAGCTGCCATTTCGAAATTGGGTTATCTAACAGAAATCACATAGTGAAGGCTGGGAGACCCGCCAATGATCCAAACTCCTCGGTGATGGGCCATACAGCGGCATAACATCGCCGAAATACGTTTCTGGGCTTTCAGATAGCATCTGTGCTGCCAGTTGGGTGTATCGTGCAACCCCAAGTTCTTTTTACTATGCCAAGTCAACATGAAAACCAAATAAGTGACCAACAGACTCGCATGGTGAGAGCTGAGGCATCGCGTACCGATTGAATGCCCTCTTTGGTGGAATTATCACATTGAACTGCGATTCATTCAAGGCGCAGCTCCTGAAGATCCACTGGCCCTTATCGAAAACTATAAAGGCTAACCAGTTTCAGTAGCTTACACCACTACGGGAGAAAAAAAACATCAGAAAGTCCCTCGGAATCGACTAAAAGTATAGCATTTCATGAATGCAAGTTAAAAGGCTTAATTTCTAAGAGAGGACCCGATTTAGAGATAAATAGGCTCCACCTAGCCGGTAGCAGTATATCCCTAAGTATTTGAGAACGATCACAGGTAACAGGCATAAGGTCTTGGTTATGAGAAATAGTCATGATTTCAAGATACTGAACATTACTTTCAGTTCTTCCAGGTTATGCTCACAACACTGGTGGATTACATTCTACCTAGTTAAGAGAACATGGGAACCTCAAACGGTGTTCACATCCTGTTTCGATACGAAGAATTATTAAAGAAATAAAAAACTTGAATTAAAATAAATCGCCCATTCTACATGAGATTCCAATCAGAATGCTCTCTGTACCAGTCCGTTAACTCGATAAGCCGTTATCGGTTTCGGGTACGAAAGGATATGATACTGGAATTCTTCCCTCGCAGTGGAAAAAGCACGCGGTAGTCGTGCTCATCATCCAAATCTGCCAAAAAGTCATTGTAACGAACACCATAATCTTACTGATGGGGATGGAGGAAACTGACACTTCGACCGTCTGTTTCGATGAAGTCCACCCTCTGCCCCGCAGCAAGGTGACGAAGCGAAGGCGACTTGCGTGTGAATAAGATTATACTCAGAGTATATTTTCGCTGTTTCCGCCGCACTCCCCTCACAAACCTAGGCCCGGTGTCACATAAAATTGAAGAAGATCGGAGGCGGGCATGGGCGCAGGTGGCTTGCACGACCAGAACCACCCCTAGGCATGGAAAAAACACCTGATTCGGTTCCCACAGGGTGGGTGTACCAAAGAGGCCACATTAAGAAGGAACCATTGCAGTCGGTCAATCCACCACCATACAAGCATAAACTGTGCCGACTGCGCGGTCCGAGATAGCCGTCACTCGGTTACCTTTCAGGCCATGAATTTTGGCGCGCCATCATAAATTCAGATGCGTTAGGTTGCTTGCAGTGAGGGAAATGTGCTGGGCCGTCAACCTTACTCTCTGTTTTAATTCTAATACCCCAGTCACTTTCCGAGCGCGTAAGTTCACTGGTGCGGGAATTGTTGCGGTAGCTGAGATAGCTAATGTCCTCGTCTACGTGCGCCGCATAACGACATGACAAATAATCACAAAACCCATGATTTCACACAAAAGAAAGGGAAGCGGCAGGGATCACGTGAAGAAGGAGCCATTGCAACCTGGCTTTCAGACCACGAGTCCGCCACTGCGAGGTTTGCATTCAACCATCGGATGATCACCTTCCAAACAGTGGCAATAAGCGCACAGTGATAGTCTCGGTCTTCGGTCACACATGCAGCAGGTAGCCACACATGTGAAGTAGGAACCAAGACACGAGATTTTCTTTTTCAGGCATTCGTTATATGATGTTGGGCGTGGTCATGTGTGATGAAGGTGCTGATATAACTGTGTTGTGCTGGTGCTGTGTTGTAGCCCACGATGTTCTTCCACCAATTTTCATGGAGTTGCATATTGCCTTATATGCCCATACGCCAAATGAATGTGCGTGATACGTTAAGGCGGGGGCGTTGGTTGTATTTTGGTGCTCCTGGCTCCAGTTCGCCATTTTCTTTGCGTTATATTCGCTAGTAAGCGACCGGGCCGATGCGTGATGTTCATGTGTGATGACAATGAGAGCAGAATAGGCTGGGGTTGTGGAATTGGTGAGGGTGGTGACACTACTTACGGATACTGCATGGATGGATGTGGGGATTATGAGTGCTGGGATGATAGAGTTCTCGGGTAGCTGGGGTGTTTGGAGTGTCGGTACTGCGTCCGAATATGTCAGACTGTGCCGATTCATGCGCAGAATCTGTGTTGGCAGAATAGGCATTATGCAAGGCGTTCGACGTTATGTACCCCAGCACTTGTGACTTGCAGAGACATTTAGCCTTGAAGGTTGCGATCTGGTTTGCTTCTTAGGTTTCCGTGCCAGTCTTCATTCCCCTTCTCAATGCCAATATGTCCTGTGAGAGGTCCGCCCATGTTTTTTTCTAGATTTGCAGTCGTTCAAGAGATGTTTACAAGGTGTGCTTGTATCGTTGTGTTTGTACTCCCTGCCAGCGAGTAATCATATCGAAATACCCGTAAAACAGTCGTTTGGGTAATGGTTGTTGTCCATACTCACGAGCTGATCTCTTTGTTGCAGTTGAAGTTGCCTCAGCATGGAGTGTATACTGAGGGGGCCTTTTCGTTCAAGCAACTTCAGTTTCCGGGAGCCAGTCCTATCATCTTTGCTTTATTATCCATCGGAGGCAGCTTAGATTAAAGTGGTTGAGTTTCCGTGCCTGCTTCTTGTTCACCGTTTAAGTATCTGCTCGATTCACTTAAAGACTTCCATGCCCGGGAACCCATCTTGCAATCTCAGCTTCAGTATTCTGCAGAGGCAGCTCAGATGTAACATATTCCGTTTCCTGGCTTGGTTGGAGTAGATGGTTGAGGTCTCCGCTCTAAGCATGGATGGCGTCAAGAGGATGGTCTTGTACATCTTAAATATGTTGTTCAATTAAATGCCATTAAGATTCTATACAGAGCTTGCAACCGGCCGAACGCTGACCTTGGAGATCCGAAAAGCAGCCTCATTATTGAATGTTATGTTGGGTGATATTTTGCTTCCTATAAATGTGACTTTGTCCACATTTTCATGCTAGATGCTTTTAATCTGTATTCGATGGGTATTGCAATCCCTATTGAGTTACAGCTGGTATATGACAATCGTTAGTTCCATGTTAAGTGTAAGTCTAATGTTGACGAAACCGGTGGCTAATAGGTTCTTTCTCCTTTTCATCTCATCTTTCATCGCGGTGAGTGCAGCCGTCCGTAATGAGCAGGTCGTGAGTATTATTCGTAGGTAGGCACGTATGCGAACTGCATGTGCAACCTTTTGAGAATGTGCTCGTCAGTTTTGCCAGCAATGCATATCCTGGAGTGCCTATCATATAAGTCGTTCACTGCTGTGACTCACAACGGGAAAATTAAATGTGTAGGAGTGATTGCGCACCCCTAGCTCACTCTGTTGGTCACTGCGAATGATTCAGAGACTGTCCGTTGTGAGTGACGCACTGCATCATCGCATCCTTGAGCTAACGCTCCCTAAGTAAGGCAGTCAAATATCTGCATAATTTTCCACAACCCATTGGAGGTGATGCGGCATGCTTCCATTGACGCAAGGGCCGTAGACGACCTTGATAGAGTTGTATATTTCGTTGCGGTTCGCGTAGCCTTGGATTTTCTTGGCCTTGCAAATTGTCCAAGCATCCTGCGTTTCTTTCAGCCCTTGTGGCAGTATGTTCCTACGCGCACCACTTAGTTCACCGTTTTTGGTCAAGGCAGCCACCGCACGTAATGGCCGGCACTGACGCTCATTCACACCGTCCGTCTTTACGCTCCTGCTAGGACTACCCGAGTCTTGCCACCAGCCTCGCGAGGGCTCGAAAACAATTAGCTTGCGTCATTTCACTGATTGGCTGCAGGTGACAAATGACGCCCTGGGATCGAGTGGTCCGAACAGTGGAGACAAAACAACAGCCTGCTTGATGAGACAGCTAGCGGCACTTGCGTGCAGAGCCCCTTGTTAGCCTTTTGCCTCAGTAAATGCTCGTCAGAAGTAATCCCTTTCCCTGACTTCTGATTTGGGACGCCTTCGTGTTGCCGACTCTACAACTTCGACACCCTTATTGTACAGTGGGCCATCTTAAGGAGGCCTCTATGTTGGCGTCGGTCGTTCCACTCATGTAGTTTTTGTGTTGTCGGCTGCTTTTGGTGAGTATTTTGCAGATGCCCGCTTCCTTTATTTCAGTAAAGACTGGTGTTAACGACATCGAGGGTTGTGGCTTATAGGACGTTCCACAGATGACACTAGCGTGCCTCCATGGTGGCTTTATCATCTGGAGCTCGCAGGTTTTCCAGTCGCTGGTATAATTGACTGCGTTAATCAAATTATTGAACACGCAAATTTAACGGAAGTGTAATTAATTTGCTTGGTGTTAGGTTAATATGTGACATTCTGCAGGGTGATGTCAATGCATTATCTTTTATATGAAAAGACGGTGGTCTGTCAATCCATTGACGTCACAAGTTGTCTTGGTCACTAGCACGCCATTTTGATCTTGCCTCCGAACGATAACATAGCCCAGCAGCTGCCAACGCCACAATCGGGGATGCCTCCACACTGCCTACTCTGGCGTCAGAGGGCGGAATAAGGGGTGAGTAAGAGGAAGGTGATGTTCCGTACGAGGTTAAAGAAGAAGCAGTTGGTTTACGTTCCAGCCGCCGGGAAAATGTTGAGCGGTGACTCCCTTACATTCAGTCCTTTTGCTGTCGATGACGTTGCTAATGACGACCAGTTTAGCCGTCTTTGACTAAAAAAGACCCAAGGGCGTGCTGTTCCTCATATAGTCTGTTCTTCGTCTCATCGAAACTAATCAGTGAGGGGACAAAGGTGCTGATTATATGGACGAATTTAGATCACAGAAGATGGAAGGCGCCGGGTGAATAAACAGCCATTTGCGTTCTGCATCTGACCAGGTACTCAATCTTTTGATGTCATTCCTGATGGCAAAGGCGACACCATGGTCACTCTCTCTGCCTTTCGGCGGCCGCTTGAGTAGAATGTGTAACTAGAGCCCCTTCCTCCAGCTGGCCCTGTTTAGAGAACCGGATCTCGCAGAGATCAACGATTTCCACTTTTGTAGCTCGCCAGTTCTTACTGGAATGACGACGTTCTCCGACCCAAACGGTTCTTCCTAGAATTTTTTAGAGGAAAGTAACATTCCGGGCTGTTAGAGTTAACGGGTTCATTAGAGAAGCGTGAAGGGTATGGCGGAGAATCTAGCACGGTTGTTGTTGTTTTTTTGTATCTTTGATGGTTTTGACCACCAGTTGTCAAACTGCGGAACACGGTTGGGAAGTACATAGATTCCGTTATTATCTTGCCACTAGCCTTGATGGTCACCCACATGACAACGCCTCGATCAAACTTTAAGTTAGTACCTAACCACAATGGCGGCGGAAGAGAAGTCTGCTGCCGTATGCCAACAGCATATTTATGGTGAACAGGGGACTAAAGACAATGTCCCATGTGGGACGGAAATCGAGCCAATTGAAAGGACCCTAATATGGTTAACCTGTAGTCTAAACTTCCGACAAATCTCATGTGGTTGTGTTGAATTCCAGCCCTGTTGAGAGATGGTGTGACCTCAGATGGCGCAATGCCTGTGGGCGGCCCAGTCGGGCGGCTTGCGTGCGTACGACTTGGTAAGGAGGGCTCTTCCGAGCAGTTTGATTGCACAATTCTTTTACGTCACCTTTACTAGAACCTTCCTCCACGAGAAAGTAAGAAGTGCTCTCCAATGAATAGGGCTCCGAAAACTCTCGGGCGGCTGCTGATCTTGACTTTGTGTTTCTGATTGGTTTTTACTATGAGAACGACCCGAGAAAGTCTGGGCTGCCTATGAGTTTTTATATAGCCCTCTCCGTAAACTCATTGAAAATGAGGGGTGTTCGTAAGGGACGAAAGAGCTACTGGTGCGGGGAAGCACACAACACCTCAGATTGAGGGTAATGGACCTCAGATGCCAACTCCGAAATGGTTGTAAAATGTCACCGTCAGTCATTACTAAACCATCACAGAGTGCCTAGTCCCAAAAGTTTCATTTATGGGACCAAGCCTCTTTATACTGTTTTTCCCTAACGGCGTAGATGAATTGAACTGTGTGTTTGTCCTGTATGCTTATAACATAAAAATCTGGAAAGCGTCCGCGGTATGGTCTATAAGGTGAAATTTAAATAAAATAGGAAGTTTTAAAGTGTTGTCCCGTGGATGGCTCCTGTCGCCTTCAAATAAATAAATAAATTGCAAATTTAAGGCCCAGAGGGCCCCATCATATGTTTCGTTCTGCGTCTTGCATAGTTAAGACAGGTCCCTGGTTTGCGCACATACCATCTTAAAAAAATCGCTACCAAATGTCACAATAAAAATAGGAGAATCTGCGCTTTTCCATGGTGAACTCATAAAAGATTTCTAAACACGACCCTCAAAGCACTTTTACACACAATGTCCTCTAAGTGCCGGGCACGAAAATTCTTATTATTATGGCGGCTAATGTCGTTACTTCAATTATGCATGCAATCGAGCAGGCATTTACGGTTTTCTTCAAATATTGCCTCTCAAAATTTCTTTCGGAGCTTTTATAATGCTGCACCTTGAATAAATGATACAGGATCGGATACCCTGGTTGTAGCAAAATTAGGATCACCTTGTAATTGTTATGATTAAAGCAGCCAACGTGCTAAGAGATTAACGAGCGCTAACCTAGGCAACTCGCCTAACTAACACACAACTTTTTTTCCCAAAGATCTATGCAAATTATGCAGCCCTTTCATATTATGCACTTGTTGCTTATCCAAACTCGCCATCACAATAAGCCTCACCTTCAGCACTCATATTTGCGGTCTATAAGGAAGATTTGATTTGATGAACAAACTATGTATTGAGCTCCTTGCATATCTACATGGTACTATTATGATTTCTGGTCTTCGACATTTGGTACGGCCAACAACGGATTCTTTAATTACATTACACAAAAATATAGGCACTACTCTGAAAAATATCGATTTGCACTTCATACTGAAAGTAACGCAAAAATTGGCCAATGGTTCTGATTTATACGTGATGACTGCAGAATTCATCCGATAAGACATATTTTCCTCAAATATTCTTAACTAAACTGACACAATGAGAGACAGGTAAAAAAAAGACCACGTTTAGATAAATAGGCCTATATCTTGCTTATAAATCTTATCAATAAGCTATCTCACTGCTCCAACAAGTTTTTTTTCTAAAATTGCTTATTGAAGTCTGGAAAATTGAGGTTCGTTTTGTTGTGTCAAACCAGCATTTGCTTTTTTAAGGTCGCTGACTTTTCGAAATTTACGTTTTAGTTAAAAGAATGTTTTGTTTTCGCATAAGGAAGCAAAATGAATTGTAGCAGAGAACAGCTGCTGGAGTTGATTGAGGAATGGAATGCAAGTAGGCTGGACCTTTTCCATTTGTCCATTCCGGATGATGTATTTTGCTTTTTACCATCTTCACTCATAAAGTCTATGGAATTTAGAGGTGTCATGCGATTTTTCTTTGAAGATGCAGGCAAAAGATATCAAACAAAATGCTTGAGAGTATCAAGCACATCCAAAGCTATTGAAATAGTTCAACAACTTCTTGAAAAGTTCCAACCCATTCTGGGAAATCGCCGGAAGTGTGACTATGGACTTTTCGAACACCATGCAATGTCAGGTTAGTGTAATGTTGTCAGAAATTCGTGCTAATTATAAGTTTTTGCTGCATAATTTTTCATTTTTTGTGAATTTTTGTATTTGTGTCCTAAGTTTTCCAGAAAAATAAATTATTTTTCCTTTATTTTATTCTGTCAAATTGGTTTTTGCTATGGAAAATGTATCGTCCATTTCCAAAATTTTAATTTGAAAGTAAGAGGGATATTTCATGCAGTCAATTAGTTATCGATTTATTTCGTGGGTTCCTGGGAAGAAATTTGCTCTTTTATATGTTCAAAGCGTGTCTGTTAACTATTTTCATACATTGTGTGTATTTTGCGTTTCCTCTTTTAGGTACTTTTACTCCTAAGTCGTTCCATTTGAGTCAGGTGTTTATATTTTGCTGGAATATATTTATGGTCGTTTATCAACAGGAAGCGTCGACAGATTATTTATTTGTCCTATGGTTACTTGCCTTTAAGGACTTGTAGTTAATTCTGACTATTAATTAGCAGTTGGTCGGATCAATAATTTAATTTGAAGGGTTTGAAATAATATATCTGTCCCAAATATATTTTTAACTATTTCATAAGCTAGATTGACAGGTTCATGCCCATTTATTTCATTGATTAGATTTCTTATTGCATCGGTTTGCTTTTTTGAGAAAGTATTTCCTCGATTATCAGATATCCTATTTTTATTTTTCCTTAAGAGCGCAGGTTAAACGACGATGAAAGCCCACTGATGGTGCAGTTAAACTGGTGCAAACAAGGACGAGAAGGAAAATTAATTTTAAAATGTCTGCGAGAAGCGCTAGTAAGTTTTTCCATTGTCTGTACCTTCCTGCCTGTTTTATTGAGTTGCTTTAAATCATACCGATAAATCTTTATCGTGCGCTTTCCATTTTTATGTCCATTGAAAAATATACAGGCACTTAACTTTTTATATCGCCAGAATCCAGAGCTTAGTTCTTCTCGGGAGGAAGGCAAGACTGAAAAGATACCCCTCCAGGTTAAACGTAATCGATGGCCTCTGAAGCGTGACAAAAAGCACCTCAAATCTCTCCCTCATGGGGCACAGCCTGCATGCAGTGGACGACTTCTATGCACTCGTGGCTACAAAACTCTTACGCCTGGAATGAGGCCTATTTCTTCAACAAATAAACCGCTAACTAAGCAGACTCCTAATCTACTGGGGCCAGAAGTGAATGTTGGTTTCACTCTTGCTCAAAGTCTGGAGCCCACATCTAAAGGAAATTTGAGGCGTGGTTCTTCTCCCCCTGACAACAGCTTTACTAGAACCGTATCCGACCCGGAGGCAATGATGCGCCGGAAACGCCAACAAACTCTCGGGGCAAAGCTTGCTCGAATTGCAAAATATGGAGGAGGAAACAGAGGTTTGTTGAACATTTTGTTGCATATGGTTAAGTTTCCTCGTTATAAATTTGGTTTTATCTTGAAACAAAGTTGTCTGTTTACTTGGCAGACTACAGCTTTAATGCCGCAGTATTTTTTTCGACTTTTGTAAAGATCAGTCGAAATTTTTATATTTTTTGCATTTTATTACCTACCTACATGAGAAAGTACGGTAGTAAATATTTTTGAGGTTGGTCGTAGATGTCTATTCATCTTTTGGCGTGTCTTTAACTTCTGTTGTCATTTCATTCTTGACATAAGTGAATACCTTATCTTATGCATCAAGTAATGAAAAGATTCTTCTTCCAAACTGCATGACATGGGCGAAGATTTTGAATTGATTTTTATTCCATCAAAAATTAATCATGCTTCAGTCAAGTGTTTAATTTGCAAACTCTATTAAATTTTTTACCATAGTGCAAGCACCGGACCTGCTATTAAATTACATATTTTCTGATGTGCATCAGCCAAAAAATCACTTAGCTGACTATTTAATTAGTCTGTCTGGATAGGTTTATTATAATTAAATGATAAATATATGGTCAGAAATTGTTTGCGCCAGTACTGAAAGCTCCTTTATTGTAAACGGCTAACTCTAAAAAAGGAAACTGAGCAACCTTTCACTAATTTCGCATCGAACAAATGTCCAAACCTGTCGTGTTAGAAACTAGCTTGATATTTATTTGGTACACTTTGGCCACTTAAGTCATTGGCACGATTGTTAGTTAACATAAAATTGATTATTCAGTCAGTCCTTGCGCCAGCTAACAATAGGGCACAAACGTAGACGGCTAAGATGTCACCACTGGCTTTTCGGGCAAGCACAACCGGTCTCGCTGCAGCCAAACGCCAGTTGTTGCGGTGACAAATGAGGAGTTTGAGTCGAGTTTAAACTTTAGGGAGGCAATAGACACCAATAATATTCAAAAATATGAATCGTTAGTCTTCGCGTACTGGGCTTAATGAACGGTCGGGTCTTTTAGAACTTGCCTGGTCCTGAATTCCAATGTATATTATAGTTTGCTTTGTTTGGGCCCTATGGACGCTTTTTTCAAACAACGCCGTAAATCTTGATGAGCACCATATGATCGCTAGTAGTTACCTCAATGGAGTGAATTTTACTGAATTTAAAAAGGAAGGGGAGAAAAGAAGTCATTTTGAACGGTGACGTACGGTAAGCCTAAGCATTTTTTTCTATTGACTTGCTTTATATGGGTTCATTTAAGTAGCCTAAATTTCCTTAGCAGAACGTTTTGCCGAGATTCATTTGGCACCGAAGCAAAAAGTGGCTATATGAGTTTTTTGAGAATTTTGAAGGCTTTTGAACTCTTCAAGGAGTTGAAGTGTATAAGTGATGTTGTTGTTTGCTGTTGCGATTTGTAATGTGATACATGCATACCATATAGGTCTGCCAGAGGTTGCACATAGCTGACTAATAACGGCTTATATACCAAAAATTGTCTCCCTTGTCTTTGTCAGCAATTTTCGGTTTTTGTTCATTTTAGTTGTAGAATATTGACGTATATTTAAGCTGTTATCTGAAATTTGGCCAACGATTCTTGCCATCGGAATTTTATGTCTTTTCAATATCCTATAAATATACGAATATCCGCTTTTGAAATTAGATTATAAGCAGCTTTGTAAAGATGACTCTAATTTTATGATAATATATCCATCCTTCTCGCTCAGAATATCGGTTCTCGTAGTACCTTCATATTACACTAAAACAGCCATGCAAATCAATATTCTGAATCTTAAACCTACGGCACATTATTCCTATCCACTTCTCGCGTCTACTTTTGTTATCAGTCGTAATTTTCCTGTGATAACTTCTTTCCCTCTTCAATATCATTTTATATTCTAGGTGGTACGGTGAAAATCTTTGGTGACATGATTGACCCAAACGTACCTTACAAGACTCTTCTACTATCCGTGGAGGATACGGTTTCCCAGGTGATACGAGAAGCTCTGGACAAATACGGCCTTGAGGACGCCGATCCGGCTTCCTACTGCCTCGTAATGCGATCTCGCTTCTCCAAGGAAACCGCAAACTGCCCAGCTCATGAGGAAATCCTCTCCGATACGGCCAGTCCATTAGGTCGGCTTCTGATGGATAAGCCGCCCAAAGGCGTTATTACTACATTTGAGGTATCATTTTGGGCAGTTTTCCCATTCAAAGTCGGCGCAAGCCCATGTTTGATGACTTTTTAACTGCGAGGTCATGTCAAAAACTGCCTCGAATTTCAAATTCTTACTTATGCTTGCTTACTTGCTTACTTATAATCCTTCCGTTTGGTTTGTTCTTGCAGTCTTCTCATGAGTCGTCTCTTATTTTGGCCGCGTTTTTATCGTTTGAGCTAAGAATGACTGAGTTAACACGGTTAGACGAAAATGGGTCGGAGAAAATGGGAATGTTGAAAGTATTTTATTAAATGGTACTTCCACAGCTGTATATTCCCTTATGCGCACCCGAAATGCAGACCTATCAAGTAATTTCGAACAGTAAACTGAACTTCCTAAAAAATCTAATGAACACAGTTGGTCAGAAGCGTGAGTTGCAATCTGATTTGCAAGAATGAAACGCTTGAACAGGTTTTGTTAACTTTTCTGTGAACCAATGGAGGCCAAATTCCATATTTATGTTTCAAGAAGCGAACTTATTCTGTGTAGGATGACATGACGGGGTGTGTGTCTGTTGATGCTTCCGCGTTGCGAAGCCATCTTAGCTATAGTGTTGGGTGACATTCTACTTTACGGCTACTGCACGCTGTCTGACAGTGTGAAATTTCTCAGTAATCAGTATTTCCCTGTAAATACTCCAGCATATTAGTGCGATGGCTTTGGAAGTAGTCTGCGCTGCAAAAACTAATCACAAATGTGCTCGCACCATCCGTGTTTTATTTTACTTGACTTTGGAGAATCCGCACTAGACAAACTGACCTCAGCTTCATTCAGAATCCTCGGAAGGCAAGGTGGTAAATGGACAATGAGCGACGAGCAACCAGGTTCGCCCTAAACAGTGCGATTTTGCTAAGACGTTTTATAAACACATGCAGCTATTTTTAGCGCCGGGAAAGTTTACAAAATACTAACATTTGACCGGCTCTGCTGTTTGCCAACCTGTGCAGACTTATAAATCCGGTCGTATGGCTTCCCTCGATGGTGGCTTTTGCTCACGGAGCATCAGAGCAGGAAGATTGCATTAGCACCTTCAGTAGGAAATTCAACATAGTTAACTGCCGATTACTTACTGAGCATTTTCCGTTTAACGGTCTAGGCGCCGATGCAAATAATGAACAGCCCTCCTCATACGCATTTTTGAAGCGAAGTAATTGAAGTTATGTGGCCTTTCTGATCACTGGTCCTTCAGAGGTCTTTTCCAGCGACTGCGTAATGCTAGCAAATAACATAAAAATTTATTCCGACACGCGACTATGTGTACCTCCAGGAGGGTCTTACTGTAAAATGCGTTCAACGACAGGTAAGAGAATCGCCTGCTGACATAGGATTTCTTTCTTTCGCAGGCTTGTATCAAGGAAAATAAGAGAATAGTTAACATCTTACTGACAAGGCTTGAATGTGACTTTTCCTGATTCGTAGACGATTCCGTCGCCTCACTACAAGGGAAAGGCGTGTACCACAGGCTAATTTTGTCCCGCAACATTTCAAATACCGCTCTCCGGCGTGATTTCGATAAATCTTTCTTGAAAGTGGAGTTTTGGAAGACACTTAAAATTAGGTAGTTAAGCTTCCTCGCTTTATTCAGGATCTGTGCTAGTACAGACTTTAATAACACTCAACGCGTAGGACAGCAGTTAAAGGTTGTCAACTGTGTTAACTGCAGAACACATAAACTTCCAGGTTTGCACAGATTGCTGCTCAAATAGGACAGAAGTATGCCTGCTTAATATCACTCTTTGTACATTTTCGTGGCGTCAAACTTTACGCGTTTTACACCGCTTTCTATTTGTCGTCGTTTGGCCTGTTACATTTCTTATTTTCGCTCTTCAGGGCACACGTTTTAAGTGCCACAGTTTGTTCCTCTGTTAGCTTTCCCTTTTCAAAGATCGCGTTTCATACCCCAACAGGGTCCAACATAAAGGTAAAAAGGTATTACGGAGTGTTCGAATCCCGAATTATTTTATGTCCTTACCGCTAAGTGATTGGCCGTATCGGTAAAACTGTAAGACGTGTTTTGTCCTTCCTCCGATACGAATGCAATATGCAACTCCACTCAGGGAACGAGGGATAGTGCAGCGTGTAATACGTGACTTAACCCTAACTCCATCCATTGTGTTCGTTAGAGATAGCATTAGTTTCCGGGTTAGTAGGATCACACAATATTTCCTTAGCCGTAGGAGGACTGAATTATCGGCTTAAATGACAATTTTCTAAGCGGCGACTATAAGGACGCCGCAGTAGTTAAAAACGCATCAATTTTACTGTGGTAACGAAATATCACGCATAGCCGGCCTCCTTCTTGCTCCCGTCGAGGGTCCGTAAAAAGGCAGGTCAGGCCAGCTGGGAATGGCATCGCGCATAGGAGTCCGCGTGACGTAAAGCTACCGGCTCTCGCAAGTCACACACCTACCGGGGCAACAAACTATTGTCCAACCCTACTAACTCGGCAACGAATGCTAACCTGAGCAAACAAAATGGATGGCGTTAGGGTTAGGTTGGCGCCTTTCATTTATTTTGCCCCACCCATAAAACTCCTATTACCACCCGTTCCCTATTATTAGCAGACCTATCCTTTGTTCCCTGAGTGGGATCGCATATGGCATTTTTGCTAGCATACATCTGCCAGCCAAATGGATGGGCAATTTCGTTCTCCTGATTGGCATTTATGAGCGGTTTGGCTATATATTTACGGTAAATGGCCAAGTGTTTATTCGCCAATATATGCATCTCTGCGAAGAATACCACAGTTTCACCACGTCCAAAGTGAATTTTTCTGATTTATTTCGCATGCCTTAGCTGCGACCCCGCCTACATCGTGACAGGTCGAGTGAGGAGACCTCAAACGGCCCGTTACTTGCCCTTCCAGACGCGCGTTCCAGCGGTGCACATCGTCACCTTCCAGCTTATTCCCGTCTCGTGCCCCACTACTCTCTCGGCTTCCCACCTTGCTCGCCAGAAACCGTTTTCGCCTGGTTGGTGGAATTCGGGAAGGAGAGCCCCGTGGACGTGGGCAACACCCACACACCCTGCAGAAAACCCGCCTCATACCCCCTTCACGTTGACCAGGGGCCGGTAAGTAAAGTAAATTGTCTTTGCAAATAGCCCTCCAGCAGGCCAAATGCAATAAACTTGCTCATTTTTCGAGCCGAGTCTTTATCAAGTCACCCAATGGATTCATCTTCCGCTTGATTGACTGCTACTGTCTCCGAAAACTTTACCTTCATCAGGGCCAACGCTTTAAGATGGCTCGCCATTGTAATTAAATTTATTAAATTATTTCAGTTAGTACTTTTGATGACTAAATACAAATTGTCCAGTGCATCAAAGAAAAAGCAGGTCAAATGCGGTCAGCTGCCTTCACTGGCACGACGAAGTCTCTACCCCCGACTCCTTTCCTCGTTTCCTCTCAAGTGCGAGAAGGTTTTTTTTAAACGCAGTGCCCGGTTAAAGGGTGTGCCAACGGTCATGTTCTGAATTTAGTGCCCTTTTCACGTAGCAGCTAACATGTGCCGACTCGAACTACACTGGCCATTTTGGCTCGCAAATCATTCAGAATATCTTTTCGCCAAACCTTCCCCCACTCACCATCGTTTTGTTTTATTGACTGACTGCGAACTTTAGATTTGGCGACATTTAAAATAAACAGGCGACGACTCGCGCTGCCACCGTGTGCGTACGTGCGTGACTCGGACGTCCTGCACCATTGCGCAGTTCGAAAACCAACCAGATCACGGTGAGGAGAAAATTTCCTGGCTCCAACCCCCGACATTCGTTGTCACGACATGCCGCGTGGCTAGCAGCGTTAAGTAATTTGATCGTTAACAATAAGTAACGAGCTAGGAAACGCCAGCAACCTTTTTATCCAAACCTCGTACCTTAGATTCTAACACCGAATTTACTACACTCTCTAGAGTTCCGCCCATTCCCAGTTCTTTCCCATTTTCGATATTGTCTATTACGTTTCGTTATTGCTTTTTCAGGACTGAGCAGTTGAAATTGTGTTTAGGGTATTCTCGCAGATGAAGGTATTATAATTTCTTCAGAGTGGTCCGTCTTCAGGATAGAGTATGATCCGGAATTTTCTTTGACGGTTTTGTCTAGAACCTTCGTAACCTGTCATGTAGCAACTAACTGTGGGTAGTCAGGATCTATTACTGGCTGTGTTCGGGAACTCTCAGGACCCAGAGGGCTCTTGAGACCGTTTGTTTTCGTCCATTGTTTGACTGTGGTAAACAAACCAGAACCGCTCGCTGACTTCCTTCAAATGGCGCCATGCCACTTTTATGGGCTTCAAATATTCCCTGCCACAGTAAACGAATTTATGGCCAAAGTTTTGCGTATTCGACTTCTGAGCTGAAGGTGGCAAGAAAGATATTCGATTGAGACGGAAATATCGTGGGCCCATAATCCAGTCAGGAAGCCCTGAAGTTCGGCGAAGCACTGTATCGAAGATTGAACTCCGGCCTTCGTGGTTTGGCGTTGCCTGTGATGGGCCAGAATTAGCCGTTCTGGTTTGCTTTGTAAGCTTAAGTAAAATCATTCAGAACATTAGCAACCGCTCCTTTATTTTGCACACGACCACTCATTCTCTCTTAAAGGCACCAGATTTTTCACAGGAATTTTCTTATCACCGGTCCTTTTTGCAGGCTCTCTCTCTCTCACTCTCTTAGAAGCTGCTAATCTTCCATATGGATTTCCTTATTTTTATTTGCCTGAGAGGTCTCAGACCTCCATATAGACCGGAATGGCCGAAATGTCGTTTTTCTAGTGAGTAAAACACCAAGTGTCGTCTGTAGGATTAGTTTTTTTCATCAAACTTTTAGCCGCAGTTTTCCGGCATTTTTATTATCCGACTGCAGCATCCTTAGGCTTTACGTAAATAAGGAAGCATCGCTGTCAGTGTTTTCCATTTAAGTAGGCAAATTTTTGTAATGTAACTTGAAAGTGTCAAGTAAGAGCGCACTGCGGGTTTGTGTGCGTAGCACATATAGCTTCGCACGATTATTTGGAAAGACGAGATACGGTGCTGCTCTGTCGGCTTTTTTCCTAGGCCCGATTTCATTTCTCTGTATTACCTGTGAATAGGTGCTTTTTTGTGTCCTGATTCTTCTGCCTCACCCTATGTTAAGATTCAAATATGTCCAAACTTACTAACCAATAAGAGATAAATCAATAAGACTCTTTTAAAGTCATGGTAATATAGGATTTCACTGACACCATATCGTAGGCCCAACCTCATATCTTGTGACTAACCAGTATGGGATACCAGGAAAGATAATACTTAAGTCGAAGACCAGCTACCCCCAACATCCTAACGACTAAGTCATGCTAAAAATTATGTTGTGCGACCCTTTCTTGATATCACGTGCACGGCAAACACAGTGGAGAGGTGTGAAATAACTGAAAAAAATCATATTTTTTGGTAGAGTTTCGCTAAATTGCTTTTGTTATTGTTCACCGATGGGAACATTTAGTGGGGCTATGTTCTCACTGCATTATTCGGTAAGGATAACTTATGTGGCCCCCTTAAACGGGATACGGAAGCAGAAACCACCGTGTCAAATTCCAGGGAAAATAGCGTTAGGTCTATGGTTAGGGTTAGGGTTGAGTTTAGGGTGAGGTTTTATCGTTAGAAATAAGTTTAGCGTCAGGGTAGGGTTAGGCTTGAGTTTCAAGTTAATATGAAGGTTCGTGTTAGCCGTAGAGTTAGGATTTAGGGCATGATTAGCGTTAGGATTAATGCTACGGTTGAATTTAGGTTAGTGTTAGGTTAGACATGGGAATGTTTACTTTTCCTGGAATTATAAACTGAACCACCTTTAATACTTTGGCAGGCGTTCAGATTCCCATGTCCTGTTTTGCGAAACATCTAAGTAATCTTTGCTCATTACTTTGTACGCAAGCCTATCTAGCGATAAAGGAGCCTTATTTTTTCTGACCAATAAGCCACATCAAAATGTCCGGATTTTCTGTCACTGAACTCTTCTGCAAGTGTCCTAATCATTCGTCTTGACAATCTTACAGAACTTTTTAGCTCAGTTTTTGCCAGCAACGACTGTCTTGCGAGTATAAAACCTCCCGATGCATTGCATGCTAATTACGTCTGGTTACCTACTGCTCAATTCAGTCCGCTCAGCTGGTATGGCTAAATCACCGTCGTTGCATGGATGCTGTCTATACATCACCGATAGTTCGGCCGTCGATTTCGACGAGGTTGACCATACGCTCCACAGGTACGTTGACTTGTACGTGATTTAGTTTAAAGTCATAGTAGACTTTCGCTGCATCTACCGCACTCTCTCCATCTCCTCCACCTATGCCCGGTTTCAAGACAGAGTCGAGACCGGCGATGGGAGAGGGCGCAGGTAGCTGGCACAGCCGGGGCCCCTAGGCCGTAGCCGCCCCTAGGCCGTAGTCGCCCCTAGGCTTGCCACAACACCCCCTCCCATGTTCGGCAATTGTTATGGGAGCACAATCCGAATAACGCCTGCCGTGCCCTGATGTGTCCCCCGTATTGGTCCAACACATCTACCACGTGACCCGTTTAGGGGGCGCTGTTTATACGTAATTACTGTTGCTCGCATTGATTGGCTACTTTCTCTTGCAAACTCCATCTGTCCAGTCCAAACCGTTACTCCGTCTTTTTCCGGATGCTTGTCCGCGCAACAGAAAGTTCAAACGGCCCGGATTGCCGCCGATCCGCTTTTTCGAACGCCTGTAATATCGGCTAAACTGGGAAAGTTGACCGGCCTGCTGGAATCTTTACTAGGCGACGATTGTGATGTCGCGCCGAGGGTGCTATCTGAAGTCTAGCAGGCAGTTCCGACGGACTCTGGGACGATTACGCGTGTCGCCGCCTCTTGACCGTCACCGGTGCCCTCTGGCAGAGGCAACTCCACGCGCGTGCGCACACACACACGCACCTGATGACTCACACGGGCGTGCACACACGCACGCACGTACGCACCGAGCGCTCACTCTCGGGCAGCGAGGCTCATGGCCACGCGCACAGCGCCTTCACACCTGAGATGGAGCCGGCGAACGCTGATCGACTTCTCTCACTCTCTTTCTCCCCACCCCCTACCCCCACCAGACTTGCAGGTTCATCATAGTCAGTAACACGACGCATGCCACCTGTTGTGGCAGCAGTTGAACCGGGGTTAACAGATTAAGCCAGGGAAACACTGACAGTGCATACTTTTATTCAAATGAGGAGACTTGAGAGAGGGCCTTTTTGCTGTGGCACTGCAGCCACAATTCATCAAGGACGGAGTTGTCGTACGCAAACTGAGTCGCTTTTGCAGCCAGTAAATCCGTTGTCTTGCCACCTGCGTAGGCCAAAACATAGCATAATCCTTACGAGCGATCGTTTACCTGCGTATGCGTGCGATGAAAACATTCCAATAAGAAGAGTAAACGATCACGCTGACTGGGTTTAACGTTTGGGCCTGGATTGAAACCGTTGGTAGGCGTCGATTGTCTCGAGCAGTACCCCGGTACTTAACGAAGGTCCAGCCGTACGCGTCGTGGAATTTATGCAAATTGCAACCGTGCGTCTTGCCGTGGGACCACCGCAGTCGCAATTTGTGTTTTCACACATCAATTGCCGAAGGAAGTACAAGGAGCTGAAAAATGTTTTAAGTCACTACAAACTTCAAAACCACGGTTCTGGGCGAGGAGTTTGAGTCGAGGAGCCAATAGTAATGGCTGCGTAGTACACCTCGCCTTTACTGGCTAAGAAGGAAGACGGTTGGAGAAAGCATTTCACCAGTTCATCCGTCGTATTTGAAGAGGAAATCTTTTGCTTGGGGTAGATTATATTGGACCTGAATCATAGTGAGGAAGAATTGGTCCTATATCCATCCTGTTCCCGTGGGTTTTAGGTTGAGGCTTCAGATTGTGGTTGTGAGTATCCAATAGTGCAATATCTGCTGCAAGTGGGTGATGCCGAAAGGATAGTAGGCAAACCACGGTCTGGCTGGTTCGTTCGTTGTTTAACTTGCAGCATCTTCACCCAAGACGGTGTCTGTAGAGGAACGGCATACAAATCAACCATTCGTGAGACAAACATGCTGAGGCAGGCGTCCATGGATGAAGTTTTCATTTCGTCTACCCCATGTACACTCAACCGATGAAAGCAATTAGGCTTATCACTGCTTCACGGGATGGATACCGTAGAAAATTACGCGTGTAAAGCTTTTCAGACTGTTGCCACATCAAGTTCACTCCACCCTTTCTGCACAAAACGTGTTCCAATGGCAAAAATAAGTTGGTAAAACTAGAGATGGACGTGGGTTGGGCGGCGCACGCGGCTCAGTAACCTGTCTACGCGTGCAAAACACATGCCAGGCTTCAATGTGATTAACCTGGATCTCATAAGTGCAGTTGCCATAAAGGCCACCTTGAAAATGAGCATCTGCTGCATTCCTCGCAATTCTGTGTACCGGCAATCTGTACCGTTAGTTGGCAACCTTCGAGATCACAACTACTAGTCCATACTGATAGTAAATGTGTTTTTAGTAAGGATGTGAAACGCTTTCTACAGGTGAACTGGTCTCCCTCTTCCCTTTGGGTATGAGGATAAGCGCTAACGTACCACATGGAAGGACTCTTTAGTACCAGCCACACTCTCCTCCTCTCCCATTTAAAAATATATTGTCCAAACATCTCGGCTGACTGGTGGCGGTGAGTGTGGGTGGGTGGGGCGCCTGACTTGGTTGAAAGTCTTCGTCTATCGCGTATCACACGCATGTCATGCAGAATTTGCGGACTTGCACAGAGCCAACCCAAAAGCGACGCAACCCGTTTTTGCAAGCAGTTTTAGCCAACCACCTGATGCGCTGTGCCACAAAACGTTTCTTGGTCAAGGCTTCTGGTTGATGCAGCCAGGCCTGAACCCCAGTAATGGCTGGCATGCATGCAATAGTGAAGTGGCCTATCAGTATTCCAGCTGACAATCTTTTGCGGCCAGAGGCCAAGTCACTTTCCCACGGCTTCATATATGGAGTGCATCGCACTCGCGTGTATTGCTACAGTCCTGCTTGATTTAACTCGGTCGACATTTGCTTTCCGATACTGTGCGTTTGTTTACCCGTCTCACAAAACGTGCGTACGATCCGAAACATGCATTTTTCGGCGCCCGGTTACAAACCGAAAGGAGTGGGGCTTGCCGACAGAAATCAACTCTCCCAGTTCAGAGTCTTGACGTTATCCCAGGAAGGCGAATAGAGACCTCCCGTTACGGCAGCATCCGATCGCGTCCCCTTTCCCCAGATCGCACCTTACCCCACCCACTAGTGATTTATTTTCAGGCATTAGGCGTACACGAGCCTTTATCCGGATGAAATTTACAGCATCTGGCACTACCTGAATTCGCCTCCAACTTCTGTGTTCGGATGAATTTGTTTGGCTCACTAGCATGCACTGCATCGTGCATGTCATTCATTTTCACACCAGCAAGACATGCTGACGAAACGACGTCACTGCACACTGTGCCTGCTGTCCGACCTTCTCCTCCGCACAGGCTGCAGCATTAACCCTTCCCGTCGTTCTAGTACCCCTTTCCACAAGCGGTGCAAACTTTTTTAACCTTCATGATCACTTCCACTCTAATTTAACGTCTGTCCTTCTGTAAACTCCCCTACCTTATTCGGCGTATGGGAGATCCGTTGACACCTCAAACACACATAGTTTTGCGAGTTCGAGACTAAGGTGCCACAACACCTGGGGATGGGTATGGCTGGCTGATGACGACCAATAAGCCAGAAATGATCATTGCATTCTTCCTTGTATTTTTCGGTAATGTCTGTCTGCACGCATCAGTCTTACAACTCTGACATACACAGGTGAAAGCGCCTATCCACTAAAGGATTCAGATGATATTCGTTCATATTCGGGTATAGCTTGCCTTTGCTCTATCATATGGATACTCAACCGAGGAAAACAATTAAGCTCACCACTGCTCTACGAGGTTAGCACAGAACTAACTTACGTGTGTGAAGATTTTCATACTTAATCAGTCTAGCGTCGAACCAGCTTCATTTCGCTCTTCCTGCACGCAGTGTTTTACAATCACAAGACGAAGTCTGGACAACTGGAGATGGACGATGGCTGAGCGACGGATGAAGCTAAGTAGCCTGCGTACAGCACGCATGATGCGACCTTGAAGATCCATGCGTGTCAGGCTTAAATGTAATTAAGTCAGATCTCATAAGCGAAATCGCCATATGGGCCACCTGAATAAGGAGCAATTGCTGCATGACTCATAGTCCTGCGTACGGTCTGCCGACCCCGACACACAGGCGAAAACGTATATCCACTACCTTAGCCGGCACCGCGACAACTGGCGCTGGACGTGGGTGCGCCTGAAAGCACCATGTATCTGCTCGTGGCTCAGCAACTACTACAGATTGAGTCTTTCATAAGGGTAGAGGATTTTGGCAGATTTGAATAATTCCTTTGGCCCACTTGTCATCTGGTGTATTCTAGATTGCTTGCTTAGGAAATCCTGCTTGCGCAGTCAGCTTACTATATCAGAATTGGTGGATCCCATACGTTGCAGTAGGCTGGGCGGGTAACTTGACCCAAGTGTGATTAAACTCATGGCTCGCGATGGGGCCTCGTAGCTAAGTTGGATAGAGCGTTGGTTGTACTAAAGCCTTACCCTTGCTGGCGTGGGTTCAAATCCCATCGAGGTCGCCGAGTTTTTCACAAGTGAGTCAAATGAATCTTTCATAATGGCTAAATCTTACCCCGGTTCGTAATAGTCTCGGTTGTTTGAGTTAAGCTCATCTGAAGAATTCTCTAAACCGCAACTTTTATGGTGCCATGAACGGCTACATGTCCGTACCGTCGAAGTTACTGGGGGAAGGCTTCTCGGAACCAGCCACCTTATCTCCTTGTCTCAGACGAGAAGCGGAGTAAATTCGTCTGTAGCATGGATCGGTCACAGCGCATGGCTGACAGTTCCTGGCCTTACACGTGCCACTCAGTCGGCACTCCCATAATCAACATTATAACTCCTCTGATCACACAAATGTGCCAGTTTAACCTGACAGTCCATAAACCATCGTGGGATCGGAACTGGTGACCATTCGGGTGGAAGCTAGTACCTCTCGCCGCTGGCCAATCGTCGCATATACGCCTCTCTCCCCTCAGGGTTTCAGTAGCCCTTACTTTAAAAAGGATCGCATCTATCTCGGTGACTTTCGACACACATACGCACATACACACACGCACACTTCACCACATTGGCTGCTTCCGGCCTCAGAAATTTGCATACGAACAGTCAAAATCCACCGCTTTGTAGCTTATCAGCTACGGGTAAGGGCCGAATTCGCAACGCACACACATTTCTCCTTTATTTTGCCTTCTCTGACTTCACTTTTCTCGGCAGCCGGACTCGAGTAGGTGATTCGTCTTTGCCCTGTTGACGCTTTCGATCTCCGCTCAACATTGACGACTGGTAAATTTATTTTTCTAATTCGAAATACGTGTACCTCTGAATTCGTATTGACAGGGTGTCTTAAAATTACAGACACACTTTAACAAATTTTAGCAGAATATATGGTTTTTTTATGTTCCGGCAGTTTCAATTACAAACTGACTCACTTCCTTGAGGATAAAAACAAATCGGTAAGGATTACTTATATGGCCCCTAAAGAGGGCGTGAGAACAGGAACCACCCGCAATACAGTTGCCTTTGCGTCAAAATTCAGGGATTTTAGGGTTAGCTTTAAGGTTAGGGCTAGGATTTAGTTTAGGTGTGAGGGTGAGCTTAGTGTCAAATGTAGTGGATTGGTATAAAGTAGGGTTAAGATTAAGAATAAGACCGTAGTTTAGGCTTGTGTTGGGGCTAATGCTACATTTAGGACATGGTAATATTTACCTTTCATAGGATTTGGTGCAGATCCGCCTTTATTACCTGAGCTGGGCGTTCCTATTACCGTGTCCTATTTAGGGGGCAATATAAGTTATCCTTACCGATAAATCTAAAATTCTGACTTAGTGGCACCAAATCCGGATAAGCACAATTAAAAGCTCAGCTTAGAATATGCAGATTGCACCTTGACATACAATTTTGCAGCCCACTCTCCAGTTATCAGGTTCACGTACCTGATATTGCGCAATTAGTTTAATGTGGCCTCCTGAAAACATTTTTTTATAATTTGGACAAGTGTTACTACAATTAATCGATTTGAAAGTATAATCTCTAGCGCGCTTGGTATAGTCACCTGCATAAAACCCCGATCATGTTCGCAAACTCGTTGTAGAACTGTGGATGCGGAAGAAAATTAGTTTGGGCGCGATGGACGGCAAGTTAGAAGGAAATGGTGTGAGGTCTGTTTCTAGTCTGAAGAAGACTCATATAATGCGATGATTACGCTAATTTAGTCAGTGCAATGAGGCTGTCTTCTAGTTCGTCATGATAAAGGATAATTAAAAATGTTGGGATTTGACATGGATTCGACATGCTACAGACGACGATACTCGCGAAAAGTCTGATGAGACTATTAAAAGCGCTCTCAATGATACAATGCTGTTCAAGTGGTATTGCTACTCTGCTGAACGTAGAAAATGATCTGACATTGGGTCAGCTATCTTGACATGCTGACTTAACATTCGGATTTTTCCGAGCTAATATAGTCAAATACTTAATTAGTCCGCATTTTTAGTTAATATTTGCTACTTGCATTGATGAAAGGATACTTACTAGTACTAAGTATCGAAAGTTTATTTTTGGTCGGTGTTTTATGGAAAATAATGTTTTTGGGCTTCAACGAACACGCAAAGCTTTGTCGAGTAAAAGTTTTGAAAATAAATGCTCGATTTTACGCACGATTTTTCAACGAGTTCGAACAAAAACATCCGCCACTGGCCCATAAGAAGGACGCAGTTGTGGCTTTCGCGTGAATTTTTTTTATAATGAAATAGGCTTGCGTTGCATATACCTCCCTCTCACTTATCCTACCCACCACGCTGACAATGACTTGCTACTTAGCGTCCAGTTTACCATCTTATCGGGCAATCACCAGAACCAGATTAGGAGGAGTACAGCGTAAAGGAAAAATTGGAATTTACCAATGGTGAAGCGGGTGTCAATAACAACATCATTCATTTCAGGAAGTTTGTTTGAAAATAACTACGCGTTCATTATTTCAGATACTGAATCATCCAAACATTTGAACATTGAAAACTTGTCGGATAACAAGAGTAAGTATTTTTGCTATTTCCAAACGGGCCCCTACAGCAATACCTCATGGACGGTTAGCGAAACTCGGACTGCACATGATCGTGCAAGTATTACAATGTTAGTTTCAAGTACTTTTAGTGATTGCGTCACGGTGCCATGGGATTCAGCGTCGTCCTACCGAACATTGGGGATTTCGCTTAAGCCTAAAAAGCCCCTACATAGTATATGCTTCGTCCTTTTTCAAAAGCTACTATAAAGGTATTGGTTACAGGCGACTAATTACTAAGATAAATTGTAATGCTGATTGAAATCAGCTGTCTGATTGCATGTTACATTCGTTTTAGAGAGGCCAACTCCATTAAATATCTTCGAAGCAGCACCTGCACATCTCGGCTTCCGAATTATGTCAGATAGGGTTTCTTTGAAGGTGTTTTCGTATTTAGTTTATTTGAAGTGTGGAATAATTTCCCGGAACACAAAAAAATGTTGGAATACGCCCGACTAAAACTACAAGCATGCTTATATAAAAAACTTGGCTGTAAAAAGCGTCGCTGTTCCCCTAGCATAGCACATAAACTACTCCCTTATTAACCAGAAAGTCTGGATTCAAGTGTCGTTTATTTAAATGTTTACTGTTCTCTGTTTTCAACTGCTGGTGACATAAATATTATTACTGAACTTGCCATGAATAGGTATTTTGAAAATATTTTATTTGACAACAAGTTACTGAAATGACCCACATGGTTTCTTACCTTTTTTCGAATAATGACATTTATAAGTCCAAAGTATACACATTTCTTGTGCAGTCTCATTAAAACGCTCTGGGATACTTTCCAGTGGACAATTCCGAGGCATTCCTACTAAAATAATCAACTGTATGGTCAAATTTTAGTAACAGTTTCCGCATAAAAAGGTAGTTACCGAATTTTTGTGAAAGGTATGGAAAATTTAAGCCCTGCCGTACGTTTGCGTATGCCAAATCGGCACTGTAAATTTCGAGTCTTCCTCCGTGCGCCAAGCTGGTATGCCAACTGTGGAGGCAATATCGCCCTTTTGAAAATTCCAAATATCTTCCATAAATATTAATGTGCCTGACGCGAAACTCATTGGTAGCTGTAGGCAACAAGACGAACAGCTGTCTTTCCACAGATATTCCCGCGAAATTTGTGTGCATTTTAGGGTCTTTCCGTTTAAATTTAGGTGAGTATTCATTCTTGCCGGAGGCTTCTGATTAGCTGAATACTACATTATTTGCCTTCTCTATCCGGTTACCTTGAATTGCCGGAATTGGCTAAAAGCCCTCGAGCGAATGATGAACAAAAGGGCCTGTTAAGCAATCCGCATACTTGCAGTGAAAATCGGACGATCTTTGGTTCATACCCTGCGATAACAAGAGCCCTAGCGAGATGAGATCTGGCTGTCAGCCCAGCCAACCGGCTGTGCAGCCTGTCGCCAGACGAGCACAGCCTGGATGCGAAATAAGTATTCATGCCTAAGGCAGCAATTATATATGTCTGGGCACTGGTCTGACAAATCAATAGCCCATAAAATGTCACATGGCAGGACATGGTGAATGTTTCCCGTCACTCAGTAAGAATGTATCTGTTTTTGTTCGGTAAGATTATTCCAGCATAAAAGTGATGTCTGGAGACATCTGCGTTTGAATTCCGGGGATATAGGAAACCGCTTCCCCACCAGCGGCTCCACCGCGGTTCAGAAATGTCTGTTACTGCGAAGAGCAGTTTCGTAAACACACAACTAGGGCACCGTTAGTACTTACGGAAAGATGAAGACTCGACAGAACTTGGTAAACTTGCTGTTTGATGCCAAGTTCCGCTTACTCAAAGCTGCAGTATCGACAGACAGCCAAGTCAAAAGCCGTTCATGCCTCATGGTAAACTGGCTCTTCTTAGGCACAACCAACTGCAACGATCCCGCTGAGATTCACTATATTAAATAGATGCGATATGTTTTTTTAAATTTGATTTTGATCGTTATACGAAGTTTCTTCGAAAAAAATCTGACAAAGATTTTACTTTCTATGAGTTCGTCCTTCTTTCAGCATGGAAGTCATAAAACACAGAGGTCATTCGAAAAAATTTCACATACTTTGCATGCTTTTCGGTGATTGCGCACGTAATTTCTCATCATTTTTACAAGATCGAAAAGTCTACGCTGTACTGGGCATACATGTTCCCAGAGATATCTGCATAATTATTTCAAGGTAGCGATTGATGCTCAAGTTAAAACACCAGCCTTGAATAAGGCGCATTTTCTTTCAACAGAATCTATGAGCTTATGCATTTTGGATTATGCGCGTATCCAAATAACCCTATGAAAACGCAGTTTGCAGCTTCCAATCAAGTGGACCTTTCCTCGGTTGAGGTGTACACTTCCAGTAAGATGTGATTCAGTAAACCTAGCCGTGGGACATTCCTCTCGGTCGTAGTTTTATTCGAAGTATCACGAAGCGACAACACCAGAATAAGTTCATGTCAACCAAATGGCTGATGGACTCATGATTCAGTGATAGAGTATTTAGCTTAAAAGTCCTATGGACAGATATTCGGGGATGCTCTCAGCATGGCGTTGGGTATGAGCAACTGAACTCGTAAATCACCATTTCAGTTTCTCTTGCTTTTCTGAAAACCTTCTCAAATATAACTTTCTCTTCCGTGGGGGTAGGAGGCCACAAGACAAAGAGCAAATGACCGATGCCAGTCTAACACTCGGATTTCTACGAGATTTGTTTTACAAATAATCGAAAAACCCTTGCAACCCTTCGTTATACGGACTGACGAGAGCGTTTGAAACTTCCACATCGATGGCTAGCATGTTATACGGCGTATAAGATAAATAAACCCACTATTTTATGTCGATGAATGTCACGACCGCACCGAAGTGGTCTCTTCCAGTCGAAACACTTTTCACAAATGGCTGTGAATGCATCGTGTGTTGGAGCGCCTACTGTAGGTAACCAAAATGCGTACATACTTTTCTGAATGTAGGTCAGCATTTTCTCCTGTAGGCTTGCATGTCTGTCTTCTTATCTGTGGAATACCCACGGCCTTTTCGACTCACTCCAACTTTGTGACAGCCGATTCATCAAAACAAGCAAGATTTATAAGATGCAATGACAGTGTGTGAATAGCATTACCTTTTTGGACTATTTTTAACATGTTTCGTTCATGCTAAAACTTCTAATATAGACATAGAGGCGTAAGTGGCTGATTCTCCCTCTTCCCCTGATGTGCCATATTCGAAAACCAACACTTGGTTCACCGGCTGGCAAGATGGCCAGTGCATTTAACTCTCGCCGTTTTTTGGACAGTTTCCACAAATGCACTGCAAGACTGAAGAATTTGTTTTGAATTGTTTAAAAACATGACGTATGGTGGCTGTACAGGCTGTCACCATGCCTATATCCCACTTTTCGCGATTTTAATTTTCACAAAATGTGTCATCATGTGCGTGAGAATTTGTTTCATAGTTTTGCAAACATGATCAGAAGTTTCTAATTTAGCCCAGAAGATGCTGTTGAGAAAATTAAGTCAGGTAAATATTTTTTACCACCTTTAAAGGTTGAATCAGCCATCTGTGAGTTCGTTCCTACCCCACCTATCAAATACGGACTAAAAATTGCATTATTTGGGAATTGCGGTGTAGTTGGTTTGCCCACTCATTAACAACGTGGGTTTCTAGTTAACCAGTAGCTCCATGAGTTTAGTCTAATAAGTGCGCTATTTCGGCATTCCGGTAAATTTGAAGATATACCTCCATTCTGAGAAGTGAAAGTTATAATCTCAGGCATTATTAAGCAAGCCTTAAGTAAGGCCTTCGAAACAATGGGGTGAACACGCAAAAATGCCTTAATTTACGGTTTCGTGGTTTTCTGCGTCCTTAAGGTCTACATTGGAACTGCCCCGTACCCGACTGCAGAGACTCCCCAGCTAGTCAGCCTTCCGCCCAGCCTGCATCCCGAGGTCTGCGCCATCCACCTGGTCATCTGGCAACCGGCACGAGTGCACGAACTCTGTCGTAACGTCGAAGCTCGGTCGTCACCTCGAGGTCCCCGCGCCTGGCTCGCCTGTACGCCCTGCACTGCCAACGCTCCCGTCTTCGTCAACGGCCGCCGACTCTTACCCGCCACAGAACCCCCACGCAGCAGCGCATCCCGACAACAACTCAACCACTCGCAGTCTCTGCGGGGCAAGGTCACTGCTCATTGGCTGGGGCCTGGTGACGTTATCCAGCTGGGCAACGGGTCAAGTCGCTTTCGCGTGTGGGCGGGCGCAAGACCCCTGACCCTGCCGTCCTTGCGCCCGCAACCGGCCGAGAGCTCGCCCCTCCTGGTAAAGAGCTTTACGCTGCAGGAACAAGTAGCCGGGCCGCACCAGTCCGTATCACCCCATCGCACCTGGGAAACCTCGACTTCCGGCCGGATTCATTACTCCCCCTGGAACCGGTCGAATCTCTCTCCCCCATTCCTCCACCCGCCTACCCGAACGCCCCTTCCCAATTGGAACGGAGAGCAGTTGAAAACCGTCCTCTCGCATGAAAACGCTCTGAACGTTCTATCCACGGTTAGTTTTACTTTATATCAGATGTAATTTATTGCGTTCGGGGATAGTTGATCGATGCGACGGTTGTTTCCGGCAAATAAATTACCGTTAATTACCATGTCAACTTTTTGTCATATCGCATCTACCCTCCTAGCTCCATAGAGCAGCTACAGTGGGTACTGCTTGGTTTATGAACCCTGATCATGGTTAAAACCGTCTCTGTCTATTCCTCCCTCCAGTAAAGTCGTTTTAAACTGCGTCTGAAGGATCAACGCGTGCTTAGGGCCAGTCGGTAATTTGAAACGATCATACGCGCCCCTATCAAATGAACTATCTTGATCACCGATGGATCCACTGAAAACACAGTTCTACCAAGATGAGGTATCCTCTAAATAAGATGGCTACTTCATCCACAGGAGCTCGTGCTAGGAGGGGAAGCTTGTCACCAGCAAGTGGAAGATTATTTTAGCCAGATAAGTTTCCTTCCCAGAAGAAGGTCAGCACATTTTCACAACCAATGCTACCATGATACAGCAAATATTCTTAGTTTTGTGAACTCGATTCAAGCGAACCGTTTCTGATTAAGAAGTTTACCCAACAGGTCATATTTCTGGCAGCCGTTTACCTACGGTGCTCGATGGAATCAACGACTTGGAACGAAATCTACTACGCCTGAGTTCAAGCCTCGGTTTCCACGTATATCCTCTCGGCCCGAAGGAAGAGGATGAAAATTAAGAAATAAAAACTTTTTAAAATAGCTGGCACGCCGGCGCCGAATACTTGATTCTGCGGTGAAACTCACTGCTTCCTTGTTGCGGAGACCTGTCCATACGTTTTGCCATTGGCTATAACATTTTGTATGCCTCAAAGAGTATTGGCTATTTTCCGAAATCTAAAAATATGCACACTTTCGGTGTGGTTCAAAGGATTAAGCGAAGAATTCACAGTAATATCAAATAGGTTGTATGGGATTTTCTTTATTACTCGATGAAGTTATGAG
Source organism: Schistocephalus solidus (assembly GCA_017591395.1). Taxonomy (NCBI): domain Eukaryota; kingdom Metazoa; phylum Platyhelminthes; class Cestoda; order Diphyllobothriidea; family Diphyllobothriidae; genus Schistocephalus; species Schistocephalus solidus. The sequence goes on from WEDG01000100.1 coordinate 49,869, forward strand.
CAAATTTCGATCAAGTACGGGATGTATTCACAAATGTAACTATCCAGATACTAACTTAAAACCGTTCCGATAACCATGCAATACGCAATGTACAGCGCTTTTTCACTGATGGGTCGATATTCTCACTAAAAGGTAACAACGTCCTAGGCAAAGATTATTTATATGCGCGCCCTCCGGCAGAATAAGGGAACAGAAATGCCCATCCCCCCACCCCCACGAAATACCGATGGCTAAATTTCACTAAGGTTACACTCCTATTGTCTTAACTCTAACAGTGAACCCAACTTTAATCTCCAAATCCAATCCTCCTTTTCCTGGAAGTTAACACAAAGTTACCTGCTTTGCTGAAGGTTCCAATTCCTATGTATTCATTGGGGGCACATAATTGATCCCTACAGCGTGTTTCATGGCAATGCTTGTTGCTCGTTATCGTCCCAAAACGAAGGGAACCCAAGGTCAGTGAAAAACAATAGAAATGCGATGTCCTAACGACTGCGATCGAATTACTACTACGCCGGTTAGGCTCTGCACGAAAAAGTAGATCGCAGTTTATTGAGCAAACTGATCTGGGGGACGGTGAAACAACAAAGGCTAGCTTCTTGACGCCTCAACCAACAAGGAAAGTGAGTTTTACAGACTGTCACAATGGGAAGCCATTATTTTGAGGTCTAAATACCAATTTCTGTTTGCCTAATTGCATGCTATTTGCTAAAAAAAACTATACACTATATACAGTAAAGTTTAGTTGATAAGACAACCGTTCGTTGTGTCAGCCGGTTGTTCTCTGCCAAAACACTAAAGAACAGAACCTGGTCTTATTTATACGCGAAATTTTCGCCAGCTATTTAGAGCATCTCTCGCCTACCCGGACCAGTGATTGACAAAGTGTGGATTGAGGATGAGGAAAGTGCTAGAAATAACAACTGGCGAGACGGTCTGCCAACCACCAGTTCGGTAAAGTGGTCTACTTGAACCATCCAGGCTTCCAGATTACGCTACTCGATCAGCCACGAGAGCTCGCTCTGCGATATAATGGTTGAAACCCAAGAATCAGGGTCGGGTTGCTATACGGTGATGAAGCGATTTACAAGTAGCGAGAACCAGCGCGACAGCTTTACCGCCAGTCGATAAGTTTACCCCTGCTGATTGACTCGGCTAAGAGTCTTCACTGTGAACTAGTGAGCCAACACGTCCTCATCCAATATGTTGTTCGCCTAACAACAAATAATTTTAATGCCAAACTTACTAAAACTTGCAGCTTCGCACACACTCCACTGCACTCAAGCATAGTTTCTAACAGGTTTGAATTTCTGTTTAGCTACGAACCCACTTAGACTAGCTCATTTCTTGCATAGTTCCCCCTTATTTCACAGAAGAGGCTGTTCTATTTGCATCTCCCCAAAGTAACCACTGATGTACCTCCTAACCTCTGTTTTATTCTTTTTCTGCCTTTTACAGGATTCTGTGCCAACTACTCGACTTCTGAGCGCTTATACGGAAAACGCTCAGCCAACATTTCGACTCCCCGTGGATCGCTCTGTATCTATGGCTTCTTCCACATCCCCATCACCTCCTCACAGTCCCCTCACGGTCTTCTCGCCCCAAACTTCTCAGACATCAAGCGCAGGCACAATGTCGAGCATTTCGCAGGTTGTCTGCAGTCCATCTGGTCCCTCCAGTCGCTGCAACGGCGTCCTCGTAAACTCCGACCCTTCAGCTCGTCTTCCCAGCTATGACAGCATTGTCAACCGGGCGAAAGTTCAGCAGGTCGATGGAAGCGAGAGTGGAAATTCTGCTGAGAACATGCGACCACTTTTCGAACCTGCACTAAACAGCACTGCTTCAGGTATACACTTAACTGCCTTCGCATTTTGTCATACTGTCTAGTCTTTCAACCGTTGACACCACCTCTTCCTTTGACGAAATAACAGGTGGGCGGTGAGACTATCAAACTAAAGCGTTTTAGGGCATAGGGGTTGCCTAACTATAGTACTCATTCGCGGGGTGAGCTGACGCAAAGTTACGATAGGTGATGAGGGGTAGGTAAGAGATGCATAGAAATTCTGTGACACCACTGCTCTGTTGAAGGTGGGCTATTGTTGTTTATTTAATTGTCAGAGACATATTTAAAAAAAACTGATTGTGTTTACCCACTGGGCTGGAATACCTGACACAAATAAATCATTTTGTTTTTACACCGATTGCTTCTACTGCGTAAACCAGACATCCTTTTGAAGACAGGTCAGAGAGAGTTTCTTTTGTGGACTGCGCGATGGCTGCTCTCACATCTGAGAATGATCTCGATAGTAAGGTCTTTTCCAAAATGCCAGGTTGTCATCACTCAGGCGTTCTGCGCTAACGTTTTAAAGGCCGAAGCTTGTCCCCTTCCGCATTTTTGAAAATGAATTCTATAGCCGGTACAACTGTATTCGGCCTCTGACGCAGTTGTTTAGCTTTCTATTTCTTCGTGATAAAAAGGTGTCAGCCATGCACCAAAGCTGTAGTTGTTGCCTGAGCGTCGGGAAAATGTCCTCTACTAGTCTTTGTGAGCCTAGTTCAGCCAGTAGCCCTGATACTGGCAAAGGCATTGGAATGTCCTATACATATTTGAGAAATATCGGATTCCTGAGGTTGCTAAAGGTGGAAGGGGGGGGAGCACAATATCCCCATCGCGACTCTGCTGACTATCCCAGTTTCCGAGTTCACCCTACGCTGTCGCCCCGTTTACGAGGTTAAGTCTCGCTGTGCACAAACTCCTCAACTGCTATATTTTCCACGCTATCTGCACAACGAAAATAATTGGGACTGATGAAGTGGCGCTCACCGATCAAGTTGCGGAACACGATTGTCCCGTTGTGCCTTTTGGCTCAATCTAGAGCCCTCACAGACAGTCGTATAGCGATTGGTTACATATGAAACTAATGGAGTACCGAAAAAGACTAATCGCAGGCAGTCCATGCTTGGGATTGGGTAGGACTGGCTGATGATGGCTAATAAACCAGAAATGAACATTCCAGCCTCCCTTGTTTTTGTCAGTACTCCATTAGTTGCGGAATCGGGACTGTCTGTCTACTAATCTAAAGTTGAACTACCTTTTATAAAAATAGTCACTGACACATCTCTAGTGGGCACGAGGGATTGCCTGTCTTCCGTTCTAAAAGATCTACATTTCCGACGATAAAACAGTTTAAGTATCCGGATACTGAGACCGCGGAAGAGTAAAAAGATTTGGAGGGTTAATGGTAAACATAAACAGGAAACGATATTTATGAAAACCAGTCGCATTCAGATAAAACATTTAATGTGGGATTAGGTAGAGCACCAGAACAGGTTTTTTTAATATCCTGAGCTCTACAATTGGTGCAGGAGTTCAGCGTCAGAGCTAGCAGCGGCATAAAAAATACGGTACTCATAAGGGGGGGGGAGGGAGTGTTCAAGCCAATCAAGGATCAATAGCGCAAGTCTGCAGGTGATTGTTAAGGGCGCTGTACGCCGGCACCAAATCGATACATCGATTGATTGAGTTCCAATCCGTAGGCCAGGCTTCAATCAATTCTCAGCTCGTCTTGTTTCCGGCACCCCTTTAAGTGTCGCCTTTTTGTTGCTGCTACTATCTCTGGCGATGAACTCATGCACAAACTAGAAGACTCAGAATAATAAACAATTTGTTCTGTTGCTCGAAAAATCTTCTCCTTTACTCATGCAAATATCCGGATTTATTGGTAGCCCTCTATCCATTATTAATTGCTCGTCGTAAAAGCTTCAGCCTGGGTTGACAGGCCAAAGCTAAAGCTTATGAAAACTGCCGGCAAAGACAAGGGAGACTGGAAGGGCCATTTCTGGCTCATTAGCCGTCATCAGCCAGTCATAAACAACCCCAGGTGGTGCTTCACCCGGTGCTGGAATCCGTGACCTGGTGATCAGAAGTCCGGCGCTGTAACCGTTGATCCACAAGCTCGTTGTTTTGCCGACCGAAAGCATTCTCACCCACCCTAACAGTCCGACAAGATAGGTAAGCGCCACATTCATGTTAATTTGAGCAACATGGCAGAGGATGGACCCTTGACTCAAAGAGCAAATTCTGGGTCATCTCTCGCAAGATTTGCGCTTCATACAGAGGATGCACCTAACGCCGAACCTTATAGATGGGGACAACTGAGATACGCTTATCGGTGATTTGTAATGAGACTTGTTACAGGACTTGAAGGACTTGATTTCTCTACATTCTTGAAGTGATCTGAACGTATATTCAAAATGATCCACTGCACCCCACTTCTTTTACTGCGCACATTTACCTAAACAGGCTAGAAGAGCTGAAGGCCACCTGCGCTTTTTCTCTTCGAATCGTGAGTGCATAACTCGTGTAAGAAGTCGCATGTCTAGCGCACAGACTTGGTCCACCCCATGCACACCTCTCTGACCGCTTACTAGGGCAGTTTGAAATGTGTCAAAACCGCCTGAGAGGTGTAGGTGTTTGTCCAACCACAAACGCAGCAACAGAAAAGAAAAAAAACATTGCCGGTGTGTGTTGTGCTAACGTTTTGCCCCAGCATATGACGGTTTCTCCGCTGGAGAGAATACCTCGAACATATAATAGGACAGTGAGTGTGTGTTCGCGCAGGAACCCGAATTTTAGAATACACGTATGACCCCGAGTGGACTGTTTGCTTTACAGAAAGCCCGCAACGACTGGCGTGTTTCTTTAAGCGGAAATACTCCAAAGGACATTCCGTATAGTGCACGGCAGGGCTACTCCGAATGGACATGCTAGTAGCCTACCGAACTCTGGGCCAGTAAGTATTTGGTCAGGTGGTTGGACTTCGGCTCGTCCAATGCGACTGACCTCGGTTGACATCGCTGCCCCTTCCGACCTAATGTCAGGGTGAGGCTGGCTGACGATGCTGCATAGGTGAGAACTGGTTATTCCAACTCCTAGTATTCGACTCTACACTGTGTCGTACACGAAGATTCCTTGCAGGGGGCGGAAGTTCCTTTAGCATTTATGGGAGAGCCTTCTAAACGAAGGGTGCATTTGGCTTCACGCCTTGAGGCGCATATATACTGAATCCATTTTTGAGTTGTCGTCGGGCCAAAGGACTCCGAAGAGTATTTTTCGCGTGCTTCAGGCCGAACGACTGCGGGGGGGGCGGACGTAAGATCGAAGTTCCAGACCATGAATACGGAAGGAAAAGACAGCTATGGTAGATATTCCCTAAGGTTTTGGGATAGTCGGAAGCGGATCGGTGGAGAAGAGTAAACAGTATATTATCAAAATGAAGGAGGAGTGGGGGAAAGATTAGTGTGGATTGTTCATAGCCTTTTTTAGCACATATTGATGTCAACAGGATGACAAATATTGTTCCAAAGGAATGGTGAGCCGTGAGAACTTACTGGGCTGATGAATTTCTGGGCATCGTGAACACCATGGCCGCGTTTTCAAGTGAGCATACAGGGAAATACCTGGTTATACTAACTGTGGCGGGTTCCAAGACGCAAAATTATGTGGTCGATGTCCACTCACGCGTAGTCACACACCGAATACGGCAGGGTTTCTGAGTTACTCTCTGTGTTGATGAGAATTTTCACCGGAAGTAACTATGTGACCAAAAGAAGAGGGCAGTTTGTCACCCTGTTCGGTTGCTGCGCGGCTGACTGGAAATGTTGAAATATTTTATTGACTTCATGAGGCATACCTATATACTGAACAGGGTGACAAACTGCCCTCTATATATATATATATATATATATATATCTGCTTAAGGAGCATGCATGTTCCGTTGTGCCCTGGAGCTCAGACTAGAGCCCTCGCAGGCGGTCGCATAGCGACGTGTAGCATCTGATGGAATGGAACCGACAAAGACAAGGGAGACCGGAACGGCCATTTCTGGCTTATTAGCCGTCATCAGCCAGTCATACCCAATACCAAGTGTGGCACACCTGGGTTTCGAACCCGCGACCTTTTGGTATTTGAGTCGAATGCTCTACTATTGAGCCACGGGCTCGTTGTTTTGTCGGTTGTAATCGAGAATATGATGATAGTGTGGGGCTCACCGATCTGCTTAAGGAACATGCATGTTCCGTTGTGCCCTGGAGCTCAGACTAGAGCCCTCGCAGGCGGTCGCATAGCGACGTGTAGCATATGATGAAATGGAACCGACAAAGACAAGGGAGACCGGAATGGCCATTTCTGGCTTATTAGCCGGGTCTGAACCTAAAAAGTCATGTCCGAATCACCTGACTCCATGTCCTGCACTTAATAATTTCAGAAATTATTTACCCGATTATTCTCTGGAGTCCATATACCAGAAACCGCATAGAGAACGCTGGGGGACCCACTGAGGAGCCGAACCCCTCGTTGCTGAGTCACACAGCAGCAGAAACATCGTCGAAACACGTGGCTGGGCTTTTAGCTAGTACCTATGTCGGAAGTACGGTATAGCGTCTTTGCCATATAAGATTCATACTACTTGTAGTACTACTTGTTTGTAGAATGGGCATTATGTGGTTATTCCACAGTGGTTGATTATCTTTGACCCAAATGTTCATTGAAATTTCGGGTCTGACCCTAAAAAATTAATGTTCGAATCACCTGACTCCATGTCCTGCACTTAATAATTTCAGAAATTATTTACCCGATTATACTCTGGAGTCCATATACCAGAAACCGCATAGAGAACGCTGGGGGACCCACTGAGGAGCCGAACCCCTCGTTGCTGAGTCACACAGCAGCAGAAACATCGGCGAAACACGTGGCTGGGCTTTTAGCTAGTACCTATGTCGGAAGTACGGTATAACGTCTTTGCCATATAAGATTCATACTACTTGTAGTACTACTTGTTTGTAGAATGGGCATTATGTGGTTATTCCACAGTGGTTGATTATCTTTGACCCAAATGTTCATTGAAATTTCGGGTCTGACCCTAAAAAGTCATGTCCGAATCACCTGACTCCACGTCCTGCACTTAATAATTTCAGAAATTATTTAACCGATTATTCTCTGGAATCCATATACCAGAAACCGCATAGAGAACGCTGGGGGACCCACTTAGGAGCCGAACGCCGCGTTGCTGAGTCACACAGCAGCAGAACAATCGGCGAAACACGTGTCTGGGCTTTGAGCTAGTATCTATGTCGGAAGTACGGTATAACGTCTTTGCCATATATATGTATATATATATATATATATATATATATATATATATATATATATATATATAAATATATATATATATATATATATATATATATTTATGAAATGGAACCAAATAAAAGACAAGGGGAGACCGGAATGGCCATTTCTGGCTTATTAGTCGTCATCAGCTAGTCATACCCAATCCCCTGTGTGGCACACCTGGGATTCGAACCCATTTTCATCATATTGCTATGCGTCGCTATGCGACCGCCTCACTCCTGTCATCAATTCCATTGCTCCCACCATCACAGAGACCACATCCATCTACTCATCGCCTGTTACCCCTACCACCGCAACCACCACCGCCTTCACTACCACCACCACCATCAGCGATGGGGAATCTCTCCTAAGCTGTACTCAATGCGACCGCACATTCACCTCACGAATCGGCCTGGTCGGTCACTTGCGAATACATCGTACAGAGACCGGTGAGCCAGTGCCTGGAGCACCATCACACAGCAGAGGTCGTCGCCTCCACTGCCCTCACTGTCCTCGCGCATTCACTCATCGCATAGGCCTATTCGGTCACATGCGCATCCATAACAGCGGAATTAACCACAATGCCGACAACACCGATACACCATGCACACCCTCCGCTCCTGCCATTCTTGGTGCCCCTGCCACCCCACTACCAGCAATGACATCCTCCCAGCCTCTACCGATTTCTCCTGCCCACACTGAACCCGCAACTTCAACTCACGCATCGGCCTGGTCGGTCACCTGCGAATCCATCGCATGGAGGCTGGTGAACCAGTGCCTGGGGCTCCGACATACAGTCGACGTGCCCGCCTTCACTGCCCTAACTGCTTTCGCACATTTACACACCGCATGGGCCTATTAGGACACATGCGCCTCCCATGACAACCTCCGGTAAACCACCGTAGGCTAACCTACATCAGCGCACACTACCTACACCAATGCATCGACAACACTCTCACAATCACCATTTACCACAGTATATCACGGTTTCCTAGAAACCGTGGCTGAGAATCTGCCAATCTGACGCTTCCACCAGACCACGCCGTCGGCTCAGTGTATGTGCTGTGTGTGTCGAGTGGCTGACCAGTGAACTGGGAGTCAGACGGCGATGGCTGCTCCATATCCCCTGAGTTTGTGAATCCTGGTGTGTGCGTTATGGGGGGCCAGGTCGTGCTGTGGCGCGCGAAGACGGAGTACGCCGATCCGTCAGCCAATGCGCCCACTCCCACATCAGGCAACTGACTGGCTCGGACAGTGGTCTGATTGTGGGGAGTGGGGAGAAGTGAGTCGAGAGCTCAGCGTATTTTTCCTCACTATAAACAATCTGACGCGCTTGAAACTATCACGGTGCGCTAAAAGCCGTGGCTTGGAAGGTTGCCAACTGACGGGATAACTCGGACCGCGTGGTCAGCCCAATGTGTGTTTTGTGTGGAGTGGCTGACTGGCGGACTGAGAGTCAGGTTGCAATGGCTCCTTCTTAATGTGGCCTTTATGGCACTCCCACTCCGTGGGATCCGAGCCAGGTGTGGTGGCACGCCCAGGGGCGGCTTAGGCCGCACCAGCCACCTGCGCCCTCTCCCATCTCCGGTCTTCTTGACTCTGTCTTGACACCGGACTCAGGTGGGGGATGAGGAGAGAGTGCGGTAGCTGCAGCGCAAGGCTACTATCACTTAAAACTAATTCACGCGCAAGTCACCGTCCCTGCACCACCTGGTGTGGAGCATACGGTGGACCTCGTCGAAATCGACGGTCGAACTGCCATGCGACCGCCTGCGAGAGCTCTAGTCTGAGCTCCAGGGCACAACAGAACATACATGTTTCTTAAGCAGATCGGTGAGCCCCACACTATCATCATATTCCCGATCACAACCGACAAAAAACGAGCCCGTGGCTCAATGGTAGAGCGTTCGACTCAAATACTAAAGGTCACGGGTTCGAATCGCAGGTGTGCCACACTTGGGATTGGGTATGACTGGCTGATGACGGCTAATAAGCCAGAAATGGTCATTCCGGTCTCCCTTGTCTTTGTTGGTTCAATTTCATCATATGCTACACGTCGCTATGCGACCACCTGCGAGGGCTCTAGTCTGAGCTCCAGGGCACAACGGAACATACATGTTCCTTAAGCAGATCGGTTAGCCCCACACTATCATCATATTCCCGATCACAACCGACAAAACAACGAGCCCGTGGCTCAATGGTAGAGCGTTCGACTCAAATACCAAAGGTGGCGGGTTCGAATCGCAGGTGTGCCACACTTGGTATTGGGTATGACTGGCTGATGACGGCTAATAAGCCAGAAATGGCCATTCCGGTCTCCCTTGTCTTTGTCGGTTCCATTTCATCATATGCTACACGTCGCTATGCGACTGCCTGCGAGGGCTCTAGTCTGAGCTCCAGGGCACAACGGAACATGCATGTTCCTTAAGCAGATCGGTGAGCCCCACACTATCATATATATATATGTATATACATATACATATATATATATATATATCGGGTAAATAATTTCTGAAATTATTAAGTGCAGCACATGGAGTCAGGTGATTCGGACATGACTTTTTAGGGTCAGACCCGAAATTTCAATGAACATTTGGGTCGAAGACAATCAACCACTGTATATATATATTGAAAAACTGAGGTAGTATGCATTCCGAGATGATAATGAAGAAGGAAGGTTCGTCTGACGACGGGTAAAACTCGATTTTTCCGACGAACCTTCTTTCTTCATATATATATATATATATATATATATATATATATATATATATATATATATATATATATATATATAGGGCTACTATAGTCATCGAAAAACGGCATAACTTTAGTAGAAGCCACGGATCGCGGCCTTTTTCAAAAAAGCAAGGAATGCATGAAAGACCAATCCGTCAAGTTGGTCACATTTAGTTTCGCATGGGGCTGGTCATCTCCGATCTGGCTGGACCTGCATGATGGAGTTACGGACTTTCTTTTCCACCAGTGATCTCCGCCCTAGACTCCCTGCAAGTGCTCTATGGCACTGTGGAGTCATTAATGCAAGCATTTTTTGGAAAAAGGTAGCTACCTGTGTTTTTATCAAGTTGTTTTCAGAAAAAATTTACAAGACGGTATTTTAGGACCAACAGTTCTACAGCTAGATCACATATGAACGAAAATGATAAGTCAACAAGTTGTAACCCAGATTTTACTTTGTCCCACTGTCCCATTGCGCCTTAATCGTGGGTCTTGTTTTCTGGTATACGGCAAAGGAACAAATCTGTCGGGGTACTTAATCCGGGTGTTTTAAAACCGCATTAGTCGTCAGTGCAAGCATACCTTATTGTCAGCTGAGGCTCATCCGATACGAGTATGCCATTCATAATTCATATCACAATTTGCGTTCGCGGATAGATGAGAGCTCTTCGTATTTCGTGATTGCACGGAAAGGTTAATTGGGGGGGAGGGGATCTGCAGTCTTTAGCCTTCTTTGAGGCAGGAAGCTGGCTTCGCCAATGCAGCTCTTCCCCTAGGCGGCAGCCTTTTCGTTCTGGAAACAACACTCTCTCTCTCTCTCTAATCCTACGTTCTCTTACCCCCACCTCCCACTTTAAGCTTCCTTCTCGGAGAGTGCGTCTACAGTCACAGTGGAAACCGAACCGAAGGGCGCCTATCCGCAGACACAGCCCTGCCTCTCGCCCCTTGCCTCCCCGGAGCCGGTTTCGTCTCCCCCAAGCGCCGTCGCCGGCGCCACCACTTCGCCCCTCGTCGACCAACTGCCCTGCCAACTCGCCTACGCACCTGCCAGTCTGGACAACCTCCTCGACTGGCTACTGCTAGATCAACTGGGGTCATCCTCGAGGAGCAGCAGTCAGTCTGAGAGGACTGACTGTCCCTTGGGGCCGACGTTCACCATCTATCTCATGTTTCGTGCAATCTGCCGTCAGTGTGATCGCTGGGACTCCCTTGAGGCCAACAAGGCAACGACTGACAAGGTAATCCAGCCTGTGTGGTCTCTCACCGTGTACTGTTAATATGGGGGGTTGCACCCAGGCAGCAATCATAGATGCAACTCAAGGAAAATAGTTTACACGGCACAATGAAGAAGGATGCTCTTCTCCAGCGGTATTGGCAAACCAAAAGGTGTTTACTCACCCATCCGGCAATTGTCTTAGTTCATGCTACGTCAGTTTCTGAAGTTGAGCTTAAATTAATTTTTTTCGCTGACACATTCCTGGAACATTTCTTTTGCATCTGTCGGTGATGGCAATAAACGCCAACAACTTTGATTATCAGTATGGCAAATTTTTTAAATTATCGCCCCATTAACTAGCGATAAGTGAGGCACACATTAACAAAGTCAGCTGTTCTACCTCTCGCATCATTTGTTGTTAGCATGACTGGAAAACTGCTGTCAAAATGAAGTTGAATCCAGCCGAGCCTTTAAATTGTCTATACGAGTCTGCTAAACCCTATGTGGCAAAAGTTGGATCCTTAACCCAAATATTCAGAATAACATTCGGTTTGCAGGTTGAATTTTCTCTGTCAGCAAGTGACTTTCCCGAGTAGCCGAGTACCTCTTGGTCAGGCAAAGGAAGCAAATTCCTATGGTTTTTACACTTAAAACTGATATTCGTGTTTCTTGAAGAGAAGAAAGAAGAATAAGCTTAAGAGAGTACACCCCCGTGTAAGGAGACCATACTGAAATGGTACTCGCTCCCTTATCAACAGTAGTAGTGTTTGGTTTCCCGAAAATGCCTTGCAGGCGAAGGGAAACCTGTGAGTGTTCCGCATATTCGGATGCCGACGTTGTCACCCTTTGCGCAACGAGCACCGTCTGGGAGCGCAATATGTCCTGAAACTTTTGTTCTCAGGTCTTAACTGAATGCGATATAATCCAATCAGCTATCGCCAATATCACCCAGTTTTTAGGTCTCAATACCTAGCTAACTTCCTTAATTGCCTAAAAAAATAATCCTGTCAAAGTTATTTATTGTTGCGATTTTTCCACCCGTCGTGATTGAAAGGGTCGAATCCTAAACCTCCCTCCGTATACCAATTTGCCCATTTGGAAAACTGGACTGCGGCAGGAATTTCTTAAGTTATGCTAGTCAGGCAGGAAGTTCTCATTCTATTGCAAGCTATAGGGTCATTGTTGCCAGATGAATATCCTTCACGTCTTCGGATTTGGGATTCGAGTGTCCTTTCTCAAGATTGGACACGAATTCCATAGACTGGTGGAGCATGGGATATCCGCTTTGTACAGAGAAGGCGGGCTGTAGTAAACTTAGGATCACTGATAGCCTACAAAAAGCTGCCCGTTTCTGTGTTACAACAAACTGTTCATTTCTGTGCTTATTTTCTTTGACCGTTTGTTTTTTGGGAAATATGCGGAAATAGTACCCCCTTCCCCATTCTGATGGCCTTGCGCTAGTTTCCAGGGAAATTCGAGCTAATATTTAGGCTTTTAGGTTTTGGTCACAGTTAGGTTTAACACTGGGATTAGAGTTATGATTCGATAGTATTTATCCTCATTCTGTGACTTTTGCTCAAGGCCATCTATGTAGATGATTGGTCGGGTTTTTATTCCTGTGTCTTACCATTTTCAACGGCCACCCACCGTTTAACGTATTTCTAGCTATTCTTACTGAAATCTACCCGTTAAGGGCGGCGCTAAGGCATTGAATAAGCGCAGGAATTATAGCACTCTGCAAACCGCTGTTTGGGTATTGGTAAACAGGGTGAGAGTTAGCTAGATGGCACAACGGAAGGAGCCCAGTCCTAAAGCTGTGTACATAAGACTGGTGACATTGAAGGACGCAATTAAAACATTTGTAGGAGCGACAACCGGCCACCCAGCCGCACCAAAATTCAAGATCAGGAGCCTGCTGAAGGTAAATTAAACATGGGAAGACGTGAGGTCGAACTATCAAGACAAACTATCCGACGCCGTCCATAGCAGGCAGGGTCACCTGCACGCCTAAACCACCTATGGAAAAAAAGAAGGAGAAATCTTGACCTTGATTTTGTCCTGGTCTCACAATGGACCTACGCAATCAGCGTCTGACAGCAAAAATAGTATGCGGGTACCTGATTCACTTAAGCGCGATTTCCGGTGTGAGAGAGATAGCATAAACTTGAGCAGAAATAGGCCTCTCGTTAGCGGCTAGTTTCGCTTGCATGAAAGATTTCTTTATGGATACAGGTTATATGGTAGCCCCCAACGTTGTGTGTTTGTAGACCTTAGTCCGAAATCAGTGATTTTGAGCCCGGAAATGCTTCAAGTCAACAGTATTAGAAAGTTGAAGCCTACTGAGAATCTAAACCAGAGTTCGTCAACCAAAACTAAATTTAGACTCAGGAGAGCTTGCTTGTCCTAGAAGATGAGAGAGGAATCAACCTAAATTTTACCAGTGAACGTAGGAGAGATTCGTCAGTTGCATATTAGCCCCAGCCCGAAGACCCACAGTCTGTTTCCGGATCAAGTTTTTAACTGGAGTGGATGTATTACTAGTGAGCCCACTGACCGTCGCTGAAAGGATCGCGATTGTTCCGTCCCGCAAGCAGACCAGACCGGCAAATACCACTATCAGGTGACTTTAAATGAACTAGAGCTCCACCGAAAGTCCGTGTGCCTATAGTTCATGGAAGCCTAACTTATTTCCCTGATGGCGTAGAACGCGTGTCTGATGCCAGACCTGCGACGCCCAAGGTTTGGCAATGCTCCACAGCTGACGTGGCCTTGCAGTCTCAGTTTTCTCTGTTGGTAAGACTTCGTGATTTGCTGTCGTACGTCCTCTCTTCTCTGTTGGCTTTTTAATCGCGCTTACAGACCTCGCTATATCTGTGAGGACATAAGACGGTCATTCGACTTGACCTCTGGGTTCAAACGGTAGGAGTAAAATTAATGCCAACGTGAAATATATAAAACATAATTTCGGGATAAATCATCATTCGTCCTCCTTCGGCGTTGCATTGGTAATCGTTCCAGTCACTTGAGATGGCCTCGCTTGAAGGATGTTCTCTGATTGCGTGCTAAGTAATTTTCCATTCTTGTCTTCCTCTCTGCGCTGAAGTTATGTGTAAAAGGAGAGGAGCTTTTGGGCTAATATCAGTCATAATTTAGAAAGACCTTCCGAAAGTCACCGATTTGACGATCTTGTTTGCGAAAACTCCTTTATTTGAAATTTCCACTGCCCTTGTCTAAGTGCTTGTCAACCATGAAGGCGCCATCAGGAAACACGCAAATTACTATTTATAACTTCTAAATTACGCACAAGGCATGCGTAGTACTTCGAAAAGTGAGTGTGTTTTTAAACTTCTTCTAAACCAAAAAGTTTAATTTTCATCAACTTCATTTTTATAGAGATGCCTTCGGTCAAGGGGGCTAGTAATGGGATTTTTCCTTTTAAAAACAGGGTCAGCGCATAAGACTATAGGACAGCGTGGACTCATTTCATCACCTGAAGATGGATAAACACATATATTTCAGCTACGCTGCCGATCAGCATCATGGCTGGGGTGTACTCACTCGCTAAAATATGGCCCCTATTTTGTGCACAACTCGATCTTTCAACGTTGAGAGCAAATACGAAGGAGCTCAGTCGAAGGATGGGAGTTGATCAGCGTCGTGTGCAGTGGAATATATAGCACTATCAGACGCGGAGATAATAGGGAAAGTTTGATTGTGAGAGTTTCACTCGATTCGTGAGCAACTGCATACGCATTTTGAACTGCCGTCTTAACAAAACAATCAGAAAATTTCAGCGACATTTACCAAAATTGTGGATAAAGACGTTCGCTGTGGACTCCGGGCATTAAAGCAAAGCATCCCCACACCACAAAGTCCCATACTACAGGTGTCCCTGAAACCACGATTGACTCAAGCAGTGGGGCCGAAGGACTTCAGTCGAACACATAGAGAGGCAGTAAAACGTAATTTTCAAAACTCGATTATAGTGAGCTGATGCATTTCCCCTGGAGCTCAGACTAGAGCCCTCGCAGGCGGTCGCATAGCGACGTGTAGCATATGATGAAATTGAATCCCAGGTGTGCCACACTTGGAATTGGGTATGACTGGCTGATGACGGCTAATAAGCCAGAAATGGTCATTCCGGTCTCCCTTGTCTTTGTTGGTTCAATTTCATCATATGCTACACGTCGCTATGCGACCACCTGCGAGGGCTCTAGTCTGAGCTCCAGGGCACAACGGAACATACATGTTCCTTAAGCAGATCGGTGAGCCCCACACTATCATCATATTCCCGATCACAACCGACAAAAACAACGAGCCCGTGGCTCAATGGTAGAGCGTCCGACGCAAATACCAAAGGTCGCGGGTTCGAATCCCAGGTTTACCACACTTGGGATTGAGTATGACTGGCTGATGACGGCTAATAAGCCAGAAATGGCCATTCCGGTCTCCCTTGTCTTTGTCGGTTCCATTTCATCATATGCTACACGTCGCTATGCGACCGCCTGCGAGAGCTCTAGTCTGAGCTCCAGGGCACAAGGGAACATACATGTTCCTTAAGCAGATCGGTGAGCCCCACACTATCATATATATATATATATATATATATATATATATATATATATATATATATATATATAAACCCTGCCAAATTAAGTCTTCTTCCTGGTGGCATTCCTGAACTTATCTATCGGTCAATTTCCCCTTGCAGGAGACTCTTCGCAGAAAACAACGACAAAGGAGACAGCAACAGTTGCTTGGACTCTTAGTTTCGGTCGTGGACCGGTTCATTGCCACTGAGCAGCAGCTGGTGGAAATTTCTTCCCTTGGGGACAAGGAGGAAGGTGATAATTGCACTATGTCGGTGGAGAAGGAAAAGCAGCTTGATGCAGCGGCACGCAGAGCCGCTCTGGTTCTCGCTAACGCCAGTCAGCTACTCCATTTGTCTCGCGGGACGTGGACCTTCAGGCAGTCTTTCAGGTAACTTGTCAAATTCTGTACCGACTGTGGCTTGATAACTTTTTTTCATCCACGGTTCACTAGTTAGGGAGGGAGGCAGATGGTCAACTGCCTCACAGCCTACTGCTCTGTGCTGACTGTCGGTGGCAATAAGCAGGTGCTTTTGTCATCAGCCACGTTGTCAAGTTTGAAATTTTGGATTTTTATCTCCTAGCAGTAAGTGGGAAATCTGGAGGACTGAGTATGCATTAACCTCATTATCTGACTTACTGATACCATGCTTATGGCAAATCAAATAGAATAACTCGGTGTTGTTCGAGGCAGTAAAAGAAATGGCTGACGTTTTAGTAGATAGCTTTTTAGAACAGATCTTACTCTCCCATCTTCACTATGTTCCGACGATTTGACCGCCGTATCCGACGGGGACCACCGTGTGTCACACAGCAAGGTAGCCCAAGGACGGTGTTTTGCGCGTGAAGTATAGTGAGAGTCGTCTTGCGCTGCATCTTCCGCCTTGGCATGACTAAATCCAGATGACCGGAGGCGGTGTTCCAAAGCTTCACACACGGTAATTTATCGACTATCAAGAGTTCCCAGGCTTTTCACATATTGCAGAAATAGTAGTAGTAGTAGTAGTAGTAGTAGTAGTAGTAGTAGTAGTAGTAGTCGTAGTAGTAGGAGTAGTAGTGGTAGTTGTTGTTGTCGTCCCAGATAACCTCCCTTAATTGTTTTCATTTTTAGAAACTATGCAGGCCAGGCGTTTAATTAATAATGAATTAATGACAGTTTAGTACAAATGTCCACCCACCCTCTAATCAAATGTTTTAGGAGCTAATGACTGGCATCTATATCAAAGGGTGTCTTATTACTAACAGGGAATAAGAACACACCCGGTCTGTTTTCTTTCCTCCAAAGCCGTAGCTTTTGAAGTTCTATGTGGCACATGGGGCACTTACCGTAGAAGTTCGTGCGCTACTAATATCGAATTTTCGTTTCACCCGACACAGAAGTTGGCTGACAGACTTGCAGCGAGAAAAGAAGCAAAGGGGGCAGGCCCAGCATCAGTGATTATCAGGCGTGCGGTCGACTAGTTACCAAAGAAAACTGAGCGCATCTACCATTGAAAGCTGGTGTTCATGCCTTTTTTCCTATTTAGCCAATCAGCGGTGACGACGACAACGGTGACAACGGCGTCTATGAGTTGGAGAGTTCTGTCCACCCGGCCCCAGAAGGTGAGGTGGGCTGCGCCAATGCATGGTTCGCCCTCAACGACCGACTGGCCCAGGTAATTGAGACTACCTTTGAATGTTTGGTCGGCTGTTTTACTTCCGTTCTCGGACGAAGGTGTCTTGGTGAGATCCTGCAGCGGCTAGACTCGGAAGCAGCGGCCTTGTGTGACCACTCCGCGGTGGAGGATGAACCTTGTTTGAAGGATGCAGTAAGTGATCTTGGGTCTAACTTACTACTGTCCGTGTTGATGAATGTCGATCTGATATGGTGAAACAGATATATTTTCATGATGCCAGCCACAATTTCGATTTTGAAATAGCAGGGGGTATAATCCTTTAAACACAAGCAGGACACCCCCATCAGATTTGATAGGCAATAATTATTCAGTGGTTGATAGCATTCTTGAATAAAAACGGGGTTGGGTCTTGTTGCTACCCAACGCCACTCTCTTCAAAGACCAATCCACCGCATGCCTTTCGGGTGCCAAATCTACTTAGAAAACTGCATCATCCCCTCTCAGCGCTCTTTCTAACTAGTTTAGTATTGCGACCAGCTTTTTGTAGTTTGGGGCCTGCGTGATTGCAGAGCCAATTGCATCGTGGAATTTGATACATGGCATTGGATTATCCAGGAGGATTCTGCCAATCTTTCGTCCCCATGGTTCTTCAGTCTGTGGGCGCCATCAAGATCGCATTGCACGACGAGGTCTATCTTCTTTCTCCCCAGTTGACGGATCGTGAATGGAGCAACTCATTGTACTTACGTTTATTACCTGTGGGACAGGAGTTTGAACTAGTTGCTAGCATCTAAACGTGTTGCTTTTACTTTCCGTAGAAGTTAATCGCTAACTTGCAGTTTATGAGTTTCGAAGTAAAGAGTCTATAGGTGCAGACCAAAAATCGGTATTAATATTTTGGGTCGAAGTTCATTAGCTACAGCAAGATAACCGCATAATATGTATTAAAATGCCAGCAGGCAGCATGTAGTCTATGTATTGGTTGTTACACGCTACATCATACTGGCAGCTAAAAGCACACAGCTTTTTACTTTCCTCAGAAGTAATCGTGAGCTTGGAGTAAATCAGTTTGAACTAGGGTTTAACCTAAGAACGTTTTAGTTAGTACCTGCGCTGCCAGTATGGTGTATCGCATAACCCCAATAAGTGTCTGAAGCCTTGCTTTCAATGTTTATGGTTCTGAGTGAAACCTCAAAAAATAAATTTTAGAAGGACGAAGGATGATCGGGCCGATGCCCGAGGGCCATTGGTCACTCCTGTAAGTGTGCTAGGTAGCTCGCAGGCAGCGCCGGCGTCTACTTAAATTGATAAGCATGCGAAATCATCTCAGATAACTGTAAATACCACGTTTTGGCGACTTATAAATTAGGTCGCTCCGGTCGCTGAACACTTATCTTTGAATGTAAACACAATTGAAAGACTTCGTGATGAGACTTGGTGGATATTCCTGCAACCTACTATCAGCTGACTTACTAGGTCTACGGATGAAGTGTTACTGTTTCCAAATATATTACACCATACAGAAAGCCATATAGCTCTTTCATGCTAAATAATTCGAAGGTCAACACGGTGCGTAGGAGCGTAGCTTGGATTTAAAAAGCGCACACTACGTGTACAGTCTAAAATGTAAAAATGCTCAACTTTTAGATGCTGAATGTTTAGGGTGAGGATTTATTGCTGAAAGACTATAAGGGACATGGGTTCAGTAACCCTTTCTAATAAGAATAGTCTACGGGTGACTTATGTGGCCGCCTAAACAGGACGTGGGAATAGGAATGCCCCACCCACTCAATATAGGTGGTCGAGCGATAAATTTCAGGCGAGGTAAATATTCCCGTGTCTTAACCCTAAAATAAGCCGAAATGTAACCCTAGCGCTACCCTAAACATAAACCCCACAGTTAACACAAACCCTATCCTTAACCCTTTCCATAATCCTGACCCTATTCTCAACTCTAATCTTAACCCTAACCTTAAACCTAACCCTAAACTCGAACCAAACCTTCACCTTAATCCTTAACCTAATTTTTCCGAAATTCGGATCAAAACCACATGTATTATGAGCGGTTCCTATTCCCGTGTCCAGATTAGGCGGCCATACAAGTCATCCTTATCAAAAATAGTTGGCTATGCGTAAATACAGGAAGACGAAGAAGATCATGTCTTCCATTTGGTGTCAGGCCACAACGTTCCTTTTAAAGTTCTCCATTTCTTCGCCATCTCCGTACTTCCTGCCTGTCAATCGTCTCCAAGGATGATTTGAGCAGTTTGTTGGATCATACTCAATTCATACTCAGTTCCTCCATAAGACATAATTTGAGAGTGGTGATTTTGTTTAATCCCAAGGAAAAAAACGAGCGAATAGCCAATGAAATATGAAAATTTCCAAAGATTTACGAAAATACATTATCCTTTTGGCATAAAAGGAGTTTTTCAAGCGCCAAGAAATGTAAGAATGTGAAGAAATTTAAGTTTTCGATACACAAGGGTGTCTCGGCCATGGCTTCACGAAGCCTGAAGTTAGTCCCCCACCTCCGTTTTCCGGTCGCATAACTGTACCCCGATTGTTCACTAGGTAGGCTCGAGTATCGAAAGATTACTCAAGACTTACCAGGAACTTTTGAGACTCTGGAAGCGTGGGACCATCCATCAGCAGTGCGTCCCCCTCAGAGTACTCATCGTTGGACCCTTTACTGGAAGACGTTAAGTCAATATAGTAACTGTCAGAGAAATATCGAAAAAGAAGAGAGAGAGAGAGAGAGAGAGAGAGAGAGAGAGACTGAAATGGTGGTTTCTGGTTTAGTTGCCGTCACTCACTTTTGACTGGACAGACCTGAGGTTTACATCCGACTCCACTTGGTCGTCAGGTCATTGACTCACCGTTCCGTCAATTCCCCCTAAATTGCTGACCACTTAGTGCCATTCAGACACCTCCGAGAGCTCGAATTTCCAGCTTCAAGTTGAGACCGAACGAACGTGTTCCTCCCCCTCCACTCCCCATAATCAGATTGGCGGGAGAACACTTTCAGGCGAATAAAATTGACGTCAGATTGCGTGAATAACGTTCAAGTTCGATATCTGGGGCTGGACTGTGTGATAATATCATTTATCCTTGTTCTGAGGCAGCTTTGGACAATGAACGCAGAAAGGATGAAAATTGTGTGTACTACCCTGGCAAAGTAGACAGTGTCCTAGCGGTTCTCCATGGGAATAATGCAGTTTCCCACCTTTCCAACGAATTTTCTCCCACGTAAACTTGTGAATATTGTTTTGAGCGAAATTGTTGACTTGACTTGGTAGCGGAAGATAGATGCCACTCGAAGTGACAGATTTATCATATACTTGCACGACTGGGAAAAAGTATCAAGTATCCGCGCGTATTATCGTCCCTCGTACACATTCTAGTCTTCAAAAGTACGTAATTTGCATACTCAGAGTAATTTTCATTACAGTCAGATGTTGTTCATACATATCCTGACAGCAACCGGACCCCGTGTTGGTAAAGTTGACGGATGCCCTGGAGATTCTGCACACAAACGCGGTAAATCCAGCCTTTATGGTCCAACTGTTGTCTCGCCTACTGCACTTCATCGGTGCTCATCTCTTCAATGAGCTCATTCGTCAACCTGTACGCGTCTCGCCGCAGTGGGGCCGCCTGCTGCACCCCTGGGTTCACAAGCGTCTCGCGGTCTGGGCAGAGAAGCAGGGTCTCGGTTTAGCAGTCGACTGTTATCTGTCACGTCTATCTCAGGTAGGCACACCCCCCTCCACCCCCACCCTCACCGTACCCCTCCATGCAAATCTCACCGTCATGTACGGACGACAGCCCTGCCTACCGCCCTTACTCTCAATTTAGGCTGCGGATCTGATGCAGGCAAACGTGGGATCGGTGGAGACTCTCTACAACATCGTTGTCGATTTAGATCGTTTGAATTCTGTACAGGTGCGCCACCTACTGGAGACCTACAGGCCTGAGTTCAAAACGCCGCTCCGGTTACCCTGTCATACCGGATCTTCCGCCTCGGAGTACTCCATGTCCCGTTCCGAGAGCATCCTGCCCCAATGGATTGACTTCATAATCTCTGGTGTTATCCAAGTGGGTTTTTACTTTCTTTCTCTCTACTTGTTTTTTGCAGCCAGTTGCAGTAACAACAGCAAAACCTGTGCTTACCCTTGTGATGCGCAAATAGGTATCGGACCGCATTCTCGCGGAGGAGCACCAAGCTAACCAGGAGGGTACGGGGGAAGATGGGGGCCCTGAATGCAGCTGGACTCCGGAGCTTTATGAAACACTGGAACTGCGGCTTCCTCTCCTCCTGCCGGAAGACTGTTTCCCCTCCGAGGTCCCAGTGAGGAATCCCTGCCTTTCTCCCCCGATCTCAGACGAAGCTGCACAGGACAGGAGCCGGTCGGAGAATGACGTTAGGCCTGTGGAGGTTGCGAACTTGGTTTCCTTCCTGCGCCCAGCCTTGAGCAGGACCTGGTGCCGACTGTCTATGCGGCCGCCCAAGGAGGAACAAGAAACCAGCATGAGTACCATGTCCTGGGCTGTCTACCTCATACCGGACGGAGATGTTATCGAGGGGCCGCCCTCCACAGCGGCAGTGACGGCGGATGCGGAGGGACCCGCACACGCGGTAAGCCTTATTCGCACTACTTGTCGTTCTACTATCGCTTTTGCATTTTCCTTTGATCGAACTTTATCCACCCATGACTGTTGTCTAGTTGGAGGTTTTGGGTGCACATTCAAATCCTTCAGTACCCATGGAGTTGAGGTGTACGCGTTCTCATGCTAGACAGCGTAACACGTTGACTGTTATCTGATTAGCAAGGCAGTCGAGGATACCCTGGCTTCTGTAGGCCTACTATTTCAGGAACACGAATATCGTGAAACAGAGGAATGACATCGTCAATACAAGTTTTCAGTCTATTGAGAAGAAGTAGATTTGATCACTGGGAGAAGAATTCTATTCGCCTTGCGGTTCGGATACCTGTTCGGGCCCATCATCAGGTACGGTTTTATTGCAGTGAATGAACCACAGGTGCGTCCAACTTTCAGTGCGCTGAAACTGCCTGGCTAGAAGCAGTAGGGAGGCAGCAAAGTAGTTGTTCCAGCCTCTCTCCATTCTGACTGTCTGTCTGTCAGTCTGTTAAAATTTCGTTACACTACCCAATCCCGCCTCTGATACTCTTGACTTTTTCTGCCACCTGGTTCAGGAGGGGGACACGCGGTGCCATCGTCGTTCGCGACGGTCGAGGTGACACTTTTCAGAAGACTAAATCCCAACAGAGCCATAATATGGTTATTGGACTGCATCAGGGTTGATTACGAACTGAATTACGTTTGGATCACCCGATGCAACAGTTTCAGTAGATTCGCCCCTTTTGGCGGTCGCATGAGTTGTCCGCCAGATACAGGTTAACTAGCCATGCCCGCTAGCGCAGACCTTCGGAATGAAAGTTCTCTTGCATTCACACTGATGTTTTATGCCGCAAAAGTCAGGAATAGTTGGCAAAGTGTTTTCCACGATCTTCCACAGAAGAATCTCTATTCAAACCACAGTTATTGTCCCTCATTTTTAAGTTTGTGCAAGGTCAAGAATCGATGGAAAGTTCTTTTCGCTGGGTTAGTTTTTAAGCCATCATCTCTTGCGTTCAGTTATGTGTTGGTCTTAGAAAAACTTCAGCATTTCTTTACTCATTACAAAACCCGACCTTAGCATTTACATGTTCTAAAGGTGTGCAAAAACATTTGGCAAAAATCTTTTTCTTCGAAAGATACCGTTTTCCTTGATACTTTCGCGGCATTTCTCATAAACAAGTTTATAAGACTTTCGGTTATTAGGCTATGGGTGCATTTAAACAAACGTCTGCAAATTATCTGAAATAGGATCTGCTTGAAACAAATTAATCGTTTTCTCTAACTAATGAGGTTTTTCAGCCTAATATTATGCAAAATACCTTTGATTTGTTTCTTCCGAAGAAGATATTGAATTAAAAGGAGTGCCCCCTAAACGGGCCACGTGGTAGATGCGTTGGACCAACACGGGGGCCACATCAGGGCACGGCATGCGTTATTCGGGTTGCGCTCCCATAACAAATGCCGAACATGGAGGTGTGGTGGCACGCCTAGGGGCGGCTTGGACTTAAGGGACCCAGCCGTGCCAGCCACCTGCGTCCCCTCCCGCCTCCGGTCTTCTTGACTCTGTCTTGACACCGGGCTCAGGTGGGGGAGGAGGAGAGAGTGCGGTAGATGCAGCGCAAGTCTACTATCACTTTTAAACTAAATCACGCGCAAGTCACCGTCCCTGCTCCATTTTCCCATGGAGCATACGGTGGACATCGTCGGACTACGACGGTCGAACTGTCGTGTGTGTGTGTGTGTGTCTTTCGTTTGGTAAGAGTCATCGGATAGTTCACTTTTAGACTCAAACGGACGTTTCACTCCATCCTGACCTCCTCACGCCGCACTTCAACCAGTGTTCTTAGAATTACGCTGTCAGAACTGTCGAAATTGAAGTAAGAGCCTTGGTACAGGATAGTTGCAGTTCGGACCCACTTTGTTATACATATTTGAACTTATGCCCATCAGGACCCTTTTCTGGAAATATCTCTGGTGATGAGTTCGAGTGTGAATCCGAAACATCGTAGGAAACATATTTTAAATCGTCAAGGTGATACTCTGTTTATCTACTCTGTTACTAGTCCTGCCGTACACGGCGAAGAGATATAACAGGTTTTTGGTTCTGTGCACATCACTTTTGTCTATGGAGTTGTGTATAATAAACGGCCTTCAATAGAGGCTAGTCTCGAAGTAAGCTGGCTCTCGGATCTGGCGAAACATAAATCGCCGACTTTTAGCGGTTTCACGTTCCATCCTTGAGTTAACCACCGACCCTGCCATCCTATAAAAAGGACTTAAAATAAAGCGGTATCAAGACGTGGCTAGCGTTTACCCTCGCCTTTGCCTTACAGTTAAGAGGCCACACACATAGACGTGCCATGGCTAGGCCGCTCCACTCCTCTTATATTTGCGCTATTCCTCTTGACAATCAACGAATTAGATATTAATAGATGAGATCGAAAATACTGCCCCTTTACGTGCAATACCGCCTGCGAAGCTGCCCAATATCCATCGACTATTCCTGAACATAATTTCTTATCTTGCCAAGTAAGTGGGGCAAAATATGTTTCTTTGTAGTGTTGATGTCTAGACCAACGGACTTACACTCATAAAGCTTGTGTTATTGCCGAGTACCCGGCAGGGTCATAACAAAATCACGCCCGGAAAAAGATGGCAATTTGAAATGGGAGAATTTGTCATTTGATGCTCTCGTCTTGTCTCATAGCTGAACACATTTGCCTATCCCCCAGGGAGATTATCCTCCTCCCCCCTCCTGCTCGCCGGCATTTTCAATCATTCCTCGGGCGACCAGATTTGCGTTCGCTTGCGGATTTCCAGAAAAAAATTGATGGGCATTGCAGAATTTCCTGACGCTGAATTCCCGGAAGGTCATATGTTACCGTGCCCTAAACTTAACCAACTCTTAACCATAACCCTGTTTTTAACCTTAGACTAGCCCTCGGCTTAACCCCACCCCTAAGTTCCCCTTGATTATGGGTGGTTTCAGTTCTACTGTCCTGCTGGGGGCGCCATATAAGCAACCCCTACAGGGCGATTATCAATACAATCCATATTTTAAGGTCGGATTATATTCTTTTGCTTGTCTAGGGCGATGGGTGTTTTGTCCGAGGTGGCAGCAGTTTTTTAAATATTACTTTGGTAAAGCAAAATACAATTATAGTTCATCCTGATAAAAGTAGTCTGATTGACTTTGTTTAAATTAATAAGGGAAAAATGACTCAGCTTGGCGCAAAATTCAAGGAAAAATAGTGTTAGCTTTATGGTTAGGTTTAGGATGTTGTTTAGGATTAGGCTTAAGAGTAAGGTAAGTTAGGCTGAAGTTTAGAATTAAGACCAGCATTACTATTAACTGTAGGTTTAGGATTAGCATTAGGGTTATGGTGTAGGTTTAGGTAATGGCTTGCGTTATGGTTAGGACCCGGGAATATTAGCGTTTTGTGGAATTATGAGCAGGGCCACCCCTATTACTTGGGTACTGCGGTCATATTCCGGTGCCCTGTTTAATGGGCCATGAAAGTACCAAATAAAGTCTTCCAACAGCCAATCAGAAGTTCACGCAATCACAGGCAATTTAGTAGGTACCATATTGTACAATCCACGAAAGGAAAATTCTATTGGTGTTCAGGCAAAGTGTCATGCAGAAATTGCTCGGATTGAACACACGAAACAGTGCAACAGATGCAGCAACATATTAGATTTTGGGCTTAACGTTTGTCAGGAGACTTTATCTTATCACGGTGAAACCAATTTTCTTTCATGCTGCCATCCCGATGATTGGCACTTAACCGAATGTAAACAGGCGACGACTAGTAAACATGTATTTTTTCAGCCCAGATTTGCCAACGATATATTTCTAAACGTACATTTTGAAAGTGCGCCAGGCATTCGCATGCTCCCGCGGCCGCTCGGGTAGGGGGTGGGGGGTGGTGAGCCTTCCGCATGGCCTTCTGGTGGGGCATCCGCACCCGAGGTATGTTCGCCAAGTGACTCAAGCTTGGGACGGTGGGATTTCACCCTGATTGAATGCACTGCTGACAGTCAGGCTCCTCTTACCTGTCTACTGTTGCCACCTCGTTATTGACTGGACTCACCGCACAGGACTTGCAACCGGACACATGGTGTGTGTGGACACCGGCTGATTCTAGCCTATCAACGCACTGTTAGTTGGAGTTGGTGTGCCCTAATTTGTAGTTATCTATAGGTTTCTCTAGGGCAGGCTTTATTACTCTGAGAATGCGGTGCCATAACAAATGCCGAACCTGGGGGGTGTGTGTGCCCAATATGGGCACGCGTAGGTGCAGGCTCATGCCGCACACCACTTGCCCACTCCGCGGGAGATGCTTCATCTGTGCCCGACCCCGCCTCCGGTCTTCTTGACTTTATCTTAACACCGGGCACAGGTGGGTAAGGGAAGAGAGAGTGTGGTAGATGCAATGCAAGTCTACTATCACTTAAAACTAATTTGCGCACAAGTCACTGCCCCTGTACCACTATGCTGTGGAGCATACGGTGTACATCATCGGATTACGACGGTCGAACTGACGTGTTTTCATCTGAAAAATGAACGAGATTTAGACCTCTTTAATTGTGCCCCTTTTAGAATTCCGTGGCGAATGTAACGCAAATTTTCCACCGGTGCCTCTAAATATCCCGCTAGTAGTACTAATACCTTTACTCTCGCAAACAGGCATCGATACCCCAAACAGAAGCAAATGAGGAGCGAGGTTTGAGTTTTGGACAACCGCAGTCTGAAGTCGATTCGCGACGACAGATTCCAACATCCAATGCCTTCCCTGCGGACTCTGACCATGTTTCTTCACTGCGGACGACCGAGGATGACCGCGATGGAGAGGCCATCAACGGGACGCAAGAACAGGTGGGAGAAGATGATGACGATGAGGTGGATGAGAATGTGCGAGTCTACAGTGTGCTGGTTCCCAAAATTGACAACAGTCTTGGCCTCAGCATTGTGGCAGCTCGGGTGAGTCATGGCACTGATAGGCTGTTGTTTATCTTAGCACTCAGCCAGTTTTGACACACCAACATGTTCGGGCTTGTAAAGTAGACGAGCAAATACCTTTCGCATAAACACCAAGTGCTCTGCGTCTTGTGTGATTAGTAAACATAGCTGAGCCCTTTTCATGGTCTTACAAAAGCCTTCGCTGAAAATTTCAAATGATTGCTATGCACAAATAATCCGGAATCCCCTCCAGATACTTGGTTGAAGTGGGAAACATGATGACTCTTCTGTCACCATAAAACCCGACTGTCCTGACAACCACTGGTCCGAAGGGAGGGGGGACGCGTAGAGTACATATTTTGTACTTTGTCAAAAGGCAATATTGTTCCAGCTGTCTACCCCTGCGTCTTACGGTCGAACTAAATAATGAATGTAGATTAAAATTTCGAACTGCCAACTTTGTTTTGAGGGCATTTGCACTGGAATCGGGTGAAGGATGTAAGAAGTTCAGCCCAATCCAGATGTGGCCCACCTCCTCATCGTCTACATGGGCTAAAAGCAAATGCAGGTTGTACGCTCAGGCTCATAAGGATTTTCTCCATAAGCTGTTCTGTTCATCGTTCTGGTGCAAGTTGACCTTTATCGCAGCTGCCCTGTGGATGTTATTTCAGAGCTGTACGGTGTTGCCAGATGTTTTGGCAGCTTTCTTCTAGTTCTCATGTTTTGAAATTTACCATTGGTTCGTTTCGTCTGATGGACCCTCACTTGCAATTAAGACTGGGCCTCAAATCTGCGTACCTTTGCATTAACCAACGGCCGAATAACACGCAACTTCAAAATCTGCCAAAATCCTCTACTAATTACTTGTGCCTGGTAGTCATCTGGTGGATTCTAGATTGATTGCTTAGGAAATCCTGCTTGGGCAGTCAGCTTGCTGTATCAGAATTGGTGGATTCCATCCGTTGCAGTGGGCTGGGCGGGGTAACTTGACTCAAGTGTGATTAAACTCACGGCTCCCGGTAGGGCTCCTCGTAGCTCAGTTGGCTAGAGCGTTGGCTGTACTAAAAGCCTTCCCTTGCTGGCGTGGGTTCGAATCCCACCGAGGCCGCCGAATTTTTCACCAAGTGGGTCAAAGATAAATTATTCAAAAATCTGCCAAAATCCTCTACTAATCATATAATCTGCCATTTTTTCGACAGGATCACACCTTGCAAGCCATGATGAGCAGTACTGCCCGGAAGATGATGCAATGCGTGAATCCATTGGGGTGCACTGCATCCATCTCACCACACTCTTCCCACACTTTTCGTTTCCCTACTGCAAAAAAAGTCGCGAATGCTGAATAGAGGCGTGAATGCAGCGTTTCAAAGCCCGTCTATCCACAGCACACGTGACCTTTTCGTTAAATCCCCGTAAAACTAGTCTCCAACGGGGGTGTTTCAGATCTCACCTACGTGAGAGTGTCGTAAGGCCACATTACGGAGCTATTGCATTTATCCCTTTTCCGATGAAAAGCCGTTCATATGGGCTCAGCGCTTGTCAGTTTTTTTCGGTTGCTTATTCCATGAAGGCTAGAATTCACATTTTGCTATCCAGTGCACGTCTCCTTTGGAATATCTTTTTTAATTGTAGCTCTGTGGGGCGCGTTACTTGCCGCAGTTTTTGACCTCTTTCTCGAAGAGGTCCTCTGTTCATTTCACGCCGGAAGCTATTCCTTTTTACGGGTTTCGCTATGAGTTGAGGTACTTTTCAATCCCGGTTGTTTCTTGAAAAGGTAGAGTTATCGACCACATTTCTAACGTGATCGCTCAACGCGAATAGCCGTCCCTTTCATCCACGTCATTTCTGGCAAATTGCCGCTCCGCTCTTGTCGCCAGGCGGCAACGAAATTTAGTCAGCTCTTATGCATAGCTGGAAAGCCTCTAGATGCTTAGCATTAGCATGCAGCGATAGAGCCTTTCAACGCGTCTTGTTAACGTTGTTGTAAGAGGTTTGATCCTCAGGTCTGCAATAAAAGCAGCGGTCGTACTGTGTTTTTTTCTCCAGAGCGAATTACGCTGTTTATTTAGACTATACCGTGAACCTTACCAGCGTCTGAAGTAGATTTTACCCCTCCTCGGACGCTGCGCTCATTTTCCTTTTCAGGCGGTTTTACGCAGGCACGTTATCGCACTACACCCACGTTCCTCATCAGTAGAACAATCGGTAAAAATAAGATGCAGTTGAAGTTCAAGTAAGACCGAGGTATTTGTTAGTTATATTTCAAGGTCTACAAAGGTAGTTTCAGCGACTGAGAGCCAAAGCGGTTGGCATGCGTTCTACAGCCGTTTTGCATGAATTCTGTGCGTTCATACACCGCCCACAGTTGGCTTTCACAGGCCGTCAATAATGGGTTCCTCAATAGTTGGCCTCCAGAGTTGACAATAATCAGCCATCTTGCAAAGTTCTCTTGCCAGTACAAATAACTGATGCCCTCACATGTCGGCAGTATTATCGAAAATGTAAGGTGTTGATCCCTTTTATCTGTTCTGCTTCTGGTTTTCCGTTTGACTCGTGTTACGCCTTGCTTAAACAGGTTCGTCATCTCAGAATTCAATTGCACCCAACGTACCTTGCAAATTCCGTTGCTGGAGGAACGCATAAGAGCTGTGACAAATCGGGTTTCTTCTGTCGTTTTCTTCTTTTAGTCAGTCCTGTTTAAGGTGAAAAATGCCTTTCTCGAGATCAGCGGAGAAAAAGCATTATAGACAGGTGCTCAGAGTCATCGGAGTCTAGGAAACAAGCGACAGTTGTGATCAGCTTCAGGGGTTTTTAATAATGTTCCACTCCTTCTGCGCAGGTTCTACTTTCTATCCATAACCGCTAAGTTTTCTGCGACGGCTTCCGGGGAATATAAGTGGATTGGTGTGTGCAAAAGTAAATAGATGGCGGCAGCATGGTTTGGTGGCGGCGGTGGTGTGAAGTATGGACAGCTACACGGGAACGGCGTTCAATGATGTATTCGAGTCGCGGGGCGGAGTGCGAAGCAATTCCGCTCTGCCTTGCAGCTTCATGTTCGGAGCCCATGCAAAAGTAGCTTAGTGGCTGAGAGTGGGAAGAGGGAGAGAGGGTATGGCCTACGCTGCCCTCTTACCATGAACTGCATAATATGCGAGTCATCACTGCCTGGTGAGAGCAGTGGTTGACCTCGTTTTATGTAATAGACTGGCTGTTGACGTTAACGACCCGGTTTAAGTATATAGCTGTCAAGGTGGATACTTTACATGGATGTCAAAAATATTTGAAAGTATGACTTTGTCCTTCCGATAAAATTTAAAAATATAAAAACAGATTTGACGGTTAAAATACCGTAACTGATGGGTATCTTACCGTGGTTAACTGTCATAGGTGGAGGTACCTATAGAAATAAGATTAGTTTTCTGTAGGCATTGCTGCCCATTTATAAGACGCACTTCCCTGTCAGTCAGTCAAGTAGCGTTCATGAGAAACCATCGCAGTGCACAGATTAGTTGTATCATTAAACTCTCTGCCAACACTCTAGGTCATTTTGCGATGACAAACTTTAGGGAGCGATACGTCCATAATGGTTTGTTTTTTTCGGCATCAAAGGAGTCATTCGCGTTGAATTTATTTCTTATGGCACCACAGTGAACCAACATTACTATCTGCGCATGCTGAAGCGATTGCTTGAGGCAGTCTAAAAGACGACCTGAGTTGTGGCTGTTTTATCATGGCAAAGCGCCTGCCCACACATCGTTCAAATAAATCCATTTTTTGCAAAAAAACATAAAAACAATTTATCAACCCTATTACTTTCCCGACCTAGCCCCCTACGACTTCATCTTATTACAAAGAATGAAGAAAAGTCTAAAAGGAAATCGTTTTCAGAGAGTAGAAGTGGTTGAGAAAAATCGCTGCAGGCTCTTATCAGAAGTCATTCAGAAGAATTCAAAAACATATTCTAAACAGTGGAAAAGGCGATGTGCCAAGCACATATCGTCCAAAGGACAGTAGTCTAAAGGGAATCAATGTTTTTAAGATTTTTCTTAAATAAAAAATTCAATAAATATTTCTCATTTTGGTACTCCTCGTCAAAATTTTAAGCCCTTTCTGGCTATAATAATTTGTAAGACTGGGATCGGTGATTCAACCTGTCCGCCTCCTAGTCATAAATCAGCACCTTGGACTGCTCAGTCATTGTGCGCGAAGCCATTCAGTTTGCTGTCTTGACCTCTGCTCTCAAGTTAAACTTCCTGCTCAGATCACGGAAAGGGCTAAAACACACGGAAAATGAAAGCTGGGAAACGGCCGTTGCCGACTGCCCCTTTTGCAGTAACCTGTCACCGCTGCGTATGCATAGTGTTTTCTGTTACGGATCCCTGCAGCTAGTGAGCTAGACCCGTTTAGTTGGGGACTAGCGAGAAACGTCTGAGATTTCAACAGGGTCAGTGAGCATAATTACCATGTATTCCATCTAACGTACGGTCCTCCATTAAAACATTTTTCTTTTACTGCGCAGACGTGCACTACCCACCTAGTCCTAGTTCAAGCGGTAACACCGCATTTTCCTGGCTTTGTTTACTGTTGAATAATCAGTGCCGCTTCTCTCGAGGAGCTCGGACTAAATTGTGCTCACCAGGCTTGCTCCTTTCGCTTGTTTTTTTTTCATTTGATTTACCCTCTTGTGGACACAATCATGTCTTAGTCCATACTGTCTTTTCTTTCAACAATAAAGTTTTCTGATTAATGCGCTGAGCACTGGGCAGGAACTTTGAGCATGGTGACAGTCTTACGGTGAGTTGAATGTTTGATAAAAACAAGGTCTTCAGAAGTGATACCTGAAATGAAAACTGGAGCACGTGTTTTGTGTTTGGGTAAACGACAAAGGGTTGCCACACATAAGCGTTCACTTACATTTCTTATCATTATTTCCTCAAGTAAGATCTGTTTCGTATCCTCAGTCTGGATGGTTACCAACTGTCGGAGTAGTTTTGATCCTCGGCATTATGAGTGGTGGCTAGAGTTCCCTCCTGCTGTAGTCTTATAAGAATTCTCGCGCATAAAATATCTGAGCGGGTGAGGCTTTTTTCGTGTTGCTGAGAGACTAGCGCCCGAAGAGCAGTACTGATAAAGGCAAAGGAGACTGGTATGGCCATTTCTGACTTATTAGCTATCACCAGCCAGCCATACCCAACCCCAGGTGGTGCCCCATCCGAAGCTCGACCGTTCGCGAACGACATGTGCACTGTGTGCCCTACCGCATGGTGGGCGCTGAGACATGACTTACGCGTAGATGAAGGTATTGCGATAGTAGTCTTGCGCAACATCTACCACAACCTCCGCATCCTGAACCACCTGACTCCGGTACCCAGACAGTGGCAGATCAACCAGAGGCGGGGTCGGATTCAAGTGGCTGATACAGAGAGAGAGAGAGAGAGATAGAGAGAGAGGGAGAGAGAGAGAGAGAGAGAGAGGGAGGGAGGGAGGGACTTGCATGTGTGTGGTGCAGGCAGATGGGGACGAGGATCTACTTAGTCACCGAACCCATGATCTTCTGTAGTATTCTTGACCAAGTCAATAGATCATGTTGGATGTGCAAGAGTGTAAATTTAGTAATGCTAGAGTCTCCGCTTCCTCCGCGGATAGTGATGGCTGGCGTCTATTTCGACGGACAGAGTATCGCTGCGGATTTATGACAGCATCGTATCCAGGTAAACCCATTCTCTTAAGGTCTCACCTGTCTCACACACTGCTCAAAATCTTAGGACAGGGAGGTAGCCCTTTCTTTATTAAAACTGAGCTTTTATATTGTGTTCCTTCCATTTAGGCCGAAGATGGCAGAGATCTCGGTATCTACGTGAAGTCAGTGGTGCCTGGTGGCGGCGCGAGCCAGGCCCGCTGGCTCTGCACCTCACCAATGCCCTCCGACGAGGTTTTCGACTCGCCGCCTCTACAGCCCGGCGACCGCATCCTCGCGGTCAACGGAAGACCCATGGCCGGCCTGTCGCAGGAGTCCGCTGCCCGCCTCGTCTCCACAGCCGGCTGTGAAGTACACCTGAAGGTAGCGCGCAATCTGGGTCTGGGCTGTGTTGCCGCCGCTGCGGTCTCCGAGCGCCGTGGCTCCCGCTCCACAAACAGCGCCCTCTCCACGCCTGTCCGCAGAGAAACCATAACTGAACAACTGGCCATGGTAGGTTCAACTATACGACTGATTACCTTGTGACTATGAAAGATTAACCAAGAAGTACAAGTGAGCCTGGGGTAGCAGCCTTCTTCAGTCAGTCAGACCTTCCGAGCAACACCGAGGTCGAACCGATGGGTCAGTAACGGCTTAGTACCGGTGCTCCATCAGGACCTCCCCAAGAAATATTTTTGGCAAAGTCGAGTGACTTGCTGAAGGTTAGCTCACTCCGAACCGTAAATCAGAGGGTTATACATCCACTTCAATGTGGGCTTTTAAGTTCATGACTTCTCCTCTGTCTGTACGATGTTTCGAAACTAAAATACCACCTTACCTTCGAGAACTCCTTTTGACCAGATGTAGGTCCTGAGCTCAGTACCAACTGGAAAGAACCCAACGTCCATGCATCAAATGGGCTGATAATGAGAAGCTGCAGGTGACCATAACAAGAGTTGCTTGTGTTAACGTGGGATCGAGAGGCATTCAGAAACTCTATGCTTGTGTGAACTGAGGAAATCAGGTCAGAAGTGTTTTTTATGCCCCCCCTCTCCCTCCCCGACTCACAGGTGGCATTGTGCTAAATTCTACGAAAAGTAGCTACAGCCGTAATAATAACCGTAACCCAAAACTTACCATGAACCCTAAATCTACCCGTACCCCTAGACCTAATTTCTCTTGAGGTTAGCGTCAAGTCACCTATATTGTGTGTGGTCCCTATTCCCATATAAGCAATCCCTATCGAAATCGTTTACTTTTACCTATAACTGTTCGAAATAAGAAGGCATGTTGATTGGGCACGGATGTATTGACGCCGACCCCCGTACTGAAGGTGGAGTCACATTAAATTGCAGGAGCGTTCGGCTTATGGTTTATATAGGATGAAAATTTGTAGCCCTCTTGAAGTTAGAGCTAGACCGCATGTAGTATGGTAGGCGTCCATATTCCCGTATTCAACCGGCATACCTTTTGTGAAGAATGAGTTCCTGCCCAAGCAATTTTTTACTGCATT
The DNA here is from genome assembly GCA_017591395.1 of Schistocephalus solidus. Classification (NCBI taxonomy): domain Eukaryota; kingdom Metazoa; phylum Platyhelminthes; class Cestoda; order Diphyllobothriidea; family Diphyllobothriidae; genus Schistocephalus; species Schistocephalus solidus. The sequence goes on from WEDG01000100.1 coordinate 83,991, forward strand.
ATTGTACTCAACCGCAAAGAACCATGAAGAATGTAACTATACCAGACCTCAGAACCGCGGACTGGAGACCTGGGGAGGCTACCAGGCGCGCAATCAGAAAAAAAAACGTAAAATTACAGCTAAGAAGATATTCTGGAAAAACTAAGTTTGCCAAAAATATTGCCCTGTAAATGACTGCAAAATAAGTTAACATGAGGCTTATAATAGCGACAAACCGAGAGGAGGTGCTTTTGAAAGTACTACCATCAAAACCGCCCGCTGAGAACCGAATTCGAACAGTCAAAATTCCGATCGGCCTTGAGATTCGTAGCTCTGATCTGTTTCATCGCCTCATACCAGAATTTCCAGTTTACTGCTAGTCCATTATTTTTCTCTAGAGTTCCTCTTGCTGTAAACATGTATTTGCATGCTTTTTTCGTAGTTTTCACATCTTCTAACGGTAGACATATATATGTTTGTCTCTTAAGAGAGTTGCCATGCAATCCTAGCTCGAACAATCGGTAAAAATAAGATGCAGTTGAAGTTCAAGTAAGACCGAGGTAATTGTTAGTTATATTTTAAAGTATACAAAGGTAGTTTCAGCGACTGAGAGCCAAAGTGGTTGGCATGCGTTCTGCAGCCGTTTTGCATGAATTCTGTGAGTTCATACACCGCCCACAGTTGGCTTTCACAGGCCGTCAATAATGGGTTCCTCAATAGTTGGCTTCCAGAGTTGACATTAATCAACCATCTTGCAAATTTCTCTTGCCAGTACAAATAACTGATGCCCTCACATGTCGGCAGTATTATCGAAAATGTAAGGTGTTGATCCCTTTTATCTGTTCTGCTTCTGGTTTTCCGTTTGACTCGTGTTACGCATTGCTTAAACAGGTCCGTCATCTCAGAATTCAATTGCACCCAACGTTCCTTGCAAATTCCGTTGCTGGAGGAACGCATAAGAGCTGTGACAAATCGGGTTTCTTCTGTCGTTTTCGTCTTTTAGTCAGTCCTATTTAAGGTGAAAAATGCCTTTCTCGAGAACAGCGGAGAAAAAGCATTATAGACAGGTGCTCAGAGTCATCGGAGTCTAGGAAACAAGCGACAGTTGTGATCAGCTTCAGGGGTTTTTAATAATGTTCCACTCCTTCTGCGCAGGTTCTACTTTCTATCCATAACCGCTAAGTTTTATGCGACGGCTTCCGGGGAATATAAGTGGATTGGTGTGTGCAAAAGTAAATAGATGGCGGCAGCATGGTTTGGTGGCGGCGGTGGTGTGAAGTATGGACAGCTACACGGGAACGGCGTTCAATGATGTATTCGAGTCGCTGGGGCGGAGTGCGAAGCAATTCCGCTCTGTCTTGCAGCTTCATGTTCGGAGCCCATGCAAAAGTAGCTTAGTGGCTGAGAGTCTGTAATCCCAAAGCATTACCAACACAGCAGACCTACACCTAGACGGCATTTTCTGGCCTACTTACTGTCATTACTCACTTGCACCCCAACCCTAGGCGCTCGAACATCCAAGGTTTGAACTCGGCTCTGGTCAATTGGATCACCGAATTAATACTGCTGGACTTGAGCGATCTGTGTCTCGCTAGGTAAGAAACTATGGGGCGTTGATAATCTTCAGCCCGATTATGATATCTTCAGCCAAAAAAGAGACAACTATTAGTGGGAATGCTCTCTTTATAACTTGGATCTCTTATATTCATCACTATTCCTTATCATTGTCCTAACTTCTTTTCTATGCGACTTCATCCCTTTTCGTCGCAAAGAGAATCATAAAAATGCTTTGTACTGCTAACTCGGTGATTCTGGAAGCTTCTTGTGAACCAGAGAGTAATGAGAAGTCTTCAATTTCACTGCAACTGGATGCTCCTGTGAGGGTGCACACGTCGCGTCATAAAATCGAGTCTTCAAAGGGTTGAAGGTGAGACGTCCCGCGAGGTTCGAGGTCACAGAGGGCAGTGCTCCCTGAAACAACTGCAAGTCTCTGCAGTACTACTGACCTCGTTTAAGGATTCGCACCGACTCCTGCCTCTCCCGCCGCCCATCCAGCCGCAACACACTCGCGCATCCACATACATGTCGACCGGCAGTAGCAGCAGGACAGCCGACGGTGCTGTCATTTAACTGGTTTTTATGGCAGGTGGCTTACGGTGGCGACCGCTGGATCAAATTCCGCACCTTACGCCCACCATGCCCCCCCCCCTCCTGCTTGTGACCTGCCGGCAGCCCCGCATGGCTTGGCAGCAGGAAAGCGTCGGTCTGACCCAACTCCAGTTGTGACGCGTGAAAACAGGTCTGGTTTAGTATAGTAGCCAGTTCCTTATGCCTATTGCATTTACCTTCCCGTGCTCAGCTCTGTTGACGTCTGGTGGTGGGAGAGGTCACGGAGCAGCGCCCTCTTTGTGACTTATTTTAATCATGTAGGTCAAACTGGTACTGACATTAAGGAAATAAATAAAGAGTCGCATTTTAAGCCACAGGAATAACTCGGCATTAAAATAATTGTGATGTATTCAGCACTGAACGTCTACTCATTTGTGTAATCAAATGCGCGTTCACTTACCACGCATTGGAAGTCCCTTTTCAAGCAGTAAGCACTCGTTTTATTGTAGACTTTGCTTCATCCCTGCACAGCGAATAGGCTTACGCCCGAAGTCCGGTCGAAACATGCTTCCGTCGAAATCTAGTTTCTACCAGATGAGTTTTTTTGAACGTTATCCTTTAACTTTCGAAGATTTCTCTGACCTTTCTTGGCGATATTTACTCAATGCAGCCTACAAATGTGCGCCAGTTATGAATCCCTTGAGATTTAAAGCATACCAGTAAACACCTTCCCTCTACGGGAAGGTCATTTTGCTGGCCAGTCTTGTAATTCTGCTGGACCACTGTACACCTTTTATTAAAATCTATTTTTTACTTCAACATTTTTCGATTCAATTTAATATCGTGTACACAGTCATGCGCTGAAGGTGCTTGCCGCTGAAACTAACAGGGCAGTTCACATCTGAAGAATGACCCATACTGCTCAGTTGGCACACCGTCTCAACTGTCATGGCTAAAGTTTATTTGGAGACAAGGATTGCAGGACATCGTCTGTTCGGGCCTTTAAATGGCATCTCAGTTTGGACTCCCGTCTGTGAACGCTCTAGAGTCAAGTACGCGATGGGGCCGGCGCCAAGCGGGGTTAACGACTGAGGAGTCACCGTGTGTTACCGAAATGCGCTTGAAGTGCGACGCAGCGCCCAGTGCCACTCTGGTCCTGAGCACAGTCCGTAGCGGCGTTTCTGCAATCCGGTGGCAGCCAAGAGGGACACGGTTACCGCCCCTATGAGTCATCGTAACCCAATTGCGTGCGCTGCCGCACATGCCACACACGTTCACCCGCCTCTGTATACGGATTAGTCAATAAGAGATCCGGCCGGTGTGTTGGCGTGTGTGCGGCCGACATTGCTAGCCTTTCGGCCAACTTGCTTGTCCTTATTTGAGTTGCTAATGTCTTGGCTGGCCATAGGAGGTTCGCCTAGCTCTGAACACCGGTGTAGCTTCTATCCTTTATGCAGATCCCTAGGGAACTCTTAACATTCCATTCACATATAGCCGATAAACAGTAGCAAGGCCACCAATTGTGCATACTCTTTGCGTATCTACTAACCGGAAAATGGCCGTCAGTTCCCTAAAGGTCCCATTTAACGTCACCGGCCTACGTCGGGCAAATGTAGCTACACACCGACGAATACAAGGGAAACCAAAATGGCCATTGTTGGCTTATTAGCTGTCATCAGGCAGCTATATCCAACCCCACGTTTTGCGGCACCCGAGGTTCGGACTCGCGACCTGTTGGTGAGACCTCCAACGCTCTAAACCACTGCGCCACGAGCTCGTTATTTTGCCGGTTTTCTTTCGGGAATATTGAAAGTGGTAGCTGGGTGCTCACCGATCGGTTACGGGACTCATTTGTCCCGTTGTGCACTGGGGCTCACACCAGAATCCCGCTAGCAGTCGCACAGTTATATAGGCAGAATGGCATAACGAATGAATCTCGTAACCGATCGGTGAGCGCCCATCTACCATTGTTAATATTCCCGATTGCAACCGACAAGACCACGAGCTCTCATGGCGCAGTGGGTTATGGCGTTGAGCTTCTAACCAAAAGGTCACAGGTAAACGGAAGCATGCAGATGCACAGGAGCGCAAACCACGCACAGGGTTTTTAGCCAAGTTCCAACTAATGAGTCAGCACAACCAGAGATGCCCCGGTTTATTTCCTCTCAAAGTGCAGAGTGATTAAGGGTTACTTTCCCTTTATGCATCTTGCAGATCTTATTTAGATTGGCCGGTCAGATCTTGGGCTGCTGGTTCCAGCCGGTCGATTAGGACATAAAAGCCACGAAAATCACACTCGTAATCTCATCTGTTGTGGCCGCTTAGTTTACGATGGTTGCAAGTCCAAGGTCCTGCCTTATTTGGATCAGCTCTGTGTTTTATATGAAAGCATAAATCCAGCACTGCTTTCTCATTACAGCGCAGTGACGACAGGTCCCACTCGGCTGACCAGCGGTCACGACGGCAGTGTCTGGAAAGCGACCAGGCTTTGACCCATCGTTCGGCGGCTCTGCAAACCAAGCCGAAGCTTTCTGCAGACACCGGCCAGGTTGGTATCGTACTCTCAAGGTCCGTCTCTACTCCCCGTTCAGTTACGCACCCGGTGGAGTATGTGGAGGTTGCCACCGAAGAGTCATCACCGCCACCTCCGCCACCACCGCGTCTCCTCGTGGAGACCAGTTCCCTCATAGCACATGAGGTTAAAGCACCGCCTTTGGTGGCACGGTCTCTAGACAGCGCTAGCGGAGACTGGATTTCCCACTTCACACCCCCTGATCAGCTGGCGTCGGTTGACCGTGGCGAGATACTGGAATCCAGACCGGTTCTTCCACCGAAGGGGGGCCTGCGAAGGGCAGCAACCATCTCGTACGCTACCAAGATTACGGCTCCCATCGCTGTGCCAGATGATGACTACGAGAGTGGTTAGTCCACAGGTCTCCGGTGCTTCTTATTTTTTCAACCCGATGTCTCATTCATCAAGGCATGTGGCATCATCTTCCTCACATCTGCCTTTCACCAACACTTAACTAAGCTTCTGGTTGTAAACATTGCCCATTACGAAGAAAGCAGGTGCAGTAATTAACAGTTCTGTTTTAGTTGCTGCCGTCAGCCACCTACGACCTAACTCTAGGCTAGGTGCACCCTGGCTTTGAGTCCAAATTCGGATGGTACTTTCGACTGCTATGCCGCGTACTTAAATCCATGTTCGAGTCGTGTTCATCGATTTCACTAACTTGGAGGATGAATATAAACATGAATAAATGCGATGGCTGGAGTCCCAGGTGATTGCCTGAGCAAAGGAGAAGTCTATTTAAACATCGGGACAATTTATTTATCATTTTGAGCTTTGAAACTCATGCAGGCGTCAATTATCATTTTTGTCGCGGAGTTAAAGCACTCACGGGCGGACAATCGATATTCTATAGCTTGTGCACTTATTTACGTTTCCAAAAATCGGTGTCAGCAGTGGCGTCCTCTTTCCTAAAAATACCCGAAATTCATGATCTAAGCACATATAACGTGTTTACTTCGCAGTTTGAGTAATGGGGATCTCTAAACGTCTCTTGCTCTCTCATAATTTTGATAAACCTTTTCTCCTGAGAAGATTTATGACAAGTGGACTTTTTGTAGCTTTTTCTATGCGTGAGAGGTTGTGAGGTGACGATCAAAGAACAATGCCACCCTATTTGCCCGACAAGTACATAGTGCCTTGCTGCTGGTAGAATCGTTCTGAGTGATTTAGAAGGTTCTCCGCTAAAAACTACCACGAGTACCGGTAGCCCAGTCGACGTTCTTCTTAGCAATTTTCTTTTTCCATACATCATAAGAAGTACAGCCAATTTTTTTCTCGCTTCAGTGCATACTTTATCTGTGCTTAAGAAGAATACCAGCAAAAATGCGCGTTCATGGAAAGGTTCGAACAGCAGACGACTTGACCATGGGAAAATGTAATGCGCCTGACGCTTTAGGATCACGCATGGACCCATCAGCACGTCACTTTACCGGATGCACAGGGAGGTTGGTATTCATAGGCGCAGTCGCTATGTCATCACATGCCTATGAAAATTAGCAGCTGACGGATTCGTCCCCGATGGCCGTGCTCGGTGCATGGGTCGGTTGATAAAGGTGCGCGGGCATCCATTCGCTCTGAAAATTCGTCGACGACACTGTACTTTGACAATCTTGTCTTCCAGTTTACTGTTGTTAGCCTCAACACGCCCTCACTGCGTTGGTGACCGATTGAGCGTGCTTGCTGTTGAAGCTCAGCATTCACCTTATATTTAGGCCGTCGAGATATGTGCTGGCGGACGTGGATATCAAGGAAGACCAGCTGATATTTTTCACCCTTCATGATGATCATTATGACTAGGAATACGACAATGCCAACACCTGAGCTCATTCGTGAATAAAAATTTTGCATTTGCATATCGAGCCCAGAACTTCGACTCCGTGGTGTTGGACGACTAGAAGGTTCAACAGTTGCGAAACCGCCTCGGTCCTAAATCCTGGAGGCGAACTCATTGGCGTGTATTTCGCCACTCATCAATTGCTCCGTCAAACGTGAAGTATACTTAGATCCAGGACCTTAGGAACTGGCGAATTCAGCTATGTTCTTGAATATTCTTTGTTTCGTGGGATTTGCTTCGCAAGCGTATTTCAATGCGTCTGGACGGCCAGGTACTCGGAAATACCTGTAAAGATGGGCGAAACATCGAATGATACCACGATATCATTTGGCAGGAGTTTTACCTCTTTAAGCTTCCGCAAAACTTGTGTTGAGACACTGACTGTGGTGTCTGTGTCGATGGTTTGAACATTGAGACATCGAAAACGCCGTTTTTTCAGTTTATAAGTTGAAGAGTGTTTGAGTGATATGATAGGCCATGGCGGGAGTACTCACGTTGGCCGCCATAGGTAGGCCGTACATTGGCATTCAGGATGTTTTTGGTCACTTATCATGTGTCAGTTGACCAATGATATGTTACATAAGTGCTCCAGGGCCAAAGGCATCATATTCATTTTCCATGTCAGCTTCTTTGGGGATTCGTTGTGTCAGGTGATTCAATGGCTCTTGACCTTCCGAAGGTCTTTTGGGACGTTGGAGCGCTCCTGTCCGACTAATTAACATACCAATCACCAAAGCCGGTAGGTAAATCTTGGCGCCTTGCGATTACGCTGTGGTTGTTGACCCATTCATAATCTGTGGAGAGCTGGAGCTCCTAATTTTAGTTGTACGTAGTGGCTTAGAGAGTATAGTCGATAAATAACTGCATTCTTACGTATCCGCTCTCTACCTGATAGTGTGGTTGAGAGGATCCGGAATATCGAGGGGTACAAGAATTCCTCCAATAATCATGTCACCTTCTTCCAAATCGTGATTATTTTCCTTTCACCCCCTGACTATTAGCCACGGAGATTCTACGTTACGTTTAAGTTGGTGACGAAGGGTCGATCGCTGGGAGGAGCCAATCAGCACCGTGTCGCTGGTGCTGACTGGGTCGCGCCTTTCGTAGCTGAACGTATAGGGGGTTGACTTCAGTACCTTTCTTTAAAGCTTCAAACCCTACGTCCCAGGCCCCTCCCCCCCCCCACCCCCCATATGACAGAAGAACTGAAGACGCATTTTTGTTCCGACAGTCATTATCCGCGGATATTAATGTGTCCCCTCGTCGAGCGGCCATTCGGCATTCACACAGTCTAGGCTTTAGTCCTCGCCCAGTTTGACCTGCAGAGGTGTAGGCCCTGTCAGTGCACGCGGCCCAGGACACCCACCGGAAAAATATTTAATTGCCGTTCTAGAGCCACGCCCGTCCCGACATTCGCCCGAATGTCACGCCCACTACGAGTGGGACCACTAAAGGCTTCCGCAAGGTCCCTCCTCCCACTATAAACCCTTTCTGGTATTTTTTTATTTTACTGGAGTGGGAAATACAGCTACGCATCATTCGTTGTATGCGCTTCGTTGTAAAAAATGTCCACGACTAGAATAAACAGCCGTCTATCCCAGACGGTTGTATACTGCACACCACAACTAGACTGCACTGGCGCAGCGAAGGTTGGATCCCTTGCTCCTGTGGGTGCGCAAGTTTAAAACAAACTATGAACAGCAACAAAGAGTCCGCATTCATCAAATGGCACCAATGGAGAATTATACGGAACCCTCTATCATTCCTTGTTTAATTTCCGAGGAAATTAGTGCGTGAACTTGGAGTGAATCCGTCGGAACAAACCTTTCCAGGCTCAGTCCGAAATTTGATATGAACAGTTGAGCTGAAATCCATCAGCCACTGCAAAAAAAACCGTGTAATATTCACAAGCTGCCAACTGGCATTCGGTAGTATAAACTATGTAATTACTTACCACACGCACGAGATTTGCGAAACGTGCGTGTCTGGGCGTTTGGCTAATATCTGTGCTGTAAGCATGGTAAATGATTACGTGGTTTATACTACTGAATGCCAGTTGGCAGCTTGCGAATATTACGCGGTTATTTCGCAGTGGCTGGTGGATTTCGGCTCAACTGTTCATATCAAATTTCGGTCTGAGCCTGTAAAGGTTTGTTCAGAAGGATTCACTCCAAGTTCGTGCTCTAATTTCCTCGGAAATTAAACAAGGCAGGATCAAACTGGAGTATATATACCAGAAAACACACGGCGATCGCTATGGGGACCCAATGACGAGCCAAACCCCTTCCCATCGGCTGGGTCGTGCAGTGCATCAGATCGGCGAAACATGCGTGTCTGGACTTTTAGCTACTACCTGTGCTGTAAGTATGGTAAATGGTAACGTACCCTCTATCCTTATGAACGAGCATCACTTAACTGCTGTGCATAACCGGACCTAGAAACAGTGCAGTGGACGAGGGAAATGCAGCAAGTATTTCCAAAGTTAGACTGGCCTTTAGTCGGTTTCAGCCTTTCGATGTGGTACCCCGCAAAATTATTTTCAATACCACATGTACAGCACTACAGACTTTACAGCGCTTCTCCATAGCGTGAAGACAAAAAGTTACCAAAACCACGCCCAGATGCTCAACCGCTTTCATCTGAGATCCTTGTCAGAAGCTTAATACTGTGAATTTGCAAGGCAGATTTGGAAACGCAAGTTTTGGAATCGGCTGGCGCATTAGCTTCGATGGAAGTTCGCGTCGTGTGGAAGTTTATGAATACGCACCGGAAGCGATCATCCTGAAGGCCGCGTTCTAATATTTCGAAGTTGATCACCAGTTCAGTGAAGGGCTAACACAGAGCAGGCAGTTATTGTGGATTTGAGTAAAGAAGGGCACAGCAATCTTCCAAGTCAATCAACTGCCGAAGGTTAAGGAGAAGCCCGGGAGTGCAAAACTGCAGTAATGAGGAACAGCTTCACCAATCCTTATCTGCTTCCTCTTTGTCATTACTGAAGATGCATCTTCAAGTTTTTTATTTGTCCTGTAGTATGTCGCCTCGTGCATCAAGCAGCCGCAACAACAACGACAACAGCAGCAACAACAACAAAAAAATCAGCAACGAAATTCTTATTATTAACAGGAACATCAGTAATACACTCAGGAATATAACAGTTCTGACAAAAATTGCTCAGCACCTGCTTGCAATACATGAGTATTTCGGGCTAGAATTCATCCGCATATGCATCTCCGTGCTCGCCTCCACGCATACGATCCTACTTCTCTGATCAATTCTGCCGCTCCTTAAGTCGTTAAGACCTCATAACCTACGTAATATCAGACCACAAGACTGGACTAAAGAAGGTTAAGCCCACACCTAATCGCCTGCTCGTATACGATTGTAAGTTCCGCTCCAATTGATGAACCGCTTGATGTAGCAAATGGGAAACTTGGGTCGACACACCCTGTTTCCTCCCCGTCTCGTCGTCCGACAAATCAAGCCCTGATGGTTTTGGACGTGCAGACCACCTGTCCATCCGCAGTTGATGTTTTATGCAACGGGAGAACAGCACTCCAATCCAATCCCACTTCTAACACACACGAGAGTTAAACTGTCGCAAGCAACGGCGTCTACCACGCGCCCCGCAGAATTGGCACAGCATCGGGAACTTGCACGTGGATAGATTTATAGCGAGGTGAACTTACGCAAGGTCTACCGCACCCACTCTTTCTTCATTCACCTTGCTACGATGGCGAGGCAGATTTCAAGGTGACCGGAAGTTGGCTCACGCACAGGGGCTAACAGAGCTAAACAGCCCGTCTGCGCGTGCCACTCACAAACTGGTGCAGACTGCGTGTAAGGGCAACTCACAGTGGACATCAGTGAGGATGCCATTAAGGTCACATTAAGAAGAAGTCATTGCAACCTGACTCTCAGTCCTGCAAAGGACTGTGATGTCCCGTCGTGATAGAATCCAGCGCATCAGCTTAAGTATATTGAGGAATGTGCCGTGATGATGGATTCTCGGTTGATGGGAGTAGTCACAGAGGCTGGCGCAATATAAATGCCCGCGCCTAAGGTGTGCCACTTGCACGTATCTGAGGGGGTAGTAGTTATAGGCTCGTGTGGACTCAGCTCGATAGGTGCGTGCTATTAGCCGGTCTGACCCCCGTTGTGTTCTAGCAACTCTTCAGCGCAGCCCGATTTTAAGTATATAACGACAGTTCAACCATCGATTCCGATGGGGTCCACAGTCTGTCCCATGGCACGGTGGGAGTAGGGACGTTGATGTTCGCAGCATCTATGGCCCACTTTAATCCTCTCCAACCTGGGCCTGATTCTATGACCATTTCAAGAAGACCGGAGGCGCGAGAGGGCGCATTTGAATGGCACGTTGGGAACCTACACCTACCCGTGTCACCAAACCCTCCCTATGAGTGGCTTTCGTTATGGCCGTGCATCCCCGACAACGCCTGCCGTGTCCTCTTTTGTCCCATGCTGGTCCGGCACGTCTACTAAGGGGCCCGTTTTAGGGGGCAAAGATTTGCAACAAACGATAGTTCGACCGTCGTAGTCCGATGATGTCCACCGTATGCTCCATGGCAGAAGTGGAGCAGGGACGGTGACTTGCGCGTGATTTAGTTTAAAGTGATAGTAGACTTGCGCTGCATCTACCGCACTCTATCCTCCTCCCCCACCTGAGCCCGGTGTCAAGACAGAGTCAAGAAGACCGGAGGCGGGAGAGGACGCAGGTGGCTGGCGCGGCCGGTTCCCCTAAGTCCTAGCCGCCCCTAGGCGTTCCACCACACCTCCTATGTTCGGCATTTGTTTGCGGAGCGCAACCCGAATAATGCATGCCGTGCCCTGATGTGGCCCCCGTGTTGGTCCAACACTGGCATTTAGGGGGCTACGATCGACAGTTCAACCGTCGTAGTCCGACGATGTCCACCGTATGCCCATGGGTAAGTGGAGCAGGGACAGTGACTTGCGCGTGATTTAGTTTAAAGTGATAGTAGACTTGCGCTGCATCTACCGCACTCTCTCCTCCTCCCCACCTGAGCCCGGTGTCAAGACAGAGTCAAGAAAACTGGAGGCGGGAGAGGACGCAGGTGGCTGACGCGGCTGGGTCCCTTAAGTCCAAGCCGCCCCTAGGCGTGCCACCAAACCTCCATGTTCGGCATTTGTTATGGGAGCGCAACCTGAATAACGCATGCCATGCCCTGATGTGGCCCCCGTGTTGGTTCAACGCATCTACCACGTGGCCCGTTTAGGGGGCCCCGGCAAAAAAAAACAAAAAACACACACACACGACAGTTCGACTGTCGTAGTCCGACGATGTCCACCGTATGCTCATGGGAAAGTTCAGCAGGGATGGTGACTTGCGCGTGATTTAGTTTAAAGTGATAGTAGACTTGCGATGGATTCGCAGGTGACCGACCAGGCCGATGCGTGAGGGGTGAACGTGCGGTCGCATTGAGTACAGCTTAGAGAGATTCCCCATCGCTGATGGTGGTGGTGGTGGAGGTAGTGAAGGCGAAGGCGGTGGTGGTTGCGGTGGTGGGGGTAGCAGGCGATGAGCAGATGGATGTGGTCTCTATGATGGTGGGAGTAATGGAATTGATTCCAGGAGTGAGGGTGGGAGAGTCAGAAGGAGGGTTGGCCGAATTTGACATAGAAATTGGAATTGTCGGATTGTTGGTGCATTGCGTCCGAAGATGTCCAACCAGGCCGATTCGCGCGCGGAAGATGCGTTGACAGCGCGGGCATGTTGGCAGGGCCTGGGCATTGGCGGTGTTGGTGCGGGGCGCTGGTGACTTTCGTGCCGCTCTTTTGGCTTTGGCGGCGGCGATCCGGTTGGCCTCGTAGATTGCTGAACCAGTCTTCACTGATCTTCTCCATGCCGGTCTATCCTGGGCGAGGTCCTCCCAGGTCGCCGAGTTGATTTTGCAGTTGCTTCAGCGATTTCTTCAAAGTGTCCTTTGTAGCGTCGTTTTTTTGACCCCCCTGCCGACGAGAACCCGTAGCGACATCTCCGTAGAAAAGTCGTTTGGGTAGTCGCTCGTCGTCCATTCTTACCAAGTGGCCGCTCCATCGCAGTTGCACTTTGCCTCAGCATGGCATGGATGCTGAGGATTCCGGTCCGCTCCAGGACTTCCGTGTCCGGTATCCCGTCTCTGCCATCTCAGCTTCAGTATTCTGCGGAGGCAGCTGAGATGAAAGTGATTCAGCTTCCTGGCTTGGTTCGAGTAGACGGTCCAGGTTTCCGCTCCGTAAAGGAGTGTCGACAAGACGACGGCCTTGTACATCTTCAGTTTGGTGTTCAGGTGAATACCGTGGCGATTCCACACGGAGGCCTGCAGTCGGCCGAAGGCCTGACTAGCTTTGGAAATCCGTTGGGCAACCTCGTCATCGATTCTCGTGTTGCGCGAAATCGTGCTTCCTAGATAAGCGAAGGTCTCCACGTTTTTGAGTTGAGCACCGTTGACATTGATTCGAGGAGCATTGTATTCCGCGCTGGGTGGCGGTTGGTGTATGATAAATCCGTTTTGGCTGTACTGATTGTTAATCCAAAATCGGCGCAGCCTTCGGCGAAGAGGTCCATGCTCCTTTGCATGTCCTCCTCCGTCACGGTGTTAAGGGCGCAGTCGTCCGCGAAGAGCAAGTCATGGACTGTAGTCGTAGAAACGCGCGTTGGAGCCTGCATACGCCGACTGTTGAGAAGGCGCCCGTCAGTTCTGTAGGCAATGCGAATACCAGGCTGCTCATCACGGTAGGCGTCCATCAGCATAGCCGAGAACATGAGACTGAAGAGGGTGGGGGCCAGTACGCAGCCCTGCTTCACTCCGTTAGTCACTGCGAATGCTTCGGATACCGTCCCGTTGTCAGTGACGCGCCGTCATCCCGTCATGAAGCTGACGCACCATGTGCGTGAACCGCTCAGGAAAACCAAATTTCTGCATGACTTTCCACAGTCCGTCACGATTCACCGTGTCAAAGGCTTTCGTTAGATCCACGAAGGTAGTGTAAAGGTGAGTTCGCATCTCCTGACACTTCTCTTGTAGCTGGCGGGCGGCGAAGATCATATCGGTTGTCCCGCGGTGTCGGCGGAAGCCACATTGGCTTTCCGGGAGGAGGCCCTGCTCTAGGTGACCGTTAAGACGATTGAGAAGGATACGGGCGAAGATCTTCCCAGCGATGTTGAGCAACGAGATGCCTCTGTGATTATCACAGAGTTGCCGGTTCCCTTCCGTTTGTAGAGATGGACGATGGTCGCGTCTTTGAAATCCTGAGGAACTTGTCCTTGGCGCCACATCTCCTGGAAGAGTGTTGTGAGTTCTGCCATCAGCCGGGGCCCACCGTGCTTGTAGACTTCCGGTGGGATTGCGTCGGATCCCGGTGCTTTTACCGCTGGAAATCTGCTGCACGGCCCGGATGGTTTTGGTAGGAAGGCGGCAGATCCAGGTCATTGTTCGTGTCCACTTGAGGGAGCCGGTCAATGGCAGCATCGGAGATGGCTGATGAGCAATTATGACACTTCTGAAGTGCTCGGCCCAGCGCTTCAGAATTTGCGATTTCTCTGTCAGCAGTGTTCTGCCGTCAGAGCTGAGCAGCGGTGCGGACCCCTTGATACACGGTAAATACCTTGATGGCCTGATGGTCTACCGTACTTCCTCCCCACCTGAGCCCGGTGTCAAGACAGAGTCAAGAAGACCGGAGGCGTGAGAGGACGCAGGTGGCTGGCGCGGCCAGTCCCCTAAGTCCTTGCCGCCCCTAGGCGTGCCACCACACCTCTATGTTCGGCATTTGTTATGGGAGCGCAACCCGAATAACGCATGCCATGCCCTATTGTGGCCCCCGTGTTGGTCCAACGCATCTACCACGTGGCCCGTTTAGGAGGCACACACGACAGTTCGACCGTCGTAATCCGACGATGTCCACCGTATGCTCCATGGGAAAGTGGAGCAGGGACGGTGACTTGCGCGTGATTTAGTTTAAAGTGATAGTAGACTTGCGCTGCATCTACCGCACTCTCTCCTCCTCCCCCACCTGAGCTTGGTGTCAAGACAGAGTCAAGAAGACCGGAGGCGGGACAGGACGCAGGTGGCTGGCGCGGCTGGGTCCCTTAAGTCCAAGCCGCCCCTAGGCGTGCCACCACACCTCCCATGTTCGGCATTTGATAGCGGAGCGCAACCCGAATAACGCATGCCGTACCATGATGTGGCCCCCGTGTTGGTCCAACGCATCTACCACGTGGCCCGTTAAGGGGGCTGAGGGGGGGGGGGCACACACACACACACACACGCGCACACACTGGGCTGACTACGAAGTTAGTACTTTTCCGTCAGTTGACAACTTTGCAAGCCATGGCCTTAAGCGCATTGTGATAGCTTGAAGCGCGTCAACCTATTTATGGTGAGGAAGATGCGCCGAGACGTCGATCTCACTCTCTATTCCTATTCCCAGGCCCCAGCCACTGTCCGAGCCGGTTAGTTGTCTTATGCGCGGAATGGACGTAGTGGCTGACGTTGTAAGTAACATCATCTACGCGTGCCAAACCAGGATTTCCGTCTAAATGGAGTGATCGCGCAGCCAACAAGCCTCTTTTCAATAACGTATTCCATCGAGGTATAAGGGGGTCAGTCAGCTGAACAACTATTCGTGTGCATTAGACTTGAACAGGGAAGGGATTAACAAGGCAAATAAATTAACTTGCAGGGACCGAAGATGCCTGACTTACTGACAGGTAACCACGGAATTGGTTGTACATGATGGCAGTGAAAATCTTCATAAAAACGAAGGTACCGATGGCCACGAAAAGAATGAGAAATATTGCAGACAGGCGATTTTTGGCGTAGTTCTGGAGCATGACATCTGGGTGATTGGCATCTACCACGTGGCCCGTTTAGGGGGCACACACACACGACGACGACAGTTCGACCGTCGATTTCGACGAGGTCCACCGTATGCTCCACACCAGGTGGTGCAGGGACGGTGACTTGCGCGTGAATTAGTTTAAAGTGATAGTAGCCTTGCGCTGCAGCTACTGCACTCTCTCCTCCTCCCCCACCTGAGCCCGGTGTCAAGACAGAGTCAAGAAGACCGGAGATGGGAGAGGGCGCAGGTGGCTGGCGCGGCCGGAGCCGCCCCTGGGCGTGCCACCACACCTGGCTCGGATCCCACGGAGTGGGAGTGCCATAAAGGCCACATTAAGAAGGAGCCATTGCAACCTGACTCTCAGTCCGCCAGTCAGCCACTCCACACAAAACACACATTGGGCTGACCACGCGGTCCGAGTTATCCCGTCAGTTGGCAACCTTCCAAGCCACGGCTTTTAGCGCACCGTGATAGTTTCAAGCGCGTCAGATTGTTTATAGTGAGGAATATGCACTGAGCTGTCGACCTCACTTTCTCCCCACTCCCCACAGTCAGACTACTGTCCGAGCCGGTCAGTTGCCTGATGTGGGAGTGGGCGCATTGGCTGACGGATCGGCGTACCCGTCTTCGCGCGCCACAGCACGACCTGGCCCCCCATAACGCACACACCAGGATTCACAAACTCAGGGGATATGGAGCAGCCATCGCCGTCTGACTCCCAGTCCACTGGTCAGCCACTCGACACACACAGCACATACACTGAGCCGACGGCGTGGTCTGGTGGAAGCGTCAGATTGGCAGATCTTCCAGCCACGGTTTCTAGGAAACCGTGATATACTCTGGTAAATGGTGATTGTGAGGGTGTAGTCGATGTATTGGTGTAGGTAGTGTGCGCTGATGTAGCTTAGCTCCGGTGGTTTACCGGAGGTTGTCGTGGAGGTGCATGTGTCCTAAGAGGCCCATGCGGTGTGTAAAATGTGCGGGAGCAAGGAGGTCAGTGAAGGCGGGCGCGTCGACTATATGTCGGAGCCCCAGGCACTGGTTCACCAGCCTCCGTGCGATGGATTCGCAGGTGACCGGCCAGGCCGATGCGTGAGCTGAAGCTGCGGGCGCAGTGTGGGCAGGAGAAATCGGTAGAGGCTGGGGCGATGTCATTCATGGTAGTGGGGGTGTCAGGCGCTAAGAATGGCAGGAGCGGAGGGTGTGAATGGTGTATCGGTGTTGTCGGCATTGTGGTGAATTCCGCTGTCATGGATGCGCATGTGACCGAATAGGCCCATGCGATGAGTGAATGCGCGAGTACAGTGAGGGCAGTGGAGGCGACGATCTCTGCTGTGTGATGGTGTTCCAGGCACTGGCTCACCGGTCTCTGTACGATGTATTCGCAAGTGACCGACCAGGCCGATGCGTGAGGTGAATGTGCGGTCGCATTGAGTACAGCTTAGGAGAGATTCCCCATCGCTGATGGTGGTTGTGGTGGTAGTAGTGAAGGCGAAGGCAATGGTGGTTGCGGTGGTGGGGGGTAACAGGCGATGAGTAGATGGATGTGGTCTCTATGATGGTGGGGAGTAATGGAATTGATGTCAGGAGTGAGGGTGGGGGAGTCAGAATGAGGGCTGGCAGAATTTGACGTAGAAATTGGAATTGTGGGATTGTTGGTGCATTGCGTCCGAAGATGTCCGACCAGGCCGATTCGCGCGCGGAAGATGCGTTGACAGCGCGGGCATGTTGGCAGGGCCTGGGCATTGGCGGTGTTTGTGCGGGGGCGCTGGTGACTTTCGTGCCGCTCTTTAGCCTTTGGCGGCGGCGATCCGGTTGGCCCTCGTAGATTGCTGAACCAGTCTTCACTGATCTTCTCCATGCCGGTCTATCCTGGGCGAGGTCTTCCCAGGTCGCCGAGTTGATTTGCAGTTGCTTCCAGCGATTTCTTCAAAGTGTCCTTGTAGCGTCGTTTTTTTGACCCCCCTGCCGACGAGAACCCGTAGCGACATCTCCGTAGAAAAGTCGTTTGGGTAGTCGCTCGTCGTCCATTCTACCAAGTGGCTGCTCCATCGCAGCTGCACTTGCCTCAGCATGGCATGGATGCTGAGGATTCCGGTCCGCTCCAGGACTTCCGTGTCCGGTATCCTGTCTCGCCATCTCAGCTTCAGTATTCTGCGGAGGCAGCTGAGATGAAAGTGATTCAGCTTCCCTGGCTTGGTTCGAGTAGACGGTCCAGGTTTCCGCCCGTAAAGGAGTGTCGACAAGACGACGGCCTTGTACATCTTCAGTTTGGTGTTCAGGTGAATACCGTGGCGATTCCACACGGAGGCTCTGCAGCCGGCCGAAGGCCTGACTAGCTTTGGAAATCCGTTGGGCAACCTCGTCATCGATTCTCGTGTTGCGCGAAATCGTGCTTCCTAGATAAGCGAAGGTCTCCACGTTTTTTGAGTTGAGCACCGCTGACATTGATTCGAGGAGCATTGTATTCCGCGCTGGGTGGCGGCTGGTGCATGACAACCGTTTTGGCTGTACTGATTGTTAATCAAAAATCGGCGCAGCCTTCGGCGAAGAGGTCCATGCTCCTTTGCATGTCCTCCTCCGTCACGGTGTTAAGGGCGCAGTCGTCCGCGAAGAGCAAGTCATGGACTGTAGTCGTAGACACGCGCGTTGGAGCCTGCATACGCCGACTGTTGAGAAGGCGCCCGTCAGTTCTGTAGGCGATGCGAATACCAGGCTGCTCATCACGGTAGGCGTCCATCAGCATAGCCGAGAACATGAGACTGAAGAGGGTGGGGCCAGTACGCAGCCCTGCTTTACTCCGTTGGTCACTGCGAATGCTTCGGATACCGTCCCGTTGTCAGTGACGCGCGCCGTCATCCCGTCATGAAGCTGACGCACCATGTGCGTGAACCGCTCAGGAAAACCAAATTTCTGCATGACTTTCCACAGTCCGTCACGATTCACCGTGTCAAAGGCTTTCGTTAGATCCACGAAGGTAGTGTAAAGGTGAGTTCGCATCTCCTGACACTTCTCTTGTAGCTGGCGGGCGGCGAAGATCATATCGGTTGTCCTGCGGTGTCGGCGGAAGCCACATTGGCTTTCCGGGAGCAGGCCCCTGCTCTAGATGACCGTTAAGACGATTGAGAAGGATACGGGCGAAGATCTTCCCGGCGATGTTGAGCTAACGAGATGCCTCTGTGATTATCACAGAGTTGCCGGTTCCCCTTCCGTTTGTAGAGATGGACGATGGTCGCGTCTTTGAAATCCTGAGGAACTTGTCCTTGGCGCCACATCTCCTGGAAGAGTGTTGTGAGTTCTGCCATCAGCCGGGGCCCACCGTGCTTGTAGACTTCCGGTGGGATTGCGTCGGATCCCGGTGCTTTACCGCTGGAAATCTGCTGCACGGCCCGGATGGTTTCTGGTAGGGAAGGCGGCAGATCCAGGTCATTGTTCGTGTCCACTTGAGGGAGCTGGTCAATGGCAGCATCGGAGATGGCTGATGAGCAATTAAGGACACTTCTGAAGTGCTCGGCCCAGCGCTTCAGAATTTGCGATTTCTCTGTCAGCAGCGTTGTCCCATCAGAGCTGAGCAGCGGTGCGGACCCCTTGATACACGGGCCGTAGATGGCCTTGATGGCTTTGAAAAAGTTTTTTTCATTTCATTGCGGTCCGCATACCCCTGGATTTCTTCAGCCTTTTTGGATCATCCAGGCATCCTGCATCTCCCGCAGCCGTTGTTGTACAAGGCGCCGGCATCTGAAAAAGGCTGCTTTGGTGGCGTCAGTCCGAAGGTCCATGTAGGCTTTGTGTAGTCTATTCTTCTCCGCGAGTAAGTTGCTGATGTCGGCGTCATTGTCGTCAAACCAGTCCTGGTGTCGACGGTGTGCGCGTCCGAGTACATCGAGGGCGGTGGACTGGATGACATTTCGCAGTTGACACCATCGTGTCTCCACGGTATCGTTATCATCTGGAGCATGCAGGTCCTCCAGTTTCTCGGTTATTTGGTTGCTGAAATCAAAACAGTGAGCAGGCAAATTTAATAAAAAGAGTATTTAACTTACATGGCGGCCTCTTACCTTGGGGCCTTCGTCGGGGTTGCAGTCGGAGCCTCATCTGGGAGATGACGAGGCGGTGATCTGTCCAACCATCGGCATCGCGGATCGCCTTGGTTACCAGCACGTCCTGTCGATCTCGCCTCCGGACGAGAACATAGTCCAGCAGATGCCAGCGCCGCGACCGAGGGTGCATCCACGTGGCCTTCTCCCGCGTCGGAAGGCGGAAGAAGGTGTTGGACAGCAGGAGACGGTGTTCCGCACACGTGCGCAGAAGAAGGAGGCCGTTAGCGTTGCAGCTACCCAGACCGTGGGGACCCAGCACTCCCCTGCCAGGCAGCGTGGTCCGTCCCGACGCGGGCATTGAAGTCACCAAGGACAATTAACTTGTCCTCTTTCGGCACAGTCGCCAGCAAGGCGTGCAGGTCCTCGTAGAATTGGTCCTTCGCCGCATCAGAGCTCGTCATTGGGGAGCGTAGGCGCTGATGATGGTGGCGAACTGGTCTCCCCGAAGAGGCAGGCGGAGGCTCATCAGGCGATCATTGATACCCCTGCGGCAGACAGGGCAGACGTCCCACGATGTCGTTACGGGATGGCAAAGGCAACACCAGCGTCGCGTCGCTCTGCCTTTGGCCGGCCGCTCCAGAAGAAGGTGTAGCTGGCCCCCACCTCTCCAGCTGACCCTGCTCAGAGAATCGGGTCTCGCTGAGAGCAGCAATGTCCACCTTGTAGCGCGCCAGTTCCCGAGCGACTAGCGCCGTCCGCCGTTCCGGCCGGTTGCTCCTAGGATTGTCTAAAAGGGAACGAACATTCCAGGCTGCTAGTGTGAGTGGACTCACCCGAGCAGCCTGGAGAGTATGGCGAGGGGGATGAGGACGGGGGGTATTGTTGTTTGTTTGAGTTTTACGACCGCGTAGTTTGCGATCTGCGAGCCGCGGCCGGCTGCAGAAGACGTGAGAACCAGCATTTTTTTAGGGCACATTTTCTAGCCCCTTCCTCCGCGAGGAGGCAAGCAGTGCTATCCCTAAATAGGGCTGCTCGGACATCCCAGACGGCTGCCGAACTCCACTATGGGTCACGGTTTTGGTTTAGTGGAAGAACGACCCGAGTTAGTCTGGGCGGCCTACGGGGTTGCTGTCGCCCCCCACCGTAGGACTTTTTGAGAGGGGGGAGAGATGGGAAGTTCGGGAGTCAGACATACCGGGTGTGGAGGCACACACAACACCGGAGACCCTCACCTGGTTTAGCCCGCCGGTCGTGACGGTTGCCCGGGGTGTGGCCGCTGGGAAGAACCCAACTTCGAGGAGCCACAGGTGAGAGTTGGGTACCAGTTAGAGGCGGCCACAGGAGCATTCACCACCTGTATGAGACAAATGAAGCGACCAAATGCAAGCTATGTGGTGCTGCCCCTAACTAGTACCCCTACACCCCGCACACACACACACACACACACACACACACACACACACACACACACACACACACACACACACACACACACACACACACACACACACGCAGTATGAGATGGTGAATATCTGTTCATACTTTTCCACGTCCACCATAGACCGATTCATAGAAGAACTTCCTCAGTCACCTAGCCTGAAATCCCAACATGTTAGAGAGGTTCATTTTCGAGTTCAATTGGCGAACTGTTATCCTGCCATTCACAGCAGCTGTTATGTTGCTTACTGTTGGACAAATGTGCAGGTTATTTCTGAAGTTTTAGTAGCTGAACGAATGTGTTCTGGAGATTCAGCAGGTCATCTGTGCATAAATGGAATGACATGAGGAAAATTTGGTCCATTTAAGGTAAAATAAGTGCATCCAAATAGGTACGATGGAAACCAGTACCGGCAAAGACAAAGGAGACTGGAATGGTCATTTCTGGCTTATTGGTCCTGGTCAGGCAACCATACTCAACCCCAGGTTTGCTTAGGTTGCTCGTCGCTATGTAATTATCTGCGGATGCTGTAAATTTAACCCCTAGGCACAAAGTGATGAGCGATCAGCTAAAACCCTACAGTAACTGAGCTATCGCATGAGACGTCAACCGGAATTTCGAAGTTTGTTTTCGATTAGAGAGAATTACTAAGGTGGTGATGTTATGTTGATACAACATTTCCGTCACTGCTTCCTTTGGAATGAGCTTCTTTCAGACCATCTACAAGAACCACGCTTGACAAAAAAATTTTTTTTAGTAGCATGCTCATTTTCGTAGTAAATCGTTTCTATTCTTTCGTACTTTTTTCTATCCTGCAAAATGTCCGTACTCAGAGCTTTAACCTCTCCAGGCATGGCTATTATTTTTGTAACTTTGAGGGCCTCTTGTTTCAAATTTCCATGTGAGGTCGGCTGTATGTATTAAGTTATAGGACTTCTTTACGTTCGATGAACAGTGTTATTCTCGAAAGCCAGTATACGTGCCAGGACGTTTCTCGGAATCTGGTGAGTTTTAGGCTTCGCGTAGGGTTGGCGATAGCAACTGGGTCAGAATCAACCCGCTTCTCCCAAAAAAATGTTCTCCAGACGTAAAAGTTTGGAAAACTGCAATTATTTTAGCTGCGCGCCAAGGATGAAATGACGGAAGTGTATTCGATCCAGAGGGTGAAAATCCTCAATTTTGAGTTTGACATAGAAAAATAGGAAGAAATAGGCCACTTAATGCTCCCGTTACATTTGACGAGCACTGATTTCAACCCTCTAATAATGCGTTCTGGAAGATGCGTGTTAGGGGTGTCGATTTACAAAGTGCAGATCAAAGCTTTTAGTATAAATTAGGTCTCTGTTATTGGCTGTCTCCGCAGTTGTCTTTATGACAGCATAGGTGCGCGGGCTACCTTTCGACAGGACGCAGCTAGAAGTTCCTCCACAGTGTCAATGTGAAACAACGTGAGCAGTTGGCGTATTCAAGATTTTAAAGAGACATTATCCACTAAGCCTTAGTTTATCATTACTCTATCTCACTTGTTTGGGTATGGGAGTCTCCCAGCAATGACCATCGCAGACACTCAATCCAGCGATTAATCTTCTCTGTTACTTCGGCAACCCGTTTGGGTGTTCAGAAAGTCTTTTACTTTCGTCTTCTTTCCGTTGTCTACCCCTGCATTCGGAAGCATCGATTTAAGAGGATATGAGGGAAATCACTGGCTGTAGAGTAAAGGGGTTTCATGCGGTCGATCGTGTGACTGCTACAGTGGTTTTTATTCTTTTTAAGATTACCGTACTGCTTCACTTCCTGGCAAACTGAACCTTTTTTCAGTCTCATATCTCTGCAAACTTTAGTGGTCAAATACAGGTGAACCCACACATCGTCTGCATCTTAAGCAGCTCCATTTTCACTCATGATGCATCCACATGCGTTATTCGGGTTGCGCTCCGCTAACAAATGCCGAACATGGGAGGTGTGGTGGCACGCCTAGGGGCGGCTAGGACTTAGGGGACCCGGCCGCGCCAGCCACCTGCGTCCTCTCCCGCCTCCGGTCTTCTTGACTCTGTCTTGACACCGGGCTCAGGTGGGGGAGGAGGAGAGAGTGCGGTAGATGCAGCGCAAGTCTACTATCACTTTAAACTAAATCACGCGCAAGTCACTGTCCCTGCTCCACTTACCCATGGAGCATACGGTGGACATCGTCGGACTACGACGGTCGAACTGTCGGTAGATGCGTTGAACCAACACGGGGGCCACATCAGGGCACGGCATGCATTATTCGGGTTGCGCTCCGCAAACAAATGCCGAACATGGGAGGTGTGGTGGCACGCCTAGGGGCGGCTAGGACTTAGGGGACCCGGCCGCGCCAGCCACCTGCGTCCTCTCCCGCCTCCGGTCTTCTTGACTATGTCTTGACACCGGGCTCAGGTGGGGGAGGAGGAGAGAGTGCGGTAGATGCAGCGCAAGTATACTATCACTTTAAACTAAATCACGCGCAAGTCACCGTCCCTATTCAGAAACTACATTCTGTTACAAATTTTAAAAGCTGCGCTGCGTCAATTTCGCATGTAGAATTTAATATCGGAGTCTACAGGGCGTCAGCGTGAAGAACGAAGGGTCCTGTTCCCCAGTTTTCCTCATTTTCAGGACATTTGCAAACATACGTGCACTTGATGGGGCCTCCTGTTTAGCAGTCGATTGAACCCGGCGTGAAATACATCTATTGCACTGATGCCCCTCATAATGTGCTTAATTTAAACAACGATAAAGCCCCTCAGGTGCCATATTTCCACTTTTAGCGCGTTATTATAAGGGATTGTGACCCGTTGTGCACCCAAGTCCTTTTTAGTAGTCAACAAGTCTAACTTCCCTTTTAGATCTTGAATTAAAGCGCTTGCAGGCCAATGGCGTTCCATCGAACGGGCTTTCTCCCAAGGACTGGGCTGATGTTGAATCCACGGTGAGTCATTTTTCAGCTGCAATTTTTACATGCTCTAATTACTACCTCTGTTCCCCAAATCCTGGCACCCAACTTCTCAAACAGGCTTGTAAAACCATGAGAAGAGTTCTTTTAGGTCGGTGTTGTAACCTATCGGCAACGCGAAAAAAATGGCGCTAAGCCTGTAGGACTTGAAACTGTCAGTAAACACCTGCCTACTCACCCCCAGACATTGCACATGTCTACTTTTTTTAAAGGCCATCTTTTGTAGCCATGTGGCATGGTCACAGATCGAGTAATGCATTTACTCTTTTATTATTTCCATGTTTGTATCCTAGGACGTTTGTCTTTCTTCAGAGCACTGGTGAAAATTGAATTTATTCTACTCCTTTTGTATTAAATTTCCCACTCATTGAAAGCTTGCAGTTGAGGGCACGGTAGGACAAGAATATGCGTACGTCTGAACTATCCTCCTTAAAGTGCATTTTTATGTATTTAAGCAAACATGAAGAGCAACTACGATTTTTTCCCTTTCTATATATTTTAGAACACCACGTTCCCTATCCTAAAAGGCTCAGGTTATTAACATTTCCACATTACAGGTGGCCTTGTGTTACCATTCAGTGGCTGGGGTACACATATCCGTGTTGTCCGACCGAGTGCATGAGTATTTTGGGTCTTTAGAACGTTTATTAATTGATACCTTTTTTTTTCTGAAATGTGACCTTCGTCCGATATGCACGCTCTCTGACAACCATTGATTAATCAGATGGACATCGAAGTTTCCTAGACACATTGAATTTGGACAACAACGACTTGTATAGTCATTTTTAACTTAAGCGCTCATTGATGACTGAATGTAGGGTTCAGATTTCAGATCGGCACCTCCCACGATTGACGTTTAACTGGCCAATTATGGCGAATAAAGTAAAAATGACCAGTGCAGTTCGTATCCCATTTAAATCGAAATTTTGGCTAAATGCGATCGACTGCGAGAGTTCCACTCCGAAGGTAGTGCCCTTCTTGCCAAAACAGGACTGAGGAAGCGCTACTTCCGCGCGACTGACAGGAAGCTTTCAACATTTCCAAAGCACAAAGATTCCTGCAGTAAGACTTAAAGGCTGATTCTAGCATAGAGAGTCTTCCAAGGTAAATTTACGCGTGCCAGCATTTTGACTCTTGGTTCAGCCTATTTCCAGCGGCTTGTGTAAAGCACTGGCTATGTAATGTATATATTTCCATTTATTTTTGATACTTTTGTGAATTCAGTCATATTTTCTTGGGTGAGTGCGCGGGAAATGTACTTACTTTGCTTGTGCTCTTGAACTTTGCTTTTGCTCTCATGGTTGAAAAAGTGTACGGTGTATTTTTAAGGAAATTATTAACAATGGGGATTCTCGATGCTCCCTCAGGATAATATAAAAGGTTAAAAAATAAGGAATAAAAATGTAGACTACTTGAGCAGTGAGTGTTTTTCAGTGTGAATTAAAGAGGTAAACAAAGGCGACCGGCCTCATGTAGGAATTTATTTGGCATGATGCTCCATGCAAATTAGTTTCCAACTTTGCTTTAGTAATCTTTTTGATTTGGGGTTATACACAATTATTTGTGCAGTGTTTTGTGAGTTTCCATGCCTATTGCAGAGCGTTGGCCCTGTGGTTCAGCTTTTAAATCAGGCTTGACTAAGTGTCTCAGAAATCTCAAGGGTACGGTTCTAAAGCGGGGGTATTTAACCCTTTACAGAGTGGGTTTTAAACACTTATACTTTCCTACAAGACAACGGTGTGAGACGGGAGTCTACAAGCTTTCATATGGGGGTTGGCATATCACGGTGTATTAACTGAGTTCATTTGCTTGAAATTCAATTTAAGCTGTTCCGTCAATGCCCCTTGTGCTCTGGCATATACTAATCCGAAAAGAATGTATACTTTGAAGGTATACAGGCCAAACCTGTTATTTTCCTAAACCTGTGACCCATGTAGACCCGCGCCATCTAAAACAGGATACTTTTGTCCGATGTCTCACAGATTTCGGGGAGATGAGCAGAGGCATGGAAGTGGATATTACTACAGTCAGCAGTTAATTTTCAGTAAAGTTCTTTTCTTGTGATCGGGAACGGGTCACATATTTTAACCTTGTCTTTAAGTTGGGCCCTCTAAAAAACCGCCGCCATGAGCATGGAGGTAAACCTGGCAAATGCAGAACTTACGGTCCTTCTTGTAGTTAAAGTTTGCAACAATACCCTGTCGATATGCCATCCCACGCAGCTTTATCCCCTTAACCTGCATCATCTCAGCATAGAAGCTCTTCATTTTTCGCCGTGCTCAATTTTTAACTCTCAGAAGTGACTACGTTTGCTCCTGGAACGGTTCAAACCATCCTTTGTTGAATTTTGTCCGACCGATGATAAATCTGATTTATTTCTCCGTTTGTGCGGGCGTAATTGCTCGACTTGCGTTTCTGAACGCTTTGGCCAATGGTTTTTATGAAGGCAACACAAATTCCAGCATAATTAAGTACCTTTCGTGCAACATTACTTGTTCGCTTTATCTTCCGCAGCTGGAAATGCTTCGAGAGATGCGAGATGAACTGGACCGCAGTCTGGCCTACCGGACGGAGCGTCGGAATGCACTGAATGCCGGATATCGGTAAGTTTTTTTTTTTTTGGGTCTGTGTGGATCGCTCGCACGAACCCACATGCCGAACCTGACATCGCGACCGGGTCCAGCCAGCGTCACTTGACTATGGCAACGGTTGACATAACAACCGGGTGGGACTGTTTTGACAGCCTCAGGCGTATGCTGTGAGAAAAAGTTAAGGAGTTGTAATACTTTTTGCTGACCCGTTTTGACCGAAGAATGTGAACAAAATCAGTCACCTTTTTTGCTCCAAACAAGTGCCAACGTGTGCTGACAACTACGAGCAATAACGGCATCTCCTGCGCACCTTGGTGAACAATTAATGGAGATAATCCATGCACCTTGAAAAGCGCAAAGGTCCTCTAAGAAAGTTATGAGCTGCTTTATGTGTTTCCATCGGATACAGGAGTAAAAAATACCCCTTAACACAGGCGGCTTTCTGTTGAATTTCAGGCCGACTATGATTAGTGTTAGGGTTACGACACAGGTCTAAGTCCCCTTCCTGGAATTTACCGCCTAGCCACTTGGATAACTGGGGGATTTCCTACTCCCTGTCTTACCTGTGTTCTTTATAGTGTTTAGGACTTGCATGCATCTACCTCGCACGGGCTTTCTGCTCGTTTTGTGTTCCCGGGGCAGAAATGTTACGTTGGAAGATTGCAATAACTGAAAAACAGTCCTCTCTAATCTTGCGCCTGCCACAAACGCACCTGTTTCGCATAATTCCCCTCCGACATAAAGTATAGTCTCGGGACTACATGCCGACATGCGCGCGCGCGAATGGGTTTGTCGTGAGATAAATTTTCTCAACATCCATTTCACTTTCTGCCCTCACGCCTTTCAAGGCAAGTTCACGAGACTGGAGGTTAGGCATGGCCATGGCCGCCGTGACCCGCCAGATCCATGTAAAAGAGGGCTGGCTCCTGCACGCACACACACACACCGTACTTCAATGCTTCAAACCTCGCAACCGTGAGAGTTGTCATAAGGGTCACAGTAAAAAAAAAGCCATTGCAACATGACCCTCTCAATGCAGGGAGGGACTGGATTGTCCTCCCCCAGTTGTCAGTTTTCCAAGTCACGACTTTTGAAGCGTCTTAATGCGCGTGAAGTTCCTCGTTAAGTGAGGAGACGAAAAGTTGGAGAGTGCATGCAGGACTGGTTCTAAGCTCTCCTCTCCCCGCCCACTGCATCAGTCGCGTGTCCGTGTTAGGGCAACTACCGGACAGTCGACTGGTGCATGGTGGAGGAGAGGGAGAGAGAGAGGTCGACACTGGGGTATCCATTCTCGTGACAGATCAACACATTCCTCATTGTAATAAATCTAACATGCTTTTAAGCTATCACTCCGCGCTAAAAGCTATGGTTTGGAAAGTTGCTCACTAACGGGATAACTCAATCCTCATGGGAGTATGTAGGAGTGACTGGAGGACAGGGAGTCACACTGCAATGGTTGCAGCTTGCGATAATATTTACGATAGTCCTACTAATATATGAGTCTAATTGTCCTTACAGAAGCCTGGTGCATGTAGTGGAGATTATTTAGTGTGTGGCACGCGTAGACGGGCTATTTGGTTTGCCAGCCGTCGTGTGTCCAACTCGGGTGTTTTTGACGCCGTGAGGAAAGACAGAGTACGGTAGATGCAGATCAAGTCTACCCTAACTAAATATTAATTCATGCGCACGTTTTCGTTCTTACGACTACTCTGTAGGCACGCGGTGGATGTCATTGCTAGGTATGTTCGAACTGTCCCGGAGGGGGGGAGGGAGGGGGTCGGAAGCCCTAACTGATTGGATGCAAACTCTGTGTTCAACTCCTAAAACCCACCTGTATTGCGCCCGTTTATGCCTAAAATAGACAAATATCCACTCTTGATCCATGTATTTGTAATCTCTCAGAAGGATTGCCTCAAAGCTCATATTCCCTCCAACCGATTGAAAATTTGTCCATGATTTCACTCGAGCGTGTCTACGACCTATCTTCTATTAATCTTCGGCTTGTTCCAAAAATTTAAAAAGTGCACTGATGGACGATGTGGTTCGAACATTGATTCCCCTCAAATTATAACTATTTTTGTATTAATGTTTTCTGGACTTGGGTGCATTGGCCAAGGTTATTTTCTAACCAGATTTTTTAAATATTAACGTACGCACGCTTTAGTACCCAACTAAACTGGCATTATGCGTCACCCAGGAGAAGACACTATTCGTCCGTCCTCTGTGCCCGCCAGGGCTCAAGTGAACTGGTCTTTTGTAACTAACCCCCGTATTCTGGACATTCTCAGCGCGACATCTCTTCTACTAAAGGTCCGCTATTTTATGCCATCTTAAGCCCTAGCCAGTTGGTCGTTTTCGCAAAGAGCCCTAAAACCGGAGTGTGGGCAGTTTGGAGTTCTTACGCTCCAATTAGTGCGTCACCTCGCTTTTACCTAACAGGGCGGGAGCAGGCGGGATGACTGAGATGGGAATAATTCGTCTCGTAGGTAGCCCGAGGGAATTTCGGCAAGGTTATATCAAGCACAGTTTTTTTGCACCCGCTTGTGAGACTGCAGCTACCGACGTTGCGCCCGATCGCCGCCTAGACTGAATGATTTTATGTCTACCTTGCCTGGTTAGCGGATTCAGTAGTAAAGACGCCTGAGTGAAAGCAGGGAGGAGGGACAATGATCGGTGGCGGAGGCAAGAAAGGTTCCGCGCGCTTTTTGTCCATTTCTATGGGAGACAGTCCTCCGCATCTTAATGTGCAGCAAAAGTCTTCTATCAACCATACTTCGACGGATGCTGTCGACTTTCCTGCAGACCTTTCGGAATCGACTTTATACAACTTCAAACCGTCGGGATTATAAAACTATACGAATGTCGGTAGTTCAATGTACGAGTGAGGCAACAAGTGATACATTGTATTGAACGTGCGCCAGGGTGGGATTTCAATCGTAGCAAAGTAACTCGAAAGACGAGTAAACGAAGTAACTGTCAGGTAACTTGGTCCAGTTAAGCCATTAGTGTGCTCAGATATGGTGTTCGAATTGCTTCGTGTCGTAAGAACAGTTTGTGGCCAGATAGCCTAGTGTATAGTTGCATGGCAGAGTAAATGCATTGCATTCAATAGGCGACGGGTGTCTTTTCTCAGTGTTAACACCTGACAAAGATCCAAACTCTCGGGTGAGTCAGCAGAGTATGTGATTTCCTGGCTCATCAGGTTTCAGCACAGAAAATGAGAAAATGGAGTCAACCAAAATGACCACACAGAGATGGACGATACACATATAGCATACTGATCAGCCCGTAATTGTCAATGGTAATCAGTATGACAGACACAAAGGCACCCGTGACCCGCGGGTACGCTGAAAGCTCCACACAAACTGCCCTTTACCAGCACGATCGCGGCTTCTGGAGATCTACCGAGAAAATGGTATATACTGGGACCAACCACATTATTCATAAACATCAACACATGTGCTTAAATGAGCACTATCCAGCCAAGCTCAGCTGACTTTGTCCATTCCAGTGCACTATCTCAATTCTAACAGAGCCGAGAAAGGAAGATTCAGAAAAAGGCATCTTTAGAATGCCTGGATTGAAGTATATTTTCTGTGTGTACGTGATCCAGTATCTACGTAAACTCACCAGTATACCGCCATAGTGCGCTGTTGCTTGTGGTTTGGAGGGTTATCAATTGATCAAGTAACTGGGTCTAACGGCCAGGCTGCAACGACCAATTATTTCGTTGACTTTTGTGGCTTCTGTCGTCTTTGTAAGATCTCAGTTTGGTGGACTTCATTTCGTGTGCCTGTAGGAATCGAACTAGGAATAAACGTGGATTCAGCCATGGAAACAACACCCAACTCCAGTTGTCTTGACCTAGTCTTGCCAGTGGAACGCGCTCGGTGTATGAGGAGAGACTGAAGCGGACGGGGCGGAAGCCTCCCTCAATACCTCACGCAGAAGTAACATCAGCATGGTTGTCTTCTTCTTTGGCTTATTAGAAGTCGTCACCCAGCCATACGCAACCCCAGATGGTGCCCCACCCGAGGCTCGAACCCGCGATCTGTTGATCAGTAGTCTTACGCTCTAACTTTTGAGCCTCGGATGGTGTACCACCTGGGGTTGGGTATGGCTGGCTGATGACGGCTAATAAGCCAGAAATGACCATTCCAGTCTCCCTCGTCTTTCTCGGTAATGTTCATCTGCCTATAATACTAAGCCGCTATGCGGCTGTTGGTGGGGTTTGAAATCGAGCCTCAAGACAGAATGGGACGAGTGAGTCCCATAAGCGATCGGTGAGCTTCCATACACCAATGGTAGTGCACATTTCTCGTGGGAATGTCTGCCGGAATTTCGAAAGAGCCGGATGCCTTTTGGTCATTGAGTGCGGAAAAACAGTAAGTGCCGGGGGAGATAATCAATTTCGCAAAGAGAAACTTGTGAATAAAAATGACCGCACACTGTAAAAAAGTATTTCTACAAGCCTATCTGATGACTGCAGAATGGGCAGCAGCCCGTTTGTCAGAAAATATTAATTTGTTTTGCTTTTATTCCCTCACAGAAGTTTGGCTGTGATTTAAACTTAGCTTTGTCGCAGTCCAAACTTTGTCTTTAGTCCCGAGTGATAAAACCATTCCTCGCCTTCTGCCATCGTCGGTATTCTAGTAAATAAGGGCTATGTAATCCCAATTCCTCCTGAATGTGTTGCCTAACTCGCCCACCCCTGCAAAGCTATTTTGTGTAACACGATGAGAATGCGGTTAGGGATTGCTTATATGGCCTGCCTGACAGGACATTGTAACAAGAAGCACCCGTAATGCAGGTGGTTTTGCACAAAATTCCTGGGAAATTAGGGTTGAAGTTAATGTTGGGGTACGTTTTAGGGTGAGGACAAAGTTATGGCTCGGTTTTGGGGTAAAATAAGGGTTACGGTTAAGGCTTGAATAAGGATTAGTTTTAGGATTGGAAGTTGGCATCGAGCCACCTGTATTATGTAGAGGGGGGCGTTCCTGTGTCCTGTCGGGGGCATATCAACAATTCTGACCGGAATGTGTAGCGTCTGATCTGGCATGTGCGTGATCCGTCAACGATTGGCATCGAACCAGACATTTAAGTTTTTTGTTCGCTGTATCACAGGTAGCCAGGGAGGCTTCCATTTACAGTGGACGCGCAATCACCATTAATTGCGCACGTGAATCCTCTAATAGTAATTCTCATTTTCAGCCGACTGCAGTTGGCCGGCGTAAGTCATTTAGCACTGGCGACAGTTAAAAGCTTTCTGTCCACTAAGAGCGGGGGTGAAGAACCAGTTGACGGGAAAGTAATTTCTCACACTGGTTTGTGCTTTTAGTGTGTATTAGCTGTTCCACGAGATAGCCCTTCTCTGTGTTTTGGTTGCATAACTGGGTCTGCTTTCCGACCCTGAGCTGGACAGTAGGTAGGAAAGTGTGCCCTAGGGCTGGATACTTGCATCGCCCTCGCTGGATTTAAATATTTCGAGAAGATAAACTGCGTCATTCTCTCATGCAAACAATTATAAATAAACAACATATTTTTCCAATAGTTTACAAAATTTAATCAAGCTAGTGTATTTTCTCGGTAGGTATTAATATCGTGTCAGTTTCATAGGATGTTTTCACTAGCACATTTTTTTATCATCTGCCAGGCCGAACGGGGGTACTACTCTGCCCCGTACGTTCTCCAAACTGCCAACGGAACGGAGCCTGAATGGATCCGCGGCAACACCCTTCTCGCCCCCTGAAATTCCACTGCACAGTGGATGGTCGGAGGAGGTTAGTTATAACCCGAACCTTTTGAGGTTCCTAGTTAACTTTTCTCTGGGTAAGCACAGGAAGTGCAAGCTCCCTGGCTTTAATGTACATAGCAAACTGCTATATGCGTTTTAGGAAGCCTTGCTTGGTTTATTGTCTCCTAACTACCGGAATTCACCCTTTGTTTTGTAAATATTAACTTCATATAAGGATACGAACAAGGGTGTTTTGTGATAGTTGTTTACCTAAATACGCTTTATTTAATGAAAGGTGGTTTTTGTTTGCCTTTTTAAGTATCGCGCTCAATTTTGTTGTCATATTTACGCCTAGGAGAATAAGTTCGGGGGATCTTTATTTATTTATATGTTTTCTTACACACATTTCGTTGTGTGTATGCGGTGAGCCCCCAGCCGTAAAACCCCAGTTACTACCCTACCATTGTTACATGATTCTGGTATTAGTTGTGGCTAAAGGAGCTTATATAACCTATCTTCGCCTCTCTACATTCAAAGTATTCGATCTTTGTGACCAACTCTCTTTCGCTTGTACACCTTTCGAGTGAATTTTCGTAAGTTTGGTAGAAATTTTTAGAGCAGTTTGCACTGATGTTTATTTACGACTGGACGCTGATGTCTACTTTGAAAATAAAAGAAGAGGTCTAAGAAAGGGTACTCGTTTAATGACTGTTCTCCCTGCTCTTTCCTTTATTTTCGATCGTTGTAGCCAGGTGAGAGGACCCGTGGTTTTCCTCGACCCACCTCAACCAACCGGGCGTTAATTCTAAAAGCGTCTCACTCGGGGACGGCGTTATGCAATTTCCGGAATTTCCCTCCTTTATTATGCCTTCACCAGAAAATACATCAAGTGATTTTCGGAAGCACAGTAGAGGACTGACACATTTTGTAGACACCGTACTCCTTCAGTTCGTCCTTGAGGCCCTTTTAAACATTTATTTGCATTTTTCGATGGAACTCTTTTGTGTGGACCACCTGGCAGGACAGGGCAATGGGAAAACCCCTCCCCATAATAAGGGTGAAGTTATGTGAAATTTCTGGAGGTATAGCTATTCCCATGTCCTAACCTTATCCCCAATCCTGTACCTAACCCTAAGCTCCCTGGAATTTATTGCAAATCCCCCTATACTAAGTGGCGTTCTTATTCCCCTCTACTTCCTCCACGTAAACGACTACCTGTAATCGCGTCGCACCTCCTTATGACAACCTATAAGGGGTTTATAAGTTATTATTCGTCAGGAGCAGGAAGCCACCATGAACATCTCTATGAGTTATATTGAATTCAGTTCCTAGATATTTATTTAGACGGCAGGATCGACTTGAAGTCTGGCGTCAAATCCTTGGAGGAAGTACGCCTCCACAGTTGCTTGATGCCTGGCTTCCTTTTTTAGAAGTCCTCTTTCAGAAATTTTGAAAAAAATATGTCTTAGTGTTGGCTGAGCTTTGTGTTCGTTGCGGACGCTCAGACGCATGTTTCAAAACATTTATGACCACTGACCCATACATACTAGTCATAAATACAGTAAGCACTTTTATGGCATCTTTGCACTCCACGGACGCCGGCACTGGATGGTCTCCGGTCATTCGCTTTCAGTGGGTCGGCAGCGTGAAGACCCTTACCTCGCCCCACCAACTGCAGTGTCCTCTGCTCGCCTGCCGTCTGGAGACTGGTCTGTCCATCCCCGCCCGCCCCCTCCCCCCGGATGCACCACACACCCCTCAATGCGCCCGTCCTCATCTGCTTACAAGAGCGCCTAAATATACACTTGGTCCGCTCTCGTGTGCGTGTGCTCGCGCGCCCGTCGCTATTAGCAACGGTGTACACATCCCTCAACTGGCCTCTGACTCAACCCCTGGTGGCGTTGAGTAAGACTGTGGCCACACCTTTTAGACTTCAACACCACGCACCAAACTCAGCCTTTCCTTACCTGCTCTCCGCGTTCAAGGTCTGAGACACACGACCTGTGAGGCGAGCGTCTTTGCGCAGTGATTGGTCTTTGTGCCAAACTGCCTGGTAGGACAGGTGTCAGGAGCCCAAGAAGGGCCGGAAAGAAAAGAGCGCCAACAGCGTAAACTGTGTAACTAGCGCTCTGTCTGCGCCTTCGGAGAATTCGAAACCTTACCTGCTGACCACTCGACTCTGTGTGGCTGTGCGATAGGCTCCGGTCTTGATTGTGTATTTGAAGCTAACTCACTCCGTACCCGAATACGTCAAACGCGAACTGATCCGATAGAGAGAACATCCACAATATCTGCTTTATGTAAACACTCGATTCCTTATCTATTACTTATTCATTATACAGGCAGTGCATAAAAATATTTGGCGATACTGTTGGAAAAACGTATTTGGAAAACGAATCGTAAAAAAGGAACGTAATTGGAGTAAATGTTGTTCGGAAGCGTTCGGAGAGTGAAGTTAAGGGTTTTCACAGGTACCTAACAGTTTTTGCGATCAAATACGAAAAGAGATCGAAGATCTCCCTCTGCCTGCTTTAAATAACACATGTTTTTAGTAATAGTCTCAGGGCAAAATACCCGACGTTAGATGAGAGGAAGTCGAAAAATGGCATAATTGGACGTTAAAAATACTTCAAATAAGGACATTTTGACTCTCAGGCTTGGGCAGCTCGCCCGCGGTATTATTTTCAGATAGGTTTACTAGCTCCTGGATCATTCTGGTTCCCTTGACTAATAAACTCCTTAGTGAAACTACTTCGAATGCGGTAAGTATAAGTCAGATCACTTGAAAGAACAAGAGCGCAAATAATAAGCGAAAATTGATGCCGAATGTCACGCAAAAGTCACGTTTAATTACTTTTACAACAGATGTTGTGTGAATAAGGTGGTCAGGTGCTAACTTCCGAAGTTCTTTAGGAGAGTTCTTCGACGAAATGACAATGATTATTATTGAGTTTTTAAACCAACATCCTTTCATTCGGACATGCCTATGACTCCCCTTGGCTATCCAACCTTGTGCGATCTGTCAGTTGTGAACCTTGCAATGCAAATCACTAAAATTGCAAAGCCTTCGTTATCCTACTTCAGTACGCGAGATGAAAAAAAGACTACGCGGCATCTAGCGCAATCGGGGGAGGTGAGAGGAAAGCATCCCTTTATTGGTTCTTTATAAAGTGGTTATATGGGAGTCTTTGGGATGGAGTTATTTTTGGGCTTTGTATGGCCCCCGTGATAGATAGTGTGTACTCCTAGTTGGAGGTCTCAAGCGTGGTGCAAATGACTAAGCCATAGACGAATAAGCCTAAACCAGCTATTTCGGCGTACAGTACTCTCCTCCTAAGCCTTCCTCCAATTCGTCGACGGTGATCGCCTATTTGGACGCTCAAGAGCCATATATGCAGTTCACACGTTTTTACCCACAATACCACAGATCAGATCCGTTTAAGATGAAGTCTTATATAGGGCACAGAACGTAGAGTTTACGTAACCAGTTCAAATTTACATCACCTGCATGTTGGCCTGATAACGCACAGCGAATGCCTGATAGTTCGTGGTGGCGATAAAAGTTAATCAAATGAGGATTGAATGGGAATTTCTCCAGTCTTTTTAGGCAGTTTGGTACTTTTCTGTAAGTTGCTACCCGAAGTTGGGTTTTTAAAACGGGTGTAATAGCTTGTTTTGCGGTAATATGCCAAGTCAGTTTTTGCCTAATTGGACCTCATTGACATCCTAAGGCTTTCAGTTTTAGTTAAGAACATACTGGTTACTTATTGTTAAAACAGTAGCCTTTGCTGTGCGGTTTTTATTCCACCTATTTTGCGTGATCCTGAAGATTTCCATCTTGTGCGGACTTTGATGTAAATTCCGCTGCCTGCATTCTACTTCCAGTCTTCAGCATTCCGCACAAGGAGCTGCCCTAAAGTCACTCGCTCTCTCTCCTTGTTTACGCCCTCACAGTCCCTTCAGCCTGCCCATTTGCCAGATCAGTGCGAATCCAAAGCGAGTAATGCAGGTGGAACAGATTCTGGTATTTTCACCTCATCGAAATCCTTTAGTCCATACAGACAGCCAGGTTGTGGATTGGCCCGTTCGAATACCATTGGGTTAGCTACGATTTCAGTACTTTTATATTGATGCTACCTTTTTCTACCGGTAAACTATAAGTTTGAAATTCCAACACACCTTCTCAAGGAGGGTAGTTTATTAACATCAACGAACTTTGGAATGACCATTGTACTTCTATGCGCCTACAGCCTAGTCGGTGGGAGCATTCAATGTCCTTTTTAATGCTGAAACCTTATTGCGACCATACTCAGTTCCTTTTGGTCTACTCGGTGGGAGAAGCCTCTCGGGAAGATGCTGCCTATTTTCTGGCTTAACTGCGGGCCAGCCAATTGGTCTTCAGGAAGCAGACGGTGAAATGAACATTCAAAAAGTAGTCGTAGATCATTTACCGATGGAACCTACAAGCACACCTGGATCCCGATTCAGAAAATCGATTATTGATACCCGAAGCCAGGAGTGTAGCTTTATTAAAACACGAGGGATGTTTTTTGCCCTCAGTAACGATTTCACCCGTTACTGTCTGAGAAGGTGCTAGAAATACAACCTGGTGTGGTCGTGAGATCGACAAAAATACAAGTCTGAACCAGGAGAAACCAGCATAACGTGTGATCTGGTAGCCTGTGTCTTAATTGTGATTTTGAACGACTGCAGGACTATGGTTCATGCCCTCTGGTTAAACTTATTTAGGGCTTAACGCAACGAAAGTAACATTTCCTGCTCATAAACGATCGCAAAACAACAGCAAGTGCTACTCTTACACAACCCGAGTGCCCGTTCATTAATAAAAATCGGTTATAGACATTTGGGTGGTTTGCAGTTTGGTTGCTGGATCGAGTACTTTGGTAGCCCATGCAAGTGTTCGATGCCTTCAACCCTAACCCAAATGTCCCGAGATTGTTGAGACAGGCTGCACTTTTGAGAACTACTGAGACAGAATGAGTCTCATAAAGATTTTCGAATGACTTGGGGTCGACGAGCAAGCGTTCAAGTCTGCGTGAAGCTTTTTTAAGATATGGGCACGTGAGGAGGAATCAAACAATGCATGATGTGACATTGGGTTATCAGTTGTTGTTGTTGTTCTTGTTGTTATGGACGCGGAATTGTCAACAGATCACAATTTGGATCTTAGATTTACATTGGGGACCTATAGGGGGAGGGGGGTGGGGCTGGGGACTGGCATTATTCTGCGTTAGTTCACTAATAATGGCGTGAAAATGCAAAGGAAATGGCTAATTATGTCAGGCGATTGAGGCAGAAAGGCAATCGTTCGCATTTGAAATATCAGCACGCTGACATATGAAGCATCGAAAGTTTAAGAAAAGCAAGAAAGAGGCGTTTGAAGCATGTCATTTATAAGAATCGCAGTGCCATCTGGTAGACGGAGAACTGACACAGGCATGCTAGATTTAGAACCCAATTAACTTGTTTGTACAGCATACGGTAGATTCCCCAGCTCCTGAAATGTCAACCGAAATTTTGAAATGTTTTTGCTTCAAACAAATAACGTACGAACGTTTTTTCTATTAATTATCATGCAATCTAATCCCAGGATATTTCAGTCACACCAGGATGCCGGCATTTTATCAAGCTTTGCTTCTGACAGCTTGCAAAAATGCATGTTCGGTAAAAACTTGCTACTTAATTAGTACGTATTTTCTCATCGATTATCGATTCCATTATACATTCAAATATATTTTATAGATAATATGTAAAAATTATTGTTTCGGGTAGAAAATTAAATCTTCTCCAATTTTTTACTCGAAAAACGGAATTTTTCAAAATTTTCAAAAAATATTTCTCAATTGTCAAATAATTTTGAACCCTATCAACCAGTACAATTAAATTCAAGGTTTCCAACCTGCATGGTATACGCATTCTGTCGGAGGAAAATCACACATTTCTGTACACTATGAGGAAGAGGTCAAATAGTTCGTATAAGCGTTTTTGCAATGGATGTGGATCATATTTTATAATGTATACGAAACATTAATCAATTAACGGATATGATATATCATGAATGAATATTTCATGATCATAGAAAAATCTCATAATCCGAGACTTTAAAAC
This sequence comes from Schistocephalus solidus, assembly GCA_017591395.1. Lineage (NCBI taxonomy): Eukaryota > Metazoa > Platyhelminthes > Cestoda > Diphyllobothriidea > Diphyllobothriidae > Schistocephalus > Schistocephalus solidus. Next base: position 122,244 of record WEDG01000100.1, read on the forward strand.
TGCAATTTACTACCAAATGGGCACAAAAAACAATAATTTTGTGCATTTTCCTATTACCTATATTTGAATTTTTAAAGGCATCGAAAATCGATGACAAAATGCATACTAAGTACGCAGCTAGTTTTTACGGAGCAAGATTTTTGCAGGCTGTCAGAAATAGGCTCGCCAGAAAGCCGGTGTCCTGATGTGACGGAAATATCTTGAGAGCATACTGCACGAAAATCAATTTTACAAACCTGCCCAAGCAATTCGTTTCAAATAGAAAATGCATTACGGAATTTTGTGAGATGGGGAATCTGCTGAACGTGTAAGTCTCTGATTGTAACTCCGGCGTCCTCCAATAAATTTGACTATCTCTCTTCAGTTTACTTCTATCCCCTAATACATCGAGAAGCATGAGCAGAGGAGCATAACTAACAAAGGCAGAGACGACTGGAATGACCGTTTTGCGCTTATTGACCATCCTAATCAGCCATCCTCAGGTTTCGCGACCCCTGAGGCTCGAACCCAAGACTATTTGGTTAGAATTCCAGCCCCCTAAGAACCGAGCCACGGACACAGTTTGCTACGACGTGAACAGGCAAAACATCCATGATAGTTTTCGTGGGGCATCATTTTCTCATGCTTGAGGACTATGGGGCGGATGAAGTTTTAGATTATTATAGTGATGCAACGTAGCTTCCACTTGACTTTTAAAAACTTGGCAAAAACTTTATAGGCAAAAGTAAATAATAAAAGATGGAAAGTCAGTTGGTTGCTCGAGTTCAGCCCTCTTTAAATTTTACAGTCATTACTCCAGTTAAGAATTCACATTCACTAGGTCCTAGAAACTTTCTTCAATGTCATAATCCGTCATTAAAACCGTCATCTTAATGCTAAATCTGGTAATATTGTAACTAATAGTTAGACTTAGTTGGAGTATTCTTTGGTTTGTTTATTGAAACCTCACGACCTGCTGTGTTGGCTCCGTCTGCAGACAATCACTCTTGTCATAGAGTATTTTATTAACTCTGTCACATGCCAGTGCTCGTCCATTAATATTACCATTCCACTTTCTCGTAAAGCTCTTCCGTCCGTGATCAGACTTCATTCAGCCGATCCAGTGGCCGAGGTTCCTTCAGCCTGAGCACTGAAACTCCTGAGTCGAGCTTTAGCTCAAATTCTCTGAGCAGAAAGGCACGAAATGGATCTTCTCGGACCTTCGATTACGCCGTCTACCATAAGAGTACTCGCGGTGCAGATAAATATGAAAATGGTGAGAGTAATAAGTTGATATTTTTCTGTACTTGTTGTCGGGTATGCCTGTCTGGATAAACGTAGAACAAGCGTGAAACGGTTCTGCAGCAGTTTACCAGCAACTAGGTTGACACAAAAACGGAGAATGTGGGCCGCTTTTCTAAAAAAATAGTATTTCTAAACAACGTAATATCAATCTTTAAAGCACTATATATACATACCACGTGAATGGATCTCATGGATTTCATGAAACAGAGCCCGTTATGTGAAATCAGCCCACACTGCGCCCCCCAATTTGTTACAGGAGTAAATAAGCGACTGTTTTTAAAAAGAAGGCATATTTGGCTTTAACAATTAACATTACGTTGTTTAGAAATACTACATTTTTTAGAAAAGCGGCAAATTCTGATAATTTGAAAAACCGGTTAGCTAATATACCTGAAGTTTTAAATGTATAGACGGCTTGCGCATGTAAACAAACGAGAAAATAAAACACTACAAGCAGAATTACTTTTGAAAATAGTCCTTTAGTGTGTATTCTGTGGAACTTGTCTTCCATAATAAGGGCAATGAAAAATATGGCCGTTGCCAAACAGCCTAAATTTCGAGTATATATCTAAACACGGTTTCACGAGAATCGGTGGTTTCTTCTTCCTGTTATACATTGTTTAGAGTGCGTTTGACTAAAACAAACAGATTTTCGCTTGATTGCGTCGGCAGGGACTTCACAGAAATGAAATATGTCACAAGCTGACATGCTGATAGTCCGGTCAGTGACAAACAAAGTGAAATAGAATTGTTAGGTAAAATCGTAAGCATACCATTTTATGCACATAAAGAGGACTTTCTTTTTGTTGAATTTTTTCATAAGTATTTCGGGTATTGGATTACGATGAGTGTCAGATCATCCTTGAAATGGGAATAAATACTTTACGTTTTCCTGTATTTTCTGTCTATTGCCCATAAATGTAGATTCTGCTGTATGTGCTTATCAAAAAATTCAAAATAAGATATTTCCTAAAGGCATTTACCGAAATAGTGATTTCTGGGACAGTCTTTCTAATGCAGATGGCCGTTTGGGTTATATTTGTAGACTCACCCAAATATGAAAACTCGTTGCCGAGAAGGATGAACGCCCAAAACATATTTTGGTAGTTAATAGCCGAAGGTCGATTTAAAAAAACTCTTATGATAATATATAAGCTCTACTACTACAGCTTGGCCAAGGTTTGCCTCTGCTAACCATCCAGTGGATCAGTGGGCCCTTTCTTGTATGAATATATATGTATGTAAAGGCCAATGCTTTTAAAACTTTTAAAACTTTTATATATATATCAGAGGAGGACGAAATGCGGTAGGTTAATGTGAAACTATTTCTGTTTTTCCTTGAGACACTCATATACAGACAATCACATGCAGACAATTTTATATCAAGAGCATTCCTCCTAGGCAGAAGGCATGGCATTTATAGAGAATTTTAAGTGGACAAAATACGATCTGACCTGTTTGCACAGCCATTTTCCTTCTCGAAATCTTGTTTCTTGGTTTTAATTCTCCTACCCCGTTGCATATTCGTGTTTTTTTAGATACTCCGGTCAATGGTCCGGACCGTGTGCGACAAATTGTGGAGGTTTTTGAGAACTCTACACAGTAACCCTTATCATCTGCACAAGAACCCTGGGAATACGAAAACCGCACTCCCATGTCAAGTTCCAGCGTTCCAAGAGCTTGCAACCTGTCTTAAAACTCATCTTTAATACTCTTAAGCACTATAAACTGAACAGTTACCAAGCCCATGTTCCGACCCCATTTTGTACTTTTTTGTTAAAGAAAGTGGACATCGGCTGTGGTATACGTCGATGATAGTGAAAACTGTGCACTCAATAGTCTATTCTTCCAGTTTTAACGTGATATTTTTTGAAAGAATAACGTTACTTGAAAGCACTTTTTCCAGTGATTCATCGTTTCTCGTTTGTACTGGTGACAATTGGGAATTCGTCGCTGACTTACATGCTGTAAGGACGAACTGTACGCTATAGGGTAAGGATGACATGTATGGCCGCCTGACCTGGACACGGGAACAGAAAGTCCTGCAGTAAATGTGTCTTTGCGCCAAATTCCGGGGAAATCAGTTTTAGGATTATGGTAAAGATAAGAGTTAAGTGTTAGGTTAGGTTAAAGGTTAGGGTTAAGGTTTTGGGTAGGGCTAGGATTTAGGATAGGCTTAATGGGGGGGGGGGGGGGGGTTCAGACACGGGAAAATGTTCTCTTATTGAAACTTACCACAGGGCCATCTATTTCAAGTCAGCGAGGCAGTTCCTATTCCGGCGTCCTGTTTAGTCATCCTTACCTGAGATAGTGAGTAACCTCCTTCCCGAGGAGAAGCTACCCAGCAAACCAGTGAAGCAAGTGTCTGGGTCCTAAGCTGGTGCCTTTGAAGGGAATATGGCAAGTACACGCGTGCATTCATGCACGGCTGACCGCCCGTTGGCAGAATTGAACCGCTACGCGGTTGCTCCGCTTAAGTTGATATATTTCGATTTAAGCATTCATATTAGTTTTTAGACCGCAGGGTCGCACATTATGAGGAGTGATGAAAGCTTAGCGGGCGCATCCGGATAGGATTTATAGTTGCGCAAGACGGTAATGTGGCTATTCTGCGCCGCCAGCTAACGCTCACGGACTGCCTGCAGAACCCGCTTTCTATCTGGGCGATCTTCCCTGCCAAAAGCACGACTTTCAGGGTGCTAAACTCAAGGGCATTCGCTACCAACGTTTATAGCTGAGTCGGCCTCAGTTTTCACGTCCGCTGATTCGTCTGAATTTTGCTGCTGGCCAAATCACTTCGCTCGAAAAACCAAGGCGGGGGTTCGTCTCGGTGAGCGATTTTCACTTTAAGGGCCAAGGCGCGATCATTTAGTGAGCTGGCAGTTTCCCTCTTCGGAACGCGTTGCCCAACCACTGTGGCTCTCAAAAGGAGTCGACGATGGGAGACAGGGGTCACCTAGTAGAGCCGTTGGTGACTATACGCGAACTTTCCCATCTTCACAGAAGTCAGGGGGTAAAACCTTGGCAAGACTGAAATGTGCGACCACACCCAGGTAGCAAAGGATAGGTCAGCGAGCAACACCGTAGCCCAGGTAAAAGGGCTTTTGTGGGTGGAGCTAACGGTAGGAGAGGAGAACGCTTACCTAAACTTATTTATTGTGTCCGTTAGATTTAACATTCGTTGCCGGGTTAGTAGGGTCGCACGATAGGTTCTTTCACCAACACGTGTGTGGCTTGTGAGAGACTGTGGCTTTAAGTCACGCCGACCATTATGCGCAATGTCATTCCTTGCTGAACTGACCCACTTTTTTTACCGACACTCGACAGGAACAAGAATAAGGGCGCCTCTACCTGATGCGTTTTGAAGCTACTACGACATCCAAGTAATCGCCACTTGGAAAGTTGTCATTTGAACCGATTATGTGTTCTTCCTTAAGGCAAACGAAATACTGGGTGACCCTACTAACTCGGCAACTAATGCCAACATTAACAAACACAATGCATAGAGTTAGAGTTAGGTTGGTGTGTAATAATGTCGTGTATTACACGCTGGCATACCCTATGTTCCCTGAGTGGGGTCTAATATTGCTCTCTTGCCAAAAGCTTTAAGAGACGAGTGAAGAGGTCAAGGTTTTCTAATGGTTTACTGCCTTTCTCCTGCGTAGATCCCGTATTTTCGGACCGAATATCGTCATTTAGCTGTAGGTTCTATAAGGCGAAAGGTAGGTCGGGTCAGAGATAGGTACTGTCAGAGGAGCGGACTGCGGGCAGCTCCAGAAGTCCCACCTAGGCGTATGCTTTACATCGTGCCAGCCAGTGCACCCAATTCCCTCCTCAGTTGGTTGACAGTCCCGGACAGAAATATAAGGAGAGAGAGGGGAGACCAGTACTTTGGTTGACAGTATCCGAAGAGGAGAACCAGGAGTCAAGCAGCTCCCGGTTCACGCGAGCATTTCAGCATCAGTGAACTTGACGCTGTGTGTGGATCCCGTCAAAGAACGCAAGAGTTGATTTCAGCCCTCCTCACTGCTGTCGCATGTCCACTAATCGATACGTTCGGGGTAATCGGACAAATTTGGCGACGCAGTTACCCAGCTGGCTACCTCACCGGGCAATGTTAGCGACTCCAGACACTTTATCTCGTCGCAACAGATAATTCGGTCTCAGTAATTGGTTATTCCCGGTTGCCTGCGGTCCGTGGGTAACCGCAATTTGAAGTTGCGTGAGAAGGCAGCTCACAACGTATAGGAACGCGCGTCCGAATTTGTGACTTGTGCACTTTGATCTATTGTATCGGTTTGTATGCACCAGCGAAGGAAGTTGCGCGGATAGCTATTCGCTATGAGCACATGAGGAAGCAACTATGATTCGGTAGCCAAGCCTTTGTGTTCACTGCAGTCCGTGAGGTTTTTGTCAGTATCTAATATTAATAGTGGTTGTAGTGCGTGTGTGCTTGCGCTCACAAGTTCACGAATGGATTTCGTTTGACTGGCAAAAATCCTCCATTCTGCTCCCAATAAGCTACAAGTCTCTTATAGTTCTGATATATTTCCTGTAATTCCGTAGTCCATTAATCAGTCAAATAAAAGGACGCATACCACCTAGCTGAGAAGACGCAAACACATCAACTAACGTGAATCACTTGGACTCATATCGGCTGTTATTATTTAAAATCCTTTTAGGAAGCCACAAGAGTTATAATCGTGAGTTGGCCTGCAGTGGGTCCTTTCCGGTCAACTCTGTTTGATACCAGCTGGTTATCTGTTTTTTGGTCATGTCGACGATTTTTAGCGTGTTCAGTGGATTCTGCCTACCCAGCCTGTCTTGTTGGGCAATCACTCCATACCTCTCAGCCGGCATATTTATGGCTGAGCGTGACATCGTATCTAGGACCCCTTCCACGATTCTGGTCGTTCTTAACCAACCTACCACAACGAGAGAGAGACTTTTGTGCCATATCCGACCTTCATCACTTCTCGCATATAGGCCGGCTTTTAAATAAGGTTAGGTGTGTTTCTGCGTGAGATATAAAATTAAATTTTGTTAAATTGCTTATTTTTATTGCCTACGAACGTGCTGATTTTTTACATCCTGTATGAAAAAAATTACTTTCAATGTAAGAATAATAGATAGTAAAATAGGCATTTTTTGGCTGACCCGGTACGGTAAGCAGCTTGAAAGTAGCTCTTTTTGAGGAAGCTGTAAATAGCCAAACAAATCGGGGCAACATATACTGAGATAAAAACCATTAACTGAGTGCGAGCATGAATTTGCCACGCACTGCTACCTACAAACCTTTTACTGGCATCGGCTAAATTTAACTTAACGCTTCATAGCGTTAACCCTACGAGGGTTCAACAGCTGGACGATAAATTACTTCATCCAAAAAAAAGCAATTCGTGATTGGACGCGGGAATAGGCACCCTCAAATGATGTGGAATTCGCACTACTTACCAGGGAAGTACCTTCTCTCGTTTTCTAACCATAATCATAATTTACCCAGGAATTTAGAGCAAAGCCGTCTGGTGGTGTTCCTATTCCCGTGTCCTACCGAAATTTTTGATCTTAGAGGGCGGTAACCGATCCGGTTATGGTACATGCTCCCCCGGTCGTGCCTTGGGGCTCAGTATAGAACCATCGCAGGCACGCGCACAGTGAATAGTTATATGTGCCAAAGCAGAATATCAAAAAAGACACCTTATCTTCAAGGCGTAAGGCTACAATCATGCCTCCTAACCCGATCGGTGAGCATCTGTCTGCCATAGTTAATTTCCCTGACCGCATCTGACAGGACAGCAAGCCCGTAGAGCATTAGACTTATTAGCGCTCACTAAACGAACGGACCCAAATTCGAACATCAGGTGCTCCAAGTCTAGAGTTGAGTGATGACGGTTAATAAGCCCGAAATGGCCATCCCAGTCCCCACTGACTTTTTCAGCCAATGACATTGGCCAAAAGTTATTTTATACCAGTGTTCAAAAGGTCAGGTTCCTTGCTCTCTGGCAGGGCTCGACTACAATTATAGGAAATCTGGTCATAAATTAAAATAATCTCCTTGAAAACCCAGCAGAAAAAATTGCATTAAATGTCAGGTTGATCGCCTCAAATGACGATGTCCTCCGTGAGTCCTGCAATAGGGCGTGCAGAGGACATTGAATTGCGCGTAAACTAGTTTAGAGTGATAGTCGATTTGTCCAACACTGCCTCACTGTCCCTTTCCCAACTAATCTGGGTCCGGTGGCAAAAATATGCTTTTCAAGATGCTCCTGCAGCCCCGAGTGTGCTCCTAAACGGGCCGCGTGGCAGATTCGGGGGACCAACAGGGGGGCCAGGTCAGAGCACGACAGGTGTTATTCGAGTTTCGCTTCCATAACAAATGCTGAGCATGGGTAGGGGCGTGGTGGCACGCTTAGGTGCAGGCTCACGCCGAACCAGCCCATTTTTACCATTTGTGGCACTCCTAATCCAAGGGATTTGATTCAGGCTTGGCTGCACGGTCTGGGGTTTTTCCAGGTGCGCCAACCACCTGCGTCCGACCCCACCTCCGGTCTTCTTGACCCAGTCTTGACACCGATCACAGACGGATAAGGGAGGAGAGAATGCGTTTGCTGCAGCGGTAGTCTGCCATCACTCAAAACTAATCCACGCGCAAGTCACCAACCCCTGCACCACCATGCTGTGGAGCACATGGTGGACATCTTCGGGCTACCATGGCCGAATTGTCGTAGTACCAAGTAGCATCACGAGAACGACTCCACTCCACAACTTCTATCCCGCCAGTGTCTCGTTCATATTTTTCCTTTTATGCATTTCTAAGTTCGAAATACAGTAGCAGGTCTCTCACAAATAAATATCTGGATGGAAGCGCATTAGCCGGGTCCCAATTACAACGCCTTTTTTGCTACTCAAATGCTTACAGTAGGCTGTCTTGAGCAGTTGAAAATAGCTAGATTTTTGCTCCATTACCTAAAAACAGCTGCCTTCCACCAGCTCAGTCGCTTGGATTGGCGGCTTTGCATGCTAACGTTTACCCTACATCTGTCCTCTGAATGCCTTCTGGTAAGTCCGGTCACGCGTTTCTCTAGTGTTCTTGGTTTCCTTCGGTTATTAGAGGTTTGCAACTGCGTTTTGGTTTGTGTGTGGGTCTGGTGCGCTTATAAGAGGACGTTTTTGCCTTTGAATGGTTTCGGTTTACATGACCTGTGGGATGCTTTTACTTATTTTTATTTTCCTCCGTTTTCCAACAATTATTTTTTCCACCGGACTACGTGCTTACGCGAATTCGGGTGTTTCTGGGTGGTTTAATTCGCAATCGCCTTCGCTGGTTCTTATTTCGACGATTTCCATCTGGGCACTTCCTAGGTTCTTCTCTTCCCATTGGCTCAGACTTCCACTGTTCAGGTTTATTTTATTTTGGTCCAATGAGAACAGTTAATTCAAACTCTTTCTGCTCATTTGATGACTTTTTGCCTGTTTTATATTCCGCGGGTTATTTCCATCTCATTTAAAATTAATCTTTACTTACAATTTACGATGTTTACCTTACCTTCTCCATTTTCCATGCCTTTTTTACCATTCCTTTACCCCACCCATAAAACCCCTATTACCACGGTTGACGTAAGACAGGCGGCTGGGTTTGTGCATTTTTTCCGGGACCCGACTATTGTGCTCCTACGGCTGTGGTAGATATGGTCGATAGATCATAAAGATATATGAGAAAGAGAAGTGGACCTAAGATGGTGCCTGGTAGCCCTCCGCTGGTAAAAGGAGATGGTTCTGCGACAAATTTTCGTATCTGCACTACTTAATGGCAGTTTTGGAGGTAATGTGGGACAAAGTCAAGTATGGAAGGCCGTGGGTAATGCCTTATAAGCTTCGTTATAAGCCTTTTATGGGGTACTTTTTGGAAGGTTCTTGGAGATCGATGTATACTGTGGCTATCGCATTTCATTCATCTCTGTTGCTGGAAATGAATTCCAGGAAAGTGAGATGACAGGACTGACATAACTTCTTAGGTAGGAATGCATGTTGGGAAGGAGGTACGAGGTTGGTGTCTGTCAAGTAGTTTAATTTTTGATTGTTAAATACTTTTTTCTAGAATGTTATTGATTGTCATTGTTCTATGAACACCACAATAGCTTTCGATATGTGATCGGTTACCGTTTTTAAGGACTGACGCAATGCTGAAATATTTCCGTAAGTCTGGAAAAATTTAAAATGCTTGAAGTAACGACAATAGTATAGCGAGGAGTATCTGATAGTTCGACCGTTGATTTCAACGATGTTTACCATATGCTCAGCGAAAGAGTGGTGCAGGGACGGTGACTTGCGCGTGAATTAGTTTTAAGTGATAGTAACCTTGTGCTGCAACTACCGCACTCTCTCCTCCTCCCCCACCTGAACCCGGTGTCATGACAGAGTCAAAAAGATCGGAGGTGGGAGAGGACGCAGGTGGTTGGCGCGGCAGGAGCCGCCCCAGGGCGTACCACCACACCTGGCTTGGATCCCACGGAGTGGGAGTGCCATAAAGGCCACATTTACAAGGAGCCATTGCAGCCTGACTCTCAGTTCGCCAGTCAGCCATTCCACACACAACACACATTGGGTTGACCACGCGGTCCGTGTTATCCCGTCAGTTGGCAACCTTCCAAGCCACGGTTTTAGCGCACCGTGATAGTTTCAAGCGCGTCAGATTGTTTATAGTGAGGAACATGCGCTGAGCTGTCGACCTCACTCACTCCCCCACCCCCACAGTCAAACCGCTGTCCGAGCCGGTCAGTTGTCTGATGCGGAAGTGGGTGTAGCTGCTGGTAACCACGTCTACGTGTTCTACGTACACGACCTGGCCCCCCAAACACAAGCACCAGGATTTAACACAACAGGTGGTTAAATGGCTTACATCTCACATGTGTGAGATAGCCAGAGGTCACGTTAAGAAGGAGCCATCGCAGTCTGACTCTGAGACCACCAGTCAGCCACTCCACATAGCACACATTGGACTAACTGCCAGGTTTGAGTGTAATTGTCAGTTGGCAACCTTCCAACCGCGGCGCTTAACTTTACCGTACACTTTTCTCCTCCTCCACCTGAGCCCGGTCTCATGACAGAGGCAAGAAGACCGGAGATGGAAGAGGGCGCAGGTGGCTGGCGGGGCCGGGGCCGCCCCTCGGCGTACCACCACACCTGGCTCGGATCCCACGGATCGGGAGTGCCATAAGGCCACATTAAGAAGGAGCCATTGCAGCCTGACTCTCAGTCCGCCAGTCAGCCCCTTCACACAAAACACACATTGTGCTGACCATGCAGTCCGAGTTATCCCGTCAGTTGGCAACCTTCCAAGCCACGGCTTTTAGTGCACAGTGATAGTTTCAAGTGCGTCAGATTGTTTATAGTGAGGAAAATGCGCTGAGCTCTCGACCTCACTCTCTCTCCCGCCCACAAAATTGAATCACTGTCAGAGCCAGTCAGTTGCCTGATGTGGGAGTGGGCGCATTGGCTGACGGATCAGCGTACCCGTCTTCGCGCGCCCCTGCACAGCCTAGTTTTTTAAGCCACTTTGAGATAAAATTTGGTATTTTTGGCTTTTTACGCGGGAAGCGTTCTTCTACTAGGGTACCTCTAATACTTATTAGGAAAAATATAGCAGGTTAATGGCTTCTGTGGGGGGTGTTGTTAGAAGGTGCGGGTTTCAATCTAATTATCTGATGTAGCTGTTCATTGATTGCTGGTCAATTTTTCGAGGATTTATGTGACTTATGTTAGAATCGTGTGCTAGTTTTATGTTTAGTGGGAGCATGGTTATTATTTGTGAATATAATGTCGATTGTATTGTTTCTCGACTATTTAAGGCCATTTTTGAAATGCAATGACAGATAAAAAATGTACTGCTTGGTTTTGGCTGAGTGCGCAATCAAGTTAATTGCTGGGCGGTTTAAATCTCATGTACTTACCTTATATTCACTATTTATGTTTGATACATTGTCCATTAAGTGATTAAGGTCAGTATCATCATTACTACACTCAGGGGCAGAGTAGAGACATACAATTAACATATTTTTGTTGTTCTGAGATTGCATCGTGGCAAAACAAGCTTCTCCACCTCGTGTATTTTGGCGTGCCTGTCTATATTTTAGAATATTTAGAATTTATATTTTGTTAGCGCCAAGAAGGCACTATTGAAACAAACATTAGTAGTGAAATAAAATTATGACAATACGTGCAGATAAAATGTACACATATTCATTAATATAGGCAGAAATTTTCCTGTTAGGGCAATAGTTAGTCATGTTTTGAAGTTAATTTTGAACTAGAAAATAGGCAGTAAAAAACTCTAAACTTGAAAATGGAGGCAGAGTTCAATAGGCCTCCATTTTCGAATAGAGGTTAGGAGAAAAAACTGCTTAGGAAAATAAGGTAAGAGGGTAGAGTAGGCTAATAAATAGGTCTACTGCAGTAGCACTTCAGAATAAGATAATGAAACGTCGATATGGTTCGTTCTTGATCACTAAGGCGCATGAAACAAAATCGTGTGAAATGCGTCAGTAAACTTGAAGCCTCAGCATCTTAGGATCCAGAATTGAATTCTGATAATAGTAAGTATCCAATGAAATGGGAGCAGTTTAGACTGTGTATGTCCGAATGTGTACGTCCGGATGACTTCATCTTTTGAATAACTGGTGGTATAAGGAGACATCATGGTTCCTGGGGGACTCGATATAGAGAAAAATTAGTTTCAAGGAGGTCACTTAAATTCCAAATGGTCCTTTCTTCGAGTCATAGAGGAAGCTGCTCAGAAACGATGAGAAAAATTAAAGTTTACTCGAATCAGTGTTAAGATAATTGTGCAGTCTTCGCTTGAATGCAGATAGACTAGTTAACGACCTAATTTCAATTGTCAAGTTACTCCAAAGAAAGCTATACCTAGAAGCAAAGAATAGAGAGCGTTTAGATGTGGAGGATGCAAAAGGAGGTATAAAAAGTGCAGAATTTCCTTGGTTATATTGAAGACTAACGGAATTAATAACAGAAAGCTTGGGGAGGTTTGAGCTATTATTTAGTCCTTAAACGAGACAAAAGCCCGCTCCAGTCTCCTGACCAAAAGAAATTTTAGCAGGCATCTAGTTGAGTAAGAAGTATTTGAAAGAGTCGTATACAGGAGTTTTCTGTAGAATGTCTTTGGAAATTTTCCATATTTGAACGACCAGATTCGTTCATTTAACCGAAGAAAGGGTAGAAAAATTCTAGAATGGGAAGCACAGACATATGATACTCTTAATTACGTTGCAGGAAGGTAGAAATTATAAGAAATAAAGCCGTAAGTCTGAGGAGCTTTGGCCGTAGTTCTATCGGCATAAGGCGAAAGTTGGAGTAACATTCAGTAATAGGGCAAACTTTAAAAATAACAGGTTGCTGCAGCCTTACAGGCCCAAAACATATGTAGAACGTATAGTTTACAACAAATATTAATTCAGCAGATATAAATCCATTTGAACATATTTCAGTGATGCAAATTATATAGGGGTTATTAATTTTTATCAAGGTTTTGAGTTGAGACATTTTATGAACTATCGATTTTGCATTTATTAGAGCTATGCTTAGGATATTGCATATGGAGATGATGGATCATGGTGAAAAAACGTTTCCTTCAGGTGTTTTGTATGGTTGGTGAGCTAAGAGGATGACATTGCGCGATTGCTGCGAAGAATGTTGATGGGTACGGTGGTTTTTGGGTGAAGTGGTTAGGTTTAAGTTGTGCAGGTGGATTTTTAGGTGGTAATTGTGTGTAAGGGGAATTTATTTCGCTAAACAGTTTTGGGCCTAGGTAGTTGGTTAGATGGTCGTGAGATCCCTTTTTGTTGGAGAACTACAATGTTTCAGGTTATTGCAATGCCATGGAAGTTGATAAACCATGGTGGTATTAAAAAGACTTGTATTTTTGGTATGCTTTGTTACTGAGGATTCGGAGTATACCTAATTTTTGGTATTTATAAATAGTGCTTTTGGTTGCGACGGTGTGCGTAATAATGTTTTTGGGATAAGAGAAATATATTCGCGTCATTCTGAGTCTGTGGGACTTGACATGGCTGTGTTGGAGTTTGGATAGTTTGCGTGGTCAGCTTTTCGTGTTAGTAGTTGCTATTTTCGCGGTGTCATTATTGGTGTCACTGTAGTCATTATACTATTATCTAGCAGGTTACATTGACGCTGGAAAATGTGATTTGATGCTGTTCTAAGGTGCTTTAAGTGTATTGGAGTTTTCGTTTTGGCAGTTGATGACCTCCACTTTTAACGGCTTTTGCAGTTGTCCGGTCTCTCCTCCTTTTACCCAAAGACATGCAGAATACATGGAAGTACAAGGACTTGCCTTGGTTGCTGTAAATTCCCATTAAGAAAACGCCACTAATGAACTGTCGCACAATCCTACCATGAATTGGCCAAAATTTAGTTTTCTTATTCCGCTGGCCAACCATTCTTAAATAACCAAATAACGGAGGTGCTCGAACGCGTGCCAAGGTACCAAACATTACGTAAATCCTTTTTTCAGTGAAACCCACATGGACATATTGCCAACTATCAATATATTTTACCTATGTCCTCGTAATCCCACTCAAAAGTGCTCGCGCATATGCCAGCAGATTAAGAGCAACAGATCTCTTTTATTTCAGCAGACTGCTTACAGTATGTACCCTATCTCATGATATCTCATGGATTTCATGAGAAAAAGCCAGTTGTGCGAAATCAGCCCACAAGGCGTCCCCCACAGTTTTACAGCAGTAAAGAAGTGAACGTTTTAAAATAAAGGCATATTTTGGTTTACAAATCAATACAAAGTTGTTTATAAATACTATTTTTTAGAAAAGCGGCGAATTCCGAAAACGGGAAAAATCGGGTTGGCTAATTAAACTGAAGTTTAAAATGTACAGAATGCGGGTCCATGTTAACAAACGAGCAAATAAAACACCACAAGTATAATTACTTTTGAAAATAGACCTTTAGTATATCTTCCACAGAAGTTGTCTTCCAGATTAAGGGCAATGGAAAGTGTGGCCATTATAAAACAGCTTAAATTTCGAGTAAGTATTCCAACACGGTTTCACGAGAATTGGCGGTTTCTTCTTCCTGTTATACATTGTTTAGAGTGCGTTGGACTAAAACAAACAGATTTTCTCTTGGTTACGCTGGCAGGGACGTCCCAAGAATAAAATATTTCATAGGCTGGCATGCTGACAGTTTGGTCAGTGACTAACGAATTGAAATATAATTGTTAGGTGAAATCGTAAACGTACCATTATATGCACAGTAAGAGGACTTTCCTTTTTGGTTAATTTTTTCATAAGTATTTTGGGTTTTGGATTACGATGAGTGTCATATCATCCTTGAAATGGGGGTAAATGCTTTACGTCTTCCTGTGTTTTCCGACTATTGCCCATAAATGTAGATTATGTTGTATGTGCTTATCAAACCATTTGAAATAAGATATTTCTTAAATGCATGTGCCAAAATAGTAAGTTCTGATACGGTATTTATAAGGCAACTGGCCGTTTCGGTCATATTTTTAGATTCACCCAAATATGAAAACTCGTTGCTGGGAAGGATAAATGCCCACACCATAATTCCGCAATTTGTCCCGGAACAAATGGGGACGTACAACCGGTTTTTACACCTCCCTGAAAATAAGGGACAAAATAACTGCTGAAAATGAAAGAATACCGTTATTTCTTTCTATTGGAGCGTTTTTCGCTATACTTGCTTTCTTTTCGGCTCAGTTCTAAGATTGCAGTTGCACAACCGAGTGACCGAATATAAACTAAGATTTTGTGAAGAAATGTCAATCTTGTGCCCTTTTACTTTCAATTGTCCTTATCCATTAATAGTCAACTGCACATAGATATCGTATGGAAGTCTTTCGCATATGGCGCAACAGGGAAAAATGGCGGCATGTGGTGGTATTCGTATATGCGCTTGTTTACATTCCCAATTATCGGTGGGCTAAATAAAAATACATTCTCAAAAAATTATTGCTGAGTTTTCTTGACATCAGAATTCACACAGTGGAAAAACTGAATTTTTGAAACTTAATACGGCCTAGTTTTCCCGCAAACGATGCGATTTCTCTTATCTCCATATACCTGATTTTCTTGAACGCAAGATCAAATTTTCCGTTCTCTAAGAGATATGTTTTTAAAGTTTTCTGAATTATATAAATAGCCATTCATATTATAACGCACACAAACAAGAATATTTGTTACAAAGGTGCAATAACGTAGCAAAATACCTGGAAATTAAGAAACGTCTGATTTGGCCCAATTTTGCCTTCAATAAACAAATTTGAAATTAACTTTTCCTTATTAAACAATATTTTCGCCTAAAATCAGTACAAAAAACACAATTAAAAACTTAAAATGTGTGCCATACTACCAATTAAATTTCGAGGATGACATTTCATGAGTTAGGCAATCTATCTCTTGATTTAGCGAGATCATACACCAAAGAACCACTTCAGGCCTACGTCACTGAGGTACATGCCGTTACTTTACTCCAACTCTGAGACCTTTAACTAGAAACCAACTTTTCATTCTCCGACCAATGCTATCAACAAATTAAAAAGACCCCTATGGGGTGGCCCATATCCGGCTTCCTGGCCGAAGCTGTAATGCAGAATTTGGAATCGATAGCTCTCCCTAATGCTCAACCAAACTTGTGGCTGCGATACGCAGATGATCTATTTATTTATTGCCAGTTTACAGGCAAGGTCAAAAAATATACAGTAGAGGGTCAAGCTGACAGTGAAAAAAACTCCTGATCGTTGTTTCATGTATTTTCAGGAGAAAAAAACTGAGTGCTTCGTCCGTGTCCGTTCGCTGTCCTGGGGGTCGAGATACCACGAAAATATGGAGGTCTGGTTGGTTTGGGACTTTCAGTTTACAACAAAGTATTTCGCAAGACGATATCCTATTTGGCGAGGCCCATCCGGAATGAAGTCAATGCCTTCTCGTATAAACATTGCGATTCCACCACCCCTACGTCCGTTTCTATCCATGCGGATAAGCTGAAAACCGTCTATTCTGACTTCTGTGTCTGCGATTTGTTCATTTAACCATGTTGCAGTTAGAGCTATGAAGTCAGGCTGTAAATGGTCCACGACCAGTTTAATTTCATCCATTTTGTTCAATAGACTCTGCACATTTGTGTACATCATGTTTATCTTGTTTTCTTCCCTCGATTTCTGAAGATTTTTGGTTCTTTCTTCCACATGGCGATTTCTGCTGGATATTTCGCAAGATATATCCAGTCTCCGGTCTGGGTTCAAATCTATAGGCATTTGGTAGGGCTTTTGACCGGCGTGGTTGCCGTCAATTTCACCGGATGTTCCCATAAAAAAACGAGCGCACCGTTTTGACTATTTTTGTTGTCTACAATTTTTCAAGTTTTGTTCCCCCTCGTATTGACGTCTTTTCAATTCTGCTACCAGTGTCCTCATTTTCATCCGATCGGTGGGAGAGTAATCCGGCTGAAAAAACTCCACGATTATTCTTTCATAGTCGGGACTTTCGAGAGAGCAATAGATCTACCTGCTGTTTGCTCCCCAAAGTGACTTTTAATGGTCTTGGTCGAATCACATGCGTTTCATTTGTAACGAGAGGCCCCAATAGAAAGATCTTTTTGATGTCGACTGTCACACCAGTTTCTTCCGTATCATTCAATAAATTTTGAAATATCAGCAGATCCTGTTTTACCCTTTCTTTTTGGCGTTTCCCCAGTAGCCTCTGCGGCTCCCTGAACTACCAGACAAAATGATCTGTCAGGGAAAAAAACTCGTTTCTGCATCCTGCTTTCTTTTAGTGATGGAAGGTTGAATCATGCCCTTTGTTACATTCTTTAATATTGTGTTCAAATTTGTCTTAATCGATGAGCCTGTTGGTTGATTTGCAGACATCTCTATGGACCTTTCAAACAGCGTGCGTTCTCCTGACAATGCGTTTGCTCGAATAGCACCCGGGAAACCTGAATTTTGGTTTGTGTCATCCAGATCTGTCGATAAGTCACAGGCCACTTTTCCGCCATTACTTTGCTGGCTACCATGCCCTGCTTCATTGTAGTTCAATGGACATGGCAAGAGCATGCTGCTGTCGCTCGTCCGTGGCAGTAAAGATACTTTACGATTACTGTTTTTCGACTTTTCAGAGACCGTCGATCGCTGATTTACTTTTGTGCAGTCGGATTCTATGTGGACCAGATTTCCCGAACCTGGAGAAACGCAAGACATAATTTCCTCCTCGCTTATTTTCTTTCTGGTTATATGTATTTCAACTGACTCAGAGGTTTGTTCTAATGACTTCGTTCGTTTTCTCTTTTTGTTTCGCTTAATGTTGTGCCTATTGACTTCTACCGTTTCCTTGCGATGATTATGGTCTAGCTTGCTGATGTTTTTCAGCTCATTTGCATCGTGTTTCGGCGAGTTAATTTTGTTATGTTTTATGAGGACTGATATTATTTCCGATAGGAGATCGAGGTCTCCTTCTAATCTCAAAAATCTGGTTGTGAGTCCTCGGCATCCATCACAGTGTGCCAGTCCTCCACTGTTTAGCTTAGTTTTGGTAATGTTCAGTAGTGCCCTGCTTTCTTAAATATTGCTGCTTTGTGGTTCTTCTCGGTTTGCTGAGAGTGACTTGAGTATTTCTGGTAAGTTTTTGTCACATGAAATCGAAAACGGTTTACAAAGATAGGAGAGATCATTATTTTTGTAGTGTATACTATTTGTTTTGTCTGCTGGCTTCCCGGGCGTGGCCGAGCGGTCAAGAGCATCGGTAGCTAATCGAGAGGTTGGTGTTTCGAGTCCTGGCCGAAGCGGTGAATAATTTTCTCGCGTGGTCGGGTCATGAACATTTGCGTTTCCCATGCCAGCAAGATCTCTACGAGGATGCATTAAGTTTTAACAAGCAGCTTAAATCATCAAGCGAATAGTTTACTGAGCACAAAAAGAAGTGCTTTTCCGAACCGAATTCACTATCGAGTGTTAATACGAAGCAAAGAATGATGCAGCCTTTGAAGTGAGTTTGCCAGTGGTTCTCCGTTCCTTCCAGATGTAGACACCTTTCCTGGCGAGTGACTGTTTTCTGAAGCCCGTATGAGGCAGGATCCAAATGAAGCTGAGTTAGCTTTTTATTCAAGATTCCGATATAAATGTTCGTGTGCCTGAATATCACAATGTCTATAAACAATTATAGGCTGATCCTGATAAACAGACAATATGTGATCCAATGAAAACTTATTTCGTTGAGTCCTGACTTTTGGGAACAGATTATTGGCCAAAAAAATCAAAAAGCTTGGAGACGAACGAATTTCAAACGGAAGTCCAACGACGCCGCAATAGAAACAATATGAGCAATAAATGCGCCTATTCGTTCAAAACCACTTTTAAAAAACAATAAATAATAGGAAGAATATTCAGGAACGACTCAGCCATTTGTAGAGGTCAAAGGTCCTGGATAACTTCAGATCTTCAAGGGGTTTTGCACTTTTGATTCACTGAGCGGTTGTCAGTATGTATTGGTGTAGAGGCTGTTT
Organism: Schistocephalus solidus; assembly: GCA_017591395.1. NCBI lineage: Eukaryota > Metazoa > Platyhelminthes > Cestoda > Diphyllobothriidea > Diphyllobothriidae > Schistocephalus > Schistocephalus solidus. Next base: position 141,096 of record WEDG01000100.1, read on the forward strand.
TTATCAAGTCGACGAAGGTGATAAACAAATTCCAATTTGATGTCGTTTTGTGAGGTAATTCGGCACAAGAAAAATTCCCGAAAAATTGCAAAAAGCAATTACGTTCGTGCAGTGGCAGTTTTAATGTCAGAATCCGCACAAGCGAAGTGTTAGCGGTTTTCAAACTGTCCAAGCCGGAGAACAAAAAGATACGCGGTTCCTTTGCACACGATGACCTTGACTTGACCACGCTTGAATCACGAAACCCGGGAATTGACTGAAGCCATGGCACTCGATGAGAATTCAGTCAATCGAATTATCGATCTGGCACCAGCATATCGAACCAAATGCATTCAGTTCCGGATTGACATCACAGATGTTTGATGGACCCCTGGTGAGCGAAGAGCCTTCTTTTTTACTTATACATATATATGAGTTTTATGCTCACTCCCAAGTCATTTAAACGGTCGAATTTAATCTACACGCCTTTATTGCCGGGAAAGCTACAGTCAGCCCGTCACTCGGGTATAAAAACCCAAGCGTTGTCCGGTAAGTGGGATGTCCTTAATACGTTCGTTCCTTTCTGATAAAATATATTTGCACATGATAAAAACGTCAGCAAGTGAGATTCCAGTATAAGTCTGGCAAATGCAATCTCGTGTAAGGGACACTAGTAGTCGAATAAGCACATGATTGGAATAGGTGGATAACTCTCATTTGACCTTCAAACCACCCAGCGTTCATCAGAGGCTCTTAAAACTGTTCTTCGCATGAAGACAATTTCTATGTAATTTTTATTCATAAGTGGACTAAACCAATGTGAGTGTCCCGTCATTTTGCGCTTCTGCATTCAACTGTCTCAGTCCCTATCTTTCATAAAAAGAAACAACGGATGAGGTTCACCGGGTAATTCCAGCTGAATCCCTGTCAAAATATCAGTGCTGCCTTTAGGTAGTGCATCATTCCTAGTGAGGGATGTAGCATCTTCTCTGAAAGAGGGACAGATATGATAAATTATGGTAAAGGGCTGGTTTATTTCGTCTATGCAGTGGATCCGTACTGTTCGAATTTGTTTTAAAAATAGTATCAATACCTATTTTCATCCACTAAACCGAAGCCAGGGTGGATTTGCTTATACACCACTGGTCTGGAATGCGCATCCCGCCTTAGGTAACTCATTGCCCAAGTAACCAGAATGGAGAACAGTGTTGATCAACCACTGAATAGTTGGAAAGACGACAGACATCTCGATCCCTACTAAGGTAAGCTTTCCTTTACAAGAACAGTTTGATCGTGCGGGTATACAGTACATATTTTTGATTTATTTTATTTAAAATTTATATTTGGTTAGCACCGGCAAGGCCCTGTCTAAACATAATGATGAGTTTGTATAGAGAGCGCCAAAAAATATATAGTGGTAATCGATAATAATCAGGTGACACAACGCCCTCGCATATTCTACCAGACAGAGCCAATGCGAAAGACGCTACAGAGGATGCAATAGATGGAAACTGAAGAGGCTCTGCAACCTAACATAAAATAAATATTCAGCTTAAAGCTGTGTATACTAACACACACAGCATCTTGCCTAATCTAACATTCGCTACCCGACGTCATTTTGTGTCAGAAACATGGTTGCTTTACACTGTGACTGACAGCAAACTGACTAACCCAAGTTTCACTTGTTTCGAAGAGATATAAGAGGATGCCAGGAAGAAGTACCTACGCACGTAAAACATGGGCTCTTTGCATCAAAGAAAATAGGAGAGCTCGCATGCAAAACTTAAGAAATCTGACCTGCTATACCTGTTACATGATCACAAAGTCTTGGATTTTCGACGTACTATCAACCATCAAGATGTTATCCAGCGGCTCATGTTCGTCCGCCAGAACAGTTTTGAGGATTTGATATTCAGGCTGCGTCTTGATCATGGAAGCTGCAATGCACTAATTGATTAGAGTTCGTTATGTACACTTGGTCCAGAAATATGCATCAACTGAAGGGCATTGGACAAAACGTGCAATGTTATATCGTCTAATATTGTCCTTAGTTGTGGCGTGAAACCAAATGCAGGCCAGTGAGGCGCGCACAAATCAACCACAGAAACCACTGTATGAAAATAATATGTGCACTTTTCTTTTTAAGGTGTCGTACGTAAGAGCGAGTCCCTTGTCTCATTCGCGTGTTCTCACCGGTTAACATCTAATTCCCAACTTTAACAAACCCCTCTTAGTTTACCATTAACGAAGGTCGCGTATGATCCGGCGCGTGCTAACTACTAACTAACTCAAGGACTGAACCGCGGTTCTCTGGTTTCAGCTATCCACGAATGACGGAAGACACAATTTCTGTGTCCAATTGAATGCTATTATAATAAACAGGTCAATTTTAGAGGACTAAAGCTGCCTGCTGTCATTTTGATACCTCCCTTATATAAGGCAGCTATGTCAGCTGTCTTACGCTACGAAGACTAGCTCCCTATTCTCGTTGACAGCTCGACAAGAGATGAACGAGGCATTGCCAACTCGGTCGATACCTCCTTCAGTATAAGTCCAGGAATCCAATCCGATCCAGTAGTCTTGTCTGGATTAAGTCGATTGAGAACCCGTTTTATGTCTTCGCCAGATAAAGCAACGTTTTCAAGGATGTCAGTATCATGGAAAATTTCGGATTGTCTTCGAGGATTCCAGCGTAAATACTGCTTGAATAAACTGAGACCTTCGTTGTATTTTCTACTGTCTTTCAGTTAATGCGTTTCCGAGAATTTCCTTTAGACTTACAATTTGGCACTCATATTCCCGCCTGCTGCGCATATACTTATATAACGACTTGAGACATATCTCAGTCGACGCTCCTAGGCATTTCTAACTATGCGTATTTGCTGACGGCATTTATTTGGTTGGCAAACGATATGATATCTTTAAGGTACGAGTACTTTTCCCCTGAATAAGTTTCTGTTCTATTACCCTTTTTACCTTCGAATTAGCCCACGGAGATCGGGCACTCGGTGTTCTTATTTGTAAGGCAGTTGATAGCAATTAGACGCACAGTAATCCCTCGAAAATGTTGCAAGCATAATTAGCTATCGCTTGTGATGAATAACTAGGTTTTGTTTGAATGAGCACGCCTAATTCCGTGTGAATCACACTTTCACACGTTACTATGCCACTTCCTTGGCGGTTGTGGACACGGAACACTGGAGTCTCATGTCCAAGTAAAGGCATCTTTTCCGTTTAATCTCTATAAGTCGGTCTTCACTCAGAGTTAAAGGCTTTAACTTCATCTCTTCGACCCATAGTCCAAGTAAAATCGCCCTTTCCTACGTCAACAGATGAAGTATGCTGTACGTGGGCATAAGTTAGGGTGAAATTGCTCCGGCTGAAACCCGCCAAATCGCCTGGTTTGGACAGAAGACCAGCACTTTTACTTATAGAACCTGCCAACGAACTGTGCGGCCCACTGTCTATTGTAGTTCAGAAATCCTTCGAAGAAGGCAAACTCTTGGAAGAATGGAAGAGTTTCTCGTCATCCCGCTTTACAGGAGAGGGTCACATATAGACGCTGAAAATTACCATTCAGTCGGTTTATCATGCATATCTTGCAAAATAATAGAGCACATTATAAAAAGACATCTAATGCAGTAACTGGAAGAAAAAAACCTACTGTGCAGAGCCCAATGTGGATTTATTCGAAGACGCTCTTGGCTCACTAGTATTCTCTATTCCTACGAGAAATGGACGAGAGTTGCAGCTCGAGGCAATCCTAGAGTTGCTATTAGCTTGGATTTCCGAAAGGTTTTCAAAAACGTAACACACTGATTTATCCTAAAAACGATTTGAGAACTAGGAATTCGGGGTAAGATAATCAAATGGATCGTAAGTTTTTAACCTCTAGGATACAGAGAGCTGTTAGCAATTCTACATCAGATTGGAAAAAGGTCGAAAGTGGTATCCTACAAAGTTCTGTATTGGTCCCGCTACTCTTCCTTATCGATGTCAATGACTGTCTCAGTGACTTAGACTGTGAAGCTCTCATTTTTCCTGAGGACATAAAATAAGGGGCTGAGGTCAACTGCGCTGACGACGCAAAAACGTTTCACTCGAAAATGGACAAACTGAGTGTCTGGTCAACCAATTGGCTTCTTAAGTTTAGGTATCAACATTTGTGGTCCTACACATTAGCGCCGGCCGAAAAGTATCTCCAAAATACCAGTATTTGATTAATAGCACTGCAGTAAAAGAGATGGAAGCACACAAAGTGCAAGGCATTTGGAAAACCCCGAACTTGATGCCGTCAGAACACTGTAATAAAGTGGTCCAGAAGGCAACTGGTACGTTGCACTGAATCAGCCATGTGTTTAAAATTTCCCCCCTGGTCTCGTCGGAAAATTCCTCGGCGTCTTCGTTAGAACACTGCTAAATTAAGGAATGCCAGCTCGGATACCCTGGATAAAGAAAGATTTTAAGCTCCTCGAACAGCTGCAACGGAGAGCGACGAAGATTCTCGACGGTCGTAAGGATTTACCGTACCAGGACAGGTAGAAAAAGCTTGTCTTATTTACCTTGTTTAATTGGCACTTACAGTGTAGCCTGCTCTGGACATTCCGCATTATCTGGGGCTATGCTATCTCACTGAGACCAGCGGATTTCTTCGAGTTTGCCTGCAAAACTCATCTCCACAGTCATCCGCAAATGTTCAAAAAGGAATGCACGTGATAAGACCTCAGAATGTTTTCCTTCAGCCAACGAGCGAAAGGACCATGGAACTCGCTACCAAATAAGACGGTTACTGCCGAAAGTACTTCTGATTTAAAAAGGCGTGACGCTCTAATATTTGAAAAAATACGACTCTTATACCATAACTGCCTACAGCAAGCTTTGTAAATTTTTTCTTGGCTCTACTCTCTTCTGCACTGTTTCAAATTGCACAGGGACAACCCGATTTACAATGTATTCTGTTGTGACTAAAGTGCATGTGAAATATCTACAACTTAATAATAATTGTAAACATTAAAAGGATCCTCAAGGCCATTTTCTGTAACCCTTCTATATACACATATATTTATGATCAAAATTACAACCTATGTTGACCTTTAAAGCCAGTGCACGATAAAGCATGTGCCGCTCATAGATAAAACCTCTAGAGCATGGTATATTACACAGTAAATTAGTATGTTGAAAGCCGCAGGTCATCACACGTCCGAATATCTTTTTCGGAATACTTGATAATATGCAACCTACTCGTTACTTATTTTAGATGGACGTGCCTTCTGCACTAAGATAGAGACTACGACTTCCTAAGCTCGAAGAATATGTTCTGCATGGCAGACTGTTGCTCCAATTTTCATCGCTGTTCTCCAGACCCATCGATCGGTAAAGGTCCTCCCAGATCTCAGGGTTCGTCAGGAATCTTGGAGGGCATTAAATCCACGCCCAGGATAGGAGAAAGTAACAAGGAGCTAGACAACAGTTGGTTAAATACACGGCATAGTTCATGGGAGAAGCAAATTCACGAATGCTTCGATGAAGTGGCCGGGTGCAAACCCCGACTAATTATTTGAGGTTTCAGCACATATATATAAAGCGAGAGAGGTTGGAGGCGGTTGCACCAACCTTACAGGCAACAGTAAGGTCGCATAGAAACCTTATAAAAGCTTATAGCAAATACAGACCTTTTGTATAATTCCTAATTCAGTAAACGACACGCTACGGTGAATACTTGAGGTTTTCATGGAAAAATTTAAGACGCCAACAGCAGCCCGCATGCAAAAATTACCTAAAATATTGCCCGTGCATAGCTGGAAAATTAATATTTAAAACACGTTTCTTAAACATTTAAAGAGCCCAAGGCTGCAAGTTCCTAGTAATGGTCTAGAGAACTATAGAATTCCTGCACTTGTAATAGGAAGTGCTTTCAATACCAACGGGCTAGAACGTAACTGAGTACTATTACATTGGTATATAACAGGAACTGACGGAAAGTGGTACTTACTGCCGTTGCACTGCGAAAACTGTCGCGGCATGTTATTTTTTTAGGGAACCTAACCTTTGATTCATGATAGAAGTGGCTGAAACTGACCACCCGAACTGACAGTCTTTAGAACATCGTAGCCAAAGGTTTAAGAGAAGGTTAATGACTCCTAAATAAACTAAATATAATGGTTACCGTATGTAAGCAGTAACCATGCCAATGTTACATTCTAAGAAAGGAGACATGCCTATTCTGTGGCAGTCGCCCGCGGCGTATAATAAATCTCAGCCGCTCTGCGACGCTCAGACACGCTCTCGTAGACAAACTTTTCTGCGTACTCATCCTTAACATAACATCTTTCGCATCCATAGCGTAACAAAATTTATTTTCTTAACAAAAGCTCTAGCCAGGGCGTTACAAATAATGGCTGTTAGTCGGAAGTGAAACGTTCTGTCGATTAACTCGACATGCAAACCACATCTGCCTAAACATAACAACTCCTCAACCAATGGTTTGTAGAACGATTGAACATCTGAAGGCTTTCATTGAGCACAATAAATACCTATTACAAAAACTTCAATTACAAATTGTCTTCATTATCCGTCCTTAAATAAGTCAAAACTCCTTTAGTCTTGCGATGAATGGGTAACCCATCAATTGCAAGACATACAACTACTTCATCACCTAAAGACTGCGTGGAACGGTTGTTTAACTTATCGTTCAGGTGCCCTACGAGTCCCGAATGAACGTACTCACCAATACCCATAATAATAATGACTGAACCACCAACAGTGTTCGTGCGTCCGCGGGCAAGTCCGTAGTTAAATATGGCTTGATCAGCTTAAGAAGGCTGTTCAGATGAACGTGCGCTAATTTTGAACGAACTGCCGACTTTTGCATTCCGTCGCATAACGCTGGCTCGCCTTCTGCAGTTGAAATAGATAAAGAAGCAGAAGGTGTCTCATTACCAGGCGTTTGTGACTCCGACGACGACGTGGAGGAGTCATATGACTCGTCGCAAGAGGACGAGGACTCTGTCAGATGACCAACTGTCCGATAACGAAAACGAAAATGAAGAGTCTGACAGGTACCTTTTTCTCAAAGTATCAAGATAGCTGCGCTGTATACGGCGTCTAAATCTGCCATTGGAAATGCCTTAACACATACTGAAAAAATAGGAAAAGCAGTTATCAACAGGGTAAAACAAGAAACACAACTTCAGTCAGCAATAGCGTCCGCAGGACAGCATGTCTCAGCAGGAAGTGACGCCCACGGTTTCGCGAGCACAGGCAATCATCCGTCCAATCGATAAAGCGACGAAAATGCAAGCTGTCTTTTGCAACCACAGATGCCTACGCGCAACGCAATAGGCAACCAATCAAAACGCGAGCGCGAATGGCTGCGAAAAAACGAGCTGAAACCACGCTGCGTTGTTATGAGGGTGGGTGACAATAACATCACACATTTAAAAAAACGCCGACACATAATGAACGTTGGACAAAGGGTTATATCGCCGTCACCCTACAGGGTATCAGACGAAACGATTATAAAAAATGTTAACTCAAAAATAGTGAGTAGTATGTTCAATAGCAAGTTAATTTGTGGATGGGGATGGCAAGGGAAAATGTGTTCGTTTTTGATGTCGTGGTACATATGGCTGCGCTGTTCAAACTTTCACTTAAAAGTCAATGGACTGGGACATGATAAGGTCTGCAGGCAGAACATTCCAGTCCTTAATCACTCTGTTGAAGGACAACTTTCTTGCATTCAGTCTCGTCCAGTCACATGTAGTTTGAGCGGACGACCTCTCACTGTAGTGGTAGCGGCCAGCTCAAAGAAGTCGCCGGATGCGAGGCAAAAATCCTGACCCCTCAGCATGCGAAACACTTGTATTAGGTCACCGCGTAGCTTTCTACAGGAGTTTTCGAGGTCGAAGCTACTTGCCTTACCAGACACGATTGTCCAGTCTTGATATGTTTCCTCTGAACTATAGAAAGCTACGCGGTGACCTAATACAAGCGTTTCGCATGCTGAGGGGTCAGGATTTTTGCCTCGCATCCGGCGATTTTCGACAGCCCGCGGTCTCCAGGATCGAATGGCAAATTCCAATTGTGTCGCACGAATATCACAAAGACCTTTTTAAAGCACACTTCGTCAAACTTTGCAAACGCCAGCTTGATTAGATAGAAGCTTGAAATTGCGGATTTTTCTACTTTTGAGCAATGGAACGATGGCTTCAGTGAGGGTGTGATCCACACTCCTAGATATTTTTAAGCCTCTACCTCTGGTAGCGGTGTGCGATTCAGATAATTAATCCTCCGGTGCCTGGTGTTGGTTCTGCCTATTCGCAGAATATTGCATTTGGTAACATTGAACGGGGTATCCAGTGGTTCAACCATTCCTCAAGTCCATGCAAGTTTGCCTAGATATTTGTCTCATCAGGTTTGTTTTGGATGACCTTCAAAAGCTTTATGTCGTCAGCAAACATGGTGATGTCACAGTCTAACCAAGTTATACATTCATATATATATGGAAAGAAAAACGCCTTTCGGAAAATGGAGTTGTACTCGTAAATTTTCAAGTTGGTAACACCAACCCGTCGTCAGACGAAATGAACAGATGACGTCTTGGGACTCGCATCAACGAACATATGCTAGCCGTTCACCGACGTGACCCCTTATCACTCGTATTTGCACCCTCCCTTGAGTGCGACCACCGCTTCAATTGGGACGGTACCGAAGTGATCGCCATGGCCAACACCAAACAAGCTCGAGAATTCCTCAAAACTTGGCACTCTAGCACAACTAGCATTAACCGCCACGTCGATCTAGACGCTCATTACGAAGGATTACGTGCACGATTAGCTAACGAGCACCCACCCCCTAGAAACGACTGCTAATCCTTGCGGCATTTCGAATCTAACTTTTCGCCACCCGCACCTCACACATGGCGTACCGCAATTAAAACGTTCCGACACCTCCTACCGATGCAGTGACCGCCACCTCCAACCCGGAGAAATGATCGATAATCTAGCCGGCCGTAGTTACACGCTGCCCACCATCACCCCCCTCCCTTCAAATTAAGCACACAGTTGTTCTTTCCTCATCTCCCCCGCCCCAAAACATGCCCCAATTAAGTGTCCACTCACCATCCCCCTCACACCAGCTATTTGTTTGTCACTAGCTCCCCTGTCGCGCCAACTGATCTTGTTCGACCACCTCACTTTCTACTCTGTTCATTTCGTCTGACGACAGGTTGGTGTCACCAACTTTAAAATTTACGAGTACAACTCCATTTTCCGAAAGGCGTTTTTCTTTTCATTATACTATCTCGGGATGCAAACCCCCCTCCGTCATTCAATATGTATACATAAAGTAAGTGGATAGGGCCAAGAATGGAGCCCTGAAAAACACCATTTTAAACCGTCAAGTCCATCGATTGTTGATCGCTATGACAGACAATCTGAGATCGCCCAATCGAGAAGTTTCTGATCCATTTCAAAGGCTTGTCCCATATCCCTATAAGGTTTAGTTTGCATAGGAGGCACTGGTGAAGCACGCTATCAAAGGCCTTCTTGAAGTCTATGTAGACTGCGTGGACGACGTTTCCTTCATCAATCGCTCGGGTCCATCGTTCCAGACAGTAGAGCAAATTGGTTACGCAGGACCTTCCTCTGCGAATTCCGTGCTGCGCGTCAGAGAGATGATGCCGCTCCAAAAAATGCATCAGTTCGCGTTTGATGATTCGCTTCATAATCTTGCAACATATGGAGGTGAGATTTACCGGCCAGTAGTTATTTGCGGAAGCCTGGCTGCCACTTTTCTGCATCGGGGAAATTCACACAGTTTTCCAATCGGGTGGTAATCTGTCTGCAGCGAGGGAGGCTCAGAAGAGTAGACACAGGGGTTCTGCCAATTCTATGGCTACAACTTTGCCGGTATTACACCAGGACCTGACAATTTCGTTTCTTCTAGCTTCAATAGTTCCTGTAGAACAATGATTTCTGTGAGGACCACTGAGTCGATTGTCAGGATCACATCCACACTATAGTTATCAGCGGTCAAATCGGCTTCTCTCATAAAAACCGCCTGAAAGAACTGAGATAGATGCTCAGCCTTTCCATCGTCCTTGCAAAGTTGGACACCATAATCTGTTTTTAACAAAGGGATGGGTCCTTACTTAGAGTGCACTGCCTACTGTAGTTGTAAAAGAGCTTCGGGTTTTCTGCTGCACGGTTTATGAGTTTATTCTGGAAACTTTGACGGACTTTATAAACAAGGCATTCCACTCTATTTCTCTGCGCCTTGTACTTCGTCGGCGACTCGACGATCTTTTCCCTGAGATAAGTTTGCTACAGTTTTCGCTTGTGGTTTACTGCACTTTTCAGTGTGGTCGTAAAACTCGTATTGATGGGATACTTACAAGGTAATTTGTGTCACCGACATTGTTATTGAGAACAGTGTCCATTCGAGTGCTTTCTGCTTAACGAACGATTCTGCCCAGGCAAAGCATAATCATCTGATTTGGAGAACGAAGGTCACTGCGCTTGTTGATAGACTGGGGACCAGAGAATAATGAATCAGGCCCCTCGAGATTCACGCGAGAGGCACTGTAGGAAGAATTGCAGAGAATGGAACTGCCTCCTCCGCAAACGATCCAAGCGTCACCTCTGCATCAAACCTCTACGACATCCACTACGGTAGCTACCTCAACTGGTGGAACCAGTAAATGGAGCCCTGGAATACACACTCCGCACAGGCCTCAACTGTCTGTGCTGCCCACGCACATTCCGTCACCGCCTGGGCCAACTTCGCCTAAGGCGTATCCACGACCACAGAGTTCATCACAATTTCCGCATACCATGTACATGCGACAACTCTCCCACCTCCAGCTCCGCCAACTCTCCAACCAACATCACCACCTCTAACAGCATCAAGACTGCCGCCGATTCAACGGCCACCAACCCACCCTGCTCATAGTACCGCCACCCATTCACATCACGCATCGGCCTGGTCAGTCACTTACAAATTTATCACATCGAGACTGGAGAACCCGTGCCTAGAGCACACATACACCCACCGCACTGTCCTCAAATGTCTGCCCGGTCCTTGGAAATTCAGTCACGGCATGGGTATACTAGACCACATGTGCTTCCATGCCAATCTACGTAAACCACCGCCGGCCAAACCTCTTCCCATACACACCACTTCACCAGCACATATACCAAGTACAAATATATCCCACATCACATAAAACTGACCATGACTCGGTGCTTCGAACATAAGTGAGAAGCGTGCTTGTCGTTTCCTTCTCCATGTAGCCCTTGTGGCACTCTACCACAGGTGAGATCCGACAAGCCTGGTGTGTTGTGGATGGGGGGGGGGGGGGGGGAAGTCGTGCGGCAAGCACATACGAACTGTTTAACTCTGCCGCCCACTGAGCCTGATCTCAGCATCAGCTGGTAGACCGGCTCGGACAGACGACTGGTGTATGGGAGAGGTAAGAGAGAGGGGGAGCACGATCGACTGGTAGCCCATATTATTTTAATGTAAACAATGTGAAACGCTTGAATCTAACCCAGTGCGACAAAATCCCTGGCTTGGAAGACCGCTAAGTGACAGAAGTGCTCGGTTTTCCTTTTAGTACGGAGAATCAGATCACAATAACTCCTTAATGTGCCTTCTATGGCACTCCTACTGTGGTGGAATCCAAGCCGCCTTGTTTACTGTTATGTGAGGACCAGGTATTTTTGATGCGCGCAGTCGGGCTGCTTGGCTTTGGCAAGCACTGCATCCGATCCTGCCTCAGGTCTTCTTGACTCTGTCGTGACACCGAGCTCGCGTGGGTGAGGAAGGCGAGATTGCGGCAGATGCTGCACAAGGCTTCTATCATTAGGACCTAAATCACGAGCAAATCACTGTGCCTGAAACTAAAAGGCTGCAGGACGGACGGTGAACATAGCCAGAATTGACGGTCGAACATCCGCGTGTTTGTGGCAAGTATGAAGGTAGGACACATGCAACACAAGTCTGCTTTACTATGAGCAAATTGACCCACACATTGCACTTGCGCCCGCCCAAAAGGGCGAGGATGAAACTCACAGCATGCGACAGTTAAATTATAAATGGCGAGATACGACTGGGCGACATAATATTTGGGTCATAGAAATTCAGGGAGCAAGTCTCACGTTTTTTTCGAGAGTAGAAAGATTTCACTCTGGCGAAGAAAACGGATGCATCGGTATCCTTTATTATAATGCGAAGAAGTTCATTATGAAAGAGGTCAGGACTTAACTCTGGACATAAGGAAGGTGACTGATGAAGTTATCAGTAAGGAGAAAAAAAAGTGAGCCAATAAAGAAAATCAGTTAGATTGGAGTACAGACAATGAAATAAATAAAGAAAACTCCAATGGATTCAGGACCCAGAAGCCGCTTAAATTACAGTGAATTCGAAATAATAGCAATGACTCCTTATGCAGGCTGCAAGTACGCATATCTCCAACATTTTTGTGTACATTGATGCAGTGTGAACTTATATCCCCAGAATAGGAGAGGTAGTGTCTGACAGTACGCAGTATAGGTATAAAAGACGTGTCCGGCGAGGAGAATATGACCACTAAGATAACTTTGCTTCGATTTTACTGCGCACCCAAACCATGTCACAGTCTGTTATTATATATTGAGATGTGACTTTCAAGTCACTAGCACACATGAAGAGTTTGTCACTTTGAGATATTCCAGGTAAAACAAACTGGGTGAGAGTACGATAAATTACAGAACTTAACGCCTACGTCCGAGGGAGTGAGACGGGTAGAGAGTGAAGATATAAAGCACTTAAATTCCGGAATTTGCTAAGCAAAATAAGGGAAAACAGGTTAACTTAAAGGAGCAAATGGTCTATGCAATCGAAGTTTCGCTGAAATGGAAGTGAACTTTGCAAAAAGTGAACCCTTTAATCCCGAACTCCAAAGAATAAGCGAACGAACTGAATCGCCGTTTGCCATAAAGTCGATCTTTCAGAACCACATATTGGGAGACGCCTTAAAGGCCTGTCCGAAAGCGTAGAATCTTTACAGTTATCACGATTTCAAGTCTTCGAAATTACTGGTAGGTCATTTGGCGATCGAAGTACTTGGCGAAAGACCGTGTGCAATCCCTTCCAAAAAAAGCAAAGGCCAAATATTTCTATCTGCTAAAAAGAAAGGCTATTAGCATAGGATTCCAGTATGTTTGTCGCAAAGACACGAGTTGTTTGAGTCTCGAAAACGCCTAAGGCCTATAGATAATTTTCTAAAGGTAACACGAAGAATCTCATGAGCGGCATTTGTCCAGATATCCAGACTGGAGAGTGGGTCCACCAAGGGTTAAGTGAACTTTTTTGATAGATGGACCGATTAAATCGATCACAGATGAGCTTGAACGACTAACAAGTTTCCCTTCTCGTCGAGTAGAAAGAGCTATGACACGAAACACTTTACAGAAACAAATATCGAAATCATTATTAAAACTAGGCAACTTAACGCCCGCGTAAAGAATATTTAGTTCTAATCGCAATTTGCTGCCAGAAGCTATCTATTGCAGCAGAAAGTGGATAGCCTAGCCGCTGGCATCAATGTGGTTGTACTATATAATAATAAGCATAGGCTCCTCCATCACGGTTAGTTAGGCGGGCTCAGAAGAGAATGCATCTAAGAAAAAAGAGGTCTTACAGTTTGCTAAAGAGGAATTTCTCCATGTCCTCACGATACGAATCTCCGAAGAAGACAAATGCGTTAATGAGAATAGAAAGCGTCATAATAAGTAAATACGCGTTTGATCGAAGGAACCTGAGTAATCTTACAGTTAAAAATTCGCCAAAAGGGCCGTCAGTCACTGTCTGGCCACCAAAAAAATTTACCAGAACTGAAATTATAGACGTTAGGTATTCAGATAGATAAATAGAAACAGTGGGCAATGGGAAAAATTCAGGCATCACTGAACGCTAGATTTGATTGAGCATGAAAGTTCGGCCAGCGTTACTGACTATGCTCACCGTGTGCCCCACAGCATGGTGGGCGCAGGCACGGTGATTTGAGCGAGACTTAACTTTAGAGTGATAGTAAACCTGCGTATAAACCACCACACTCTCTCCTCAACCACCTGAGCTCGGTGTGGAGACAGACTCATGAGAACTGGAGGCGGAATCAAGCGAAGGTGGCTGGCACGGTGTAAAATTGCACCTAGGCGTGCCTCCATACCCCTGGCCATGTGCCGCATGCTATTGGTGCACAGTTCTAACAACGCCTGGCGTGCCTCGAGCGAGCCCTCGTGTTGATTCAGCGCATCTACCAAATGGCCCGTTTTAGGGACCCGTAGAGAGCCTAATGTTGTGGAGTCAGAGAGAGGAAAAGTAGCTGAAAGCCCAGTCGCGTGTTCTGCCGAATGTATACGGCTGTGTGACACAAGTGCGCAGAGTTTAGCTCATCAGTGGAATCTCTAACAATCCCAATGCAACTGGAATTGGCTAAGTACTTTTCTAATAATATATATTATTCAATGCTACCAAGTGCAATATTCTGCGATTCGGCAGAACCAGCTCCGGGCACCAGAGAATTTACTATCTGGACGACACACCGCTACCAGAGGTAGAGGCTCAGAAAGATCTAGGAGTATGGATCACGCCCACACTGAAGCCATCGTTCCATTGCTCAAAGTAGCAAAATCTGCCATATCAAGCTTGTATCTAATTAAGCGAGCGTTTGCAAAGTTCGACAAAGAGTGCTTTAATAAGGTCTTCGGGATGTTCGTGCGACCACAATTGGAATTTGCCATACAAGCCTGGAGACCATGGTCTGTCAAAGACCACAACACCCTTGAGAAGGTCCAAAGACGTGCAACCAAGCTTGTTCAAGGTCAAAGCTGCCTGCCTTACGAGACACGATTGTCTAATCTTGATCTGTTTCCTCTGGACTATAGACAGCTACGCGGCGACTTAATATAAGCCTTTCGAATGCTGCGGCTTCAGGATTGTTGCCTTGCATCTGGCGACTTCTTTGAGCTGGCCACTACCACTACTTTGCGAGGACATCCCATTAAACTACGAGTGACAGGTGCAAGACTCGACACAAGAAGGTTCTTCTTCTCCAACAGAGTGATTAAGGCCTGGAATGCTCTGCCGGCCGACATAATCATGTCCCCATCCGTTGGCACTTTTAAGCGGAAGTTTGACCAATACAGCCATAAGTACCACCACGACATCCGAACCTAACACATTTCCTGAAACATATTCCCATCCACAATTTTCGCGTCATATAACATACTACTCCCTATTTCTGAGTAACATTATTTTATAATAGTTTGTCCGATGCCCTGCAGTGTGTCCGGGAGATAACCCTTTGTCCAACGTCCTTTTTAATTTACAGTGTCACTGACATCAATAGGGAGCTCAAAGGCTTCGCCTATATTTCCCTTAATAAAACTGAACTGAACTGAACATATATATATATATATATATATATATATATATGAGAAGAAAAGGCGATCTCAGGGACTAAAGGTGTATTGTCCTGACGTTTCAAAAGCATACAAGCTTCCATCGTCGGAGGTGAGTATCGTACCACGTCTCACAGTATTTATAGGGGGTGATAGCCAGTTTGTGATTTATATTATGATCATTACGGTTCATTGTTCAAGGCTTAAAAAACTACCTATAGCTATCCTTCGACAGATTAATAGGTGGCCAAGGGAACAGGAAACTCGGTAATAAAGGTAGTATTGACTAAAATCCCAGAAAGAGCCAGTTCTCCCGTGTCCTAACGCTAGCCCTAGTTTAAACCTTCGCCACAACCGTAAACCCAAAGTGAGCTCTAACCCTAACCTGAAACTTAACCCTAGACCTAGTATAATCTTAATCATAGACCTTACGCTAGCCTTGTCCCAACCGCAAAACTAACCCTAACGGCCTTGGAAATTGTCGTAGGGGCCAGGAAGAGGGGACTCCTGTTTCTGTTTTACCGGGGAATATTGTGCAGGGGTCTCGAATAAGGGGATCCTGTTCCTCTGTCTTACTGGGAAATACTGTGCAGTCTTTCGAAGCTGATACCCCGCTGCTGAATGAACTCACATTATTTAATACGCAGTCGAATAGTCCCATAATTGGGGACTTTAATGCACCCCACATCGACTGGAACTCCGCCTCCACAGACTGCTCTGAAAGATGTGACAAGCAGCTTCTTCAACTTACGGATAATTTGCTTCTTAACCAGCATGTCATGCTTTCTACAAGAGTTCGTGAAGGCCGGCAGATGAACTGACTGAACCCTGTGCTCACTAATTAGCCTGACTATGTCGAAGATGCGAATTGCTTACCTCCATTAGGTCAGAGTAACTATGTAGTTCACATATGAGAATACGCATTCTTCTCTTTACCTGCTTACCCGCTTGATCTCAGACCAAGGATTTAGTGGCGATTTCAAATGGATGAAAAATGATTTGTCTTATAGACTGGAATCATTTACTATTGGGCGACTACCCTCCGATTGGATGTTCGCAACGATCAAATCGCTCGAAGGAAGAAGAGACGTTCACCAGAAGATGTTTATTAGTTGTCTGACGTTTCAGGTAGTTGTTTCGTCTACCCATCTTCAGAGACCGGAAAATCCTGCTCACTGCTCTCATTATATGCCCCTCTTTGCCTTAGGGCCACCAATTATCTCGGCAACCAATGAGGACGGGGTGGAACAAGCCGTTCTGAAAGGCCGGCCGACCCAAACACAGCCAGTCAACGTGGGGCGGCGGTGGCGACACAGGCTACGGCGAGATGCAGGCCTAATGCAGCCAGAAAGGTAGTTCGAGAGACACAAGGCAAAGGGTGACATTAATGAGAGCGGTGAGGATGACTATCTAACCAGACACCTAATAAACATCTCCTAGTGAAAACCTCTTCTTCCTTTGACATAACATCTGGGAATCGCATTTTCATGACTATTAATTACATCGCTATTCAGGAGCTGAAGTCGAGTGTCTGATAATAAGTACAGGCCGGTGATTATTACATCCATTTGTTCCAAAATCATCAAGAAAGCGTTTATGCAGTTCCTCTGACAAAATAACCTCCTCTCCCATGCCCAACACAACGTTCGCCGTAGTACGTCCTCTCTTACGAATCTGCTCTCGTAACTTTAACGCTGAACCAAAGCACGTGACGAGGGCAAAATGGTGCACGCCATCTACATCGACTTCGAAAAGGCCTTCGACAGTGTTCTTCACCAATTCTCCTGCATAAACTTACAGCGTAGGATTTCGTGGAAGATTCCTTCTATGGATCCAAAACTTTTTGACTGGACGGTCTTAAAGAGCATAAATAGGGTGCTATCAGTCCTCAGAGGGCTTAGTTTTAGGTCCCACGTTTTCCTCATTTTCATCTAGGATTGTTTCAAGGAGGTAGACTGTGATGTCTTCCTATTCGCTGACGACATAAAACTGTGGAAAGTTGTTCACAATGCGGCAGACGAAAACCAGCTGCAAGTAAACTTGAACAGACTTGAGGACTGGTCATAGCGCTGGCTTATGCCTTTCGCTATCGGAACTCATTCGTCCCGATCTGTCTTAAGGCTCACCCTCAAGCCCCGCAACAGCTGCACATCAACTAGTATTAGAATAGACAGGCGAATATTGCCGACAAACACAAGGGAGACTGGAATGGCCAGATGGAGCACCACCCGAAGTTGGGTTGGGTATGACTGGCTGATGACGGCTAATAAGCCAGAAATGAACACTCCAGTCTCAGTTGTATTTGTCGGCAATATTCACCTGCCCATTCTACTACTAACCGCTGTGCGGCTGCTGGTAGAGCTAAAGAGTGAGCCTCAAGGCAGAGCGGGTAGAGTGCGTTCCGTTGTCGATCGGTGAGCGTTCATCAACGAATGCAAACCTTGGGCTGTCAATGACTGTACCGTCTCAGAGAAGGTTTAGAGACCGGCGACAAAAATGACCGAAAGTCGGGGAACAGCGTCTTATGAAAACAGAGCTCATATTAACCTTTCGCATTATGAATGGCCTGGACTGTTGCTTTGTTCCCAGTGATTTTTTTACTCAGGCTAACACGCCCACTTCGCGCAGTCATCCCCCTAAAAAATACACACAGTTAAGGCAACGATCGATGCAAGCAAGTTTTTATTCAGTAAGAGTGGTCGAAGCGTGGAAAGCTCTGCTCGCGGATATTTTCACCTGTGTAGATCCATTGAAGTGCAAACCCGACAAGCATTAAATCTATCGCAGCAGCTTGAGTTATGGGGATGACTCTCGCCACTACGACCTTCTGGCCTGGTTACCCATGAAAAGAGAGGAGGTGAAAATCCAGTTGGGAGGAAAGTGTATTCTGTACCGAACTATCGGAGAAGGGGTTGGAAGAATTTCGCAGTTGGACGAGAGCACGTCCGGCTCCACGGGTGCAACGTCCCAAGTGTGAGACAGTGACGAGGCCATGTGTGAGTCAGCCTTAAATGTGATTTTCCGGTTTGAACAACAGGGATTGGCCGTCACTGGTGAGCAACGCGCATGTAGTCGCAAGAGCTTCAGCATGGCAACGCACATGGAGTCGGGCCACTACAAGCCATTCACGCTCTTACTGCGATTACACGGGATTACAATGCTCACAATGACTAAGAAGTCTTTCGCGTTTACTCTAGTAGACTACCCGATGGCTGCTTGTGTCAAGCCTTAATAGAGCTCAAATTGGTGTGCAACATTCGCCAGCTGGACACCAAGTCCAATAAGCCAGACTCTCAGATGCTGCTAGTTTACGGTATTTGCGGAAGTATGGAACAACCGGTTTGACGAGCCTTTTAACTTTCACGATAAAAAAAGTTAGCAACCAACGAGATAATTCGGTGCCTCTTCAGAATGCGAACCCCCTTCAGCGAGAGATTCACGACTCCAAGGTGTGCTTCGCATGTGTTGGTACCAACACGTGTGTGGTAAACCTCAACCCGGTTGGTCACCGGATTGGCCACTTAACCCACGCCCACGTCCAGTAGTATTGACCCTACCATTGGAGCAGGACGGTCGGAAGAGGACGAGGTAGACGATTTGCTAATATCCCTCAGCAAGTTTGACCATTATAAGTACCGATTTCTGTCACTGTTTCGCAAGGTGGGCGCAATCTTTACTTGAGTTGCTGCTGCCTTACACTCTCTTCCAATTTCCAGTATGAGAGGGGGTATCCAAAAACCAGAATTGTTTTCTGTAAGCAAGTGGGCTGGCAGTGCTACCCTCTCCCGTTATGTACATATACCAGACACTTCCTGCTCAGTTGACCAAGTAAAGTCGATGAGAAACCGTCGCAGGGGACAAAAGGAATGCTTTATTTAATCCCCTCTCAACGCTCACGGCAATTTTGCGATTAAAAACATGAAGAAGCAATGCACCAACATCAAATTCGGCGTAGCGTCAATGAAAACAGCAACTGGAACAGTTTCATTGCCTCGGGAAGCTTTGGGAAGGACGATCTAAGTTAGGCAAGAAGTTACGAGTGGTTTACCCAGTTCAAAAATGGTCAAATGCCACTTGAAGGTGAACCCCGTTCGGGTCGTGCCTCAAAGTCTAGAACAGACGAAACTCTTCAAAAAGTGCGCTATGCCATCAAAGTTTATCGTCGCAGAACAATCGATGAATTGGAGGAAATAAGTGAAATTGCCCAGAGTGCATGCCAAAGAATCCTAACCGAAGATTTGAACACGAGACGCGCCGCGGAAAAGTTTAGTCTATGGCTGGTTTCCGATGACCATGGGAAGAACCATATGAGTGTGTGCCAGGAATTAAAAGAACAGACAAGCTGACCCTGCTGTCTCTTGGTGTTACGACTGTGATTCTGAGACAAAACAGCAGTCCAGCCAGTGGAAAACAGCTTCATCGCCCCGACAAAAAACAGCACCGCAACATGAAATCAAATTTGAAATCTAGGATGGTTCGTTTTTTCGAAATCAAAGGTGCCGTTTACGTTAAATTTGTTCCTCATCGCACAACAGTGGACCAACAATACGATCTGCAAGCGGTGAAGCGATTGCGTGGGGTACAGAAAAAAATGACTGCAATTGCGGCAATCGGAAGACTGGCTGCTTAATCAAAACAACGCGCCTGCCCACACGGTGTTCGAAATAAACCAGTTTTGATGAAAAACGGTATCACAACGGTTTCTAACCCCTCCCTTAATCGCACGACTTAGCCCCCTGCGACGTCTTTTTATTCCGAAGAATGAAGACAACATCATAAAGGGAAGGCGTTTTCACTACGTAGAATACTTTGAAAAACGCTAGAGGCACTTAGCAGCATTAGCTCAGGAGAATATAAAAAAATGTTTCGAACAGTGGAAAACCGTTGTGATAAGTGCATATCATCTGATGAGCATTATTTTGAAGGGGTGCCTGTATCTAAAATGGTATGTTAAATAAAAATAAATAAATAATCCTCATTTTTTGGAATACCCCTCATACGTCGGGGGCAAGGGATGATCCGAACGCTCTGAGGGTGTAGCAGCTGAGACAAAAGCGAGTCCAAGTCAATCCGACCGGTGAAGGTTGGCGCCACTTAACGCGTGCTACGAGGCTCCGTTCTGTATCGAGAGAGGTTGGGCAGTATCCCTGGAGAGATCTGTTGTCGGTCTGATCATCCAAACATCCAAATCCACTACCCAGGCTTAAGAACTAGTCTGGCAACCAATCCGAAACAGTAGATCATAGTTCACCTACATCCAGCACTGACATTTTGCGCGACAGGCACAGTGGAAGGTGCAGCCTGTGCATCTTAAGACAGAACTGTGTCCAGGGTCCTCAAACATTTTGCTATGGGTAACCTGATTCCATACTCGGAACACCAGATGGCGAATAGTCATCTCCTTTTTGTGATCTGACAGCTGGAAACCGTATATTCACCATTAATAAGCATGTTTGCCTAGTTTCTTTCCTATAGACTTTGTGGTTACACTTGTTGCCTAATGCTTGCTGTTTCAGGGAAGACGGTATGGATTGGATCGCGAAAGATTTGGGAAGGATGTTCATCTTTCTTATAATAAACACACAGTCGGAGGGGGGGTTGATTAGTAGGAGCTAAAATGATTTTCCAACTCTTGTAGGGCCAGTCCTACAAATACGACGTAGATCAGGTGACCCATGCAAGTTTTTTGAGTTTGCTAGTATGCTTCGTTATTGCGCGCAAAAATTATCGTCTGATAGAAGCCGAGTATCTTGATAAGATTTCTAAATTCGAGGGCATTGATAACGGCTTTCTAGCAGAGACGGAGAGCTATGAGAAATAAAATTGACGTTCTAGGCCGTTTACTGATATTCAAGTCCGATTCAACAATTATAGATACAACCGCTTCACCTTTACGTGGACACTCATCACTGGCACCTAACATGGAAAAAAACTTGTTGAGCTGGTTCATCTTGCCCGTATTATGCAGTCATTTTGGGATCCGTCAACACTAGGCAATTCATTAACCCGACACATCCTTGAGTAGAAAAAAGCCAATGTGACAGAGACGGAACACATTTGGGTTAATTTACTGGGAAGGCGGCGAACAGAAGAACTGCGTAATAAAACACATAATCCAGCGCTATTTCCATGGCATTATCACCAGTCATAATCAAGAGGGCTGCCTGAAATGTACAAGTGAATAAATGCGTGGCTACCACTCTGAAGGCCGCTGACTGCCCCGTGTGAAACAAGTGACGATTAGAATGCGTCAGGTGTTCAGGATTTTGGAAATATTGATAACTTATATCTACTGTCTGGATAGGTGACCTCTCCGTCGAACAATAAACAACGATCGGAGCAAAAAGTGCACCGACATAAGTTTAAAATATTCATGCTGACACCAGTTTGCATAGGACACCTGATCTGGTCTCTACCTCTACGGTAAGTGTCCAGGCCGGCAAGCAGTGCTTACACGACGCGGCATTTCGAGCGCCACCTAGATTCGCGTGTACGTACACCCGCCCCGTCAGTCTTTTGCTATGGTTGTGAACGCTGGCGTGTATGCGTAGATGGGCGAAGACTGGAGGTTGTTCGAATTCTTCTGCTTGAGGATCGTCCTTCGAGTGAAATAAACTGGCTTCATGTGAAACAATACTGTTCGCGCTCTCCACAACACCATCGCGAGAATATAAGAAAGACAACTGAAGTGGTTTAGGCACTTTTTGTCGTCCGCCTCATGGGCTCAGTGTTGCGGTCCTTGATCCGGCACCGTTGTCCACCTGGGGGCACCGAAGAGGAGGCCACTTCCAAACCTCACATGAGGCAGTTTGCCGAGATATTAAAATGGTTCTTGGACTTTCTGTATTCTGACTCCGTCGCTGGAGAATAGAATGGGTAGTTTTCCAGGTCCGCTGACGCAAATCACCATGCATGGGGAAAGCGGAGTTTGCGATATCGTAGAGGAAGACTAGATCAAGGGCGGAAAAACTGAGCCCATGAGGCAGACGACGAAGAAAGCGCCAAAAACAATTCATTGTTCCTTATTTGGTCTGAGATATCCTCGCGATGATGCCATGGCGAGCGCGAACAGTCTTGTTTCAGATAAAGTTGGTTTGTTTCACTCGAAAGACTTTTCTCGAGCAGAAGTCCTCGAATACCCCAAGTCTTCGCTCCTCATCGACGTGCACAACCCAGCGTTCACAAGGTAGAGAAGGACTGATGGGACGGGTGCACGGTACACGCGAATCCATGTGGCACTGAAAATGTCACGTCGTGTAAGCACTGCCTGTCAGCCTGTAAACTTATCCAAAGGCTGCATTGAAGGCAGTTTAAAGTGAGATACAGAACCCCAGCGGCGACTCAAATTAATAAGAGACGTCATAGGCCACTTCAAATCAGGTAACCGCAAGCCTATAAATGTGGTTGAGTTACGCCTAGTCGTCAAAGACACGTGTTCTCAAAGTTTTAGAAGACACATCGGGTCTCGTTAACCAAACAATCAGTAAATTCACACACATCACAATACAGTTTTATAAATTTTTTATCGACAGCACGTTACGAAAGTCAACGTTAACGACAAATGAAGCTTCTGAAGAGTTTCCCTTATTACATGAAAGAAGGGTGCATCACACGCTCGACTATAACCTCACAGATAAATGGCTTACATATCGCACCGGAAAGCGGCCGTAACGCCAAGCAAAGTCTGAAGATATGGACTCATTCGAGTGCGCTAAACGAATTCAGAGTTAGGCTTCCGCAACGGACATCCGTTCACGTAGGCAGAATGAGTGGCACTGACCACGCTCTTGTGAAGACTGGCTGCAGTGAAAGTATGCTTTTCGCTATAGAAATCCCCGAATTCGAGCCATCGCAACCTTAGCGTACGCATTCTGCCCAACGGCGGCGCGGGTAATGTGGTGATAAAACTAATACCCAGAAGACCCGCCGGCTAGCGTTAATACTGAGGCTGCGAGGGATGTAGCAGACGAAATTCTAACACTGGGCAGAAACGGTGCAGTGCCTCACTGCCCATGATAGAGGTACTGCTGACAATGACGCCTAGGTGAAAAGCAAAACGCACACATCGTCTGATTTCTAAAGTTTCCTCTATTAGCTGGCTCAAGTATGACTGCAGTCTTTTTTAACAATAGGCAGCACCCCTTCTGTTTGCAGCCTAGTCTAGTAATCTTTCCAATAGGCTTAATCATGTATGTAGGCCTTTTTCCGACGTAGCCACTACCTGTTGTCACATGGTGCCATGGCTAGCTCCTCTACTGCACACTTCAACAGATTTAAAGGCAAAATCAATTAGTTCGAAAACTTTTACATGCCAGAAGCGGGCTTGCAGAGTACTCCCAGCAAATGTCACGACCGTCATTTAAGTAGCGTTGCTTTGCATGAAATTTCAGCACGAGACCGGGACACACGTAATCCTTAGTTCTGGCTTACCGGGAAAGGAAAAGCACGGAAGATATACAAGCGTCTAGAAGTTTCAATACCCAAGTTCTCACACTGACAGAACAGAATTGTTAAGGAATTAACAGATATTCCCTCCAATCCGCCAGTCTGGACATAACACCGACTACGTCAGCTAACTGTCAGTAAGATCCCTCTCAACCCGGCATGGTCCTAAGGACCCAATTCCCACCTATCGACTTCTTCGAGTCTTAGTAACTCTTCCAGGCAGTGAGGACCCTGGCCAAGTCCTACTGATGTGCAACGTGTGTACATTATTTTAGGAGCTATTACTCCAGTGTATTTGTTGATATACAATTGCAACCAATTCAGCCTTAATCACTCCGCAACAATGATCTAAGACGACACATCCGTGTGCGTGTCTAAATGCACATGCGATGTATAGTATGTTTGTTAAACGTTCGGTTCAATAACGACAGTGAAGAGAAATAAGCTACCTATTGAGCATTTCCCTCTCACAGAAACTTAAAAACTGCCTAACACCACTTACTGCCTAATGGCGACAGTGTATCAGAGAGCTTCGCTACATAGTAATAGCGAACCCCTTGAGAGCCATCAGTTTGCCACCTCAACTATATGAAATATGAGGATCAATTCTTCCAAGGCTAAGATGGGAAACTTCAGGATTCCAACTCATAGAAACCGGCATGGTTGCACCTTTGAGCCACACGATATCTTCCACGACCTTGAACCGAACTGTCTGCCAAATGAGTAAGGCAGGGAGTGAATCAGCCATCGATTGAATCCGGTGAGCATTGCCTCCATTCGAAGTCTATGAAGCCTTCCAAGTCGGCTTGGAATCAGCCAAATGACCAAAATGGCCGAATATCAGACTAGCATCAGTGTGCAGATGAACCATAAATGATGATCTTACAGAGGCTACGCAGTCTGGAAGGTTTCGGTTAATGTTAATTTAATCCAACTCTGAGAATGCTCATGCAATGGCAAGAACTTTATCTTAATCATGGATGAAAAGTTAACCTGAAATAAGATACTAAAGAATAAACCTTTAAAATTCGAGCACGAAAACAGCCATTCATATTTCGTCGAATCTTGTTGGTGTCAGAGAATAAGCACGTAATATTTAAAATCTCCCAAAGCGCTGTACGTACAAGAAAAGTGACGATGGTTTGCAGTGCTTATTGTAAATCGATATATTTTTCGCCTTTTTGTGCCGCTTTATAACACAACTGCAAGGACTCGGCTCTCCAGTAAATGCACAATCGGCAACAAAAACGAAACTGTTGGACTTGGTAACAAC
Source organism: Schistocephalus solidus (assembly GCA_017591395.1). Classification (NCBI taxonomy): domain Eukaryota; kingdom Metazoa; phylum Platyhelminthes; class Cestoda; order Diphyllobothriidea; family Diphyllobothriidae; genus Schistocephalus; species Schistocephalus solidus. Next base: position 166,236 of record WEDG01000100.1, read on the forward strand.
TGAATTTGAATGCAGGTTTGCCTCACATTTGATGTTCCTTGTGGATGGCTTATCAACTGACATAACCATGTTCTCAGGAGTCTGCGCCAATCAATTATAATGAACGACTACGATTTGTTCTATAATTAACAGACAACATACATTCGATCCACGGTCAAGGATTCCCAATAGTAGATAAACGAGCTGTGTGGGTACTAGATAGAAAGAACAGCTTTAGTCTGCCTAGAATCGGCCTGTGTCGAAATAGCTTTTGATATGCAAAATGAAGGTCCCATTTAATAATCATGAAAACATGCGTCAGCTCACGAATTTCGGCTTGAAGAAAAAAGATGCTAGGGTAATTAGGATCAAGCGATTGACCTGACCGATATCCGTACCGAGGTCTAAAAACAACGCACTAGAAATCTGAAAAAAATAGAAGGCTTGCGGAACAGATCACTAAAGCAGACGCCAAGACGCTGTCAGCACACCTGCGCTTTCATAATTGCCAACTGACTCTCCCCAAGAAATTGCGTAACGCGGAAAGTATGAATGGACCGCAAAACGACAGGGGAGAAGAATTTGGCCGAGGTAATGACAGCCAGGGAATGCGGGGCATTCGCTTCCCCAGGAATCCGGCTGCATGTTGTTGGTAAACGACTGGAAGAACCGGGATTTTTGTTACTATATAAATAAAGGCAAGACGTGAAGTTTCCTTCTTACGTCAGGGACTTCCCTTAGTAAACGCTGTTAGACACAGTCTACATCCAGGACCAACCTTATGAGATTAGAGTCTTTGCATTCAGGATCATCTGCATGACCGTAAGACTAATACTACCGTCTGGGCCTGATACCCAGGCAGCCGGCAAACCGGAACTAGAGATAAACGGCTCTAATGGCCTCAGACACCTATCGCTAACGGCAAAAAAGCGAACGCAAACGCTCCTCAAGAGTCCCGCATAGTTTTTTGGGAACGCCACTTTTGTCACATACCCATCACCTGTGCAAACTACCGACAACTGCGGCGCTGTAAGGTAAATCCACTAAACTGGGCGCAGCAAACGAGTTAACATACAAGTGAGTAGCAACTAATATTCACATAACAAACACCAAGATCAGGAACATTATGGCGCATATGAAGCGCCCTTGCGCTTGACGTTTCAGTCGATGGGTTTAAGGTCAATTCTTTAAACGCAAATATTTTTTAAGCAGGGCAAGCGACATCAACAGTCCATTTTTTCATGGACAGGATGGGGGGCTAGCGTTGTCTCATGCAAAAGACGTAGCAGGAAACCTTAGAGCGTGGAAGTACTAACATTCAATTAGATGTGCTAGATCAAAGGTAGAGACCCGAAGCTCAACTTAGAGGCAAACGGTTTAGCCGTTCTTGTGGTGAATGTTTAGTTGTGTTACCTGGTTCTCATAGGCAACTGGGATAGTGTCCTAACTACCTAAATGAAAACCCTAGAAAGTGTGGCTTATAGGAGAAAAGTTTCAAATAGAGAAAGGTTAACTAAAATGCACGAGCTTACGAAAAAAAGTACGATAAACAAAGGGAAATGAAAGGTTTGCATGGTAAAGACATTCAGGTGTCTCCTGACAAGAAATTAGTCTGGGAAGATGACGTTTTTTATTTACAGGTCATATGGATCACGGTAGTTACTGTACAGTAGATTGTTGAGCCTCCATTGCAGCTTTGTGACGCGCTTGCATCCTGTGGAATTTGTGGTATTTGTGAAGATAAAGCTTTATATATTCGCCAATTTTCTTGGTGTTAATCGACTTGCATCCACTTCGAGATATCTACAGAAGGGGTAAAGCAACGACTAGTTGGCTTACCTCCGTCACAGACTTTTTTAGTATTGTGCGACAGTCCTCTTTAGTAATCTTCCCAGCCGAATAACTGGGCTTTAGAAAACTTCTTACTTCGAGTGCTATGCGCTCCTGCCACTCCCGACTGGAAGAAAACTCTGCTCGCGTCCTCTTCGCTAGCATCTCTTGGACATTATAAGCAGGAAGACTTTTCGACTTTTTATGCTCTCGGTGGGACGTTGCGGCGCCATTCGTAGTTGACTGCTCACCCAGAGGTTCAGATGAAACACTTGGTAGAGGAGGAGGAACGAACAACTGGCTTCCCGCGCTGCTGCCATCTTTTTCTAAGGGGTGACTAGGAAGGGGTAATGGGGGCGGAGGAGGAGGTGGCGGGCTGTCGCTAGTTGTTCGTTGCTTTTCACTCAAGTGCGTCAGGAGAGTATTAGCGGCAGTGTTCAAAAGATTGTTTATCTTTTTCATAGGAGACTTATCGTCAAGGGCATCCGGTAGAACCATCCTTTCGGATAAGCCTTGGGTTGAGTTAATTTTGTTCAGACTGTCAGTTGGAAGTCCAGCTTGGCTCATCAAAGTCTCAAGTAAATTACTGGGAGGTGCTTCACGTGATGACGGCTCAGCAAACGGTGGCTGTTGAGGGGAAGGAGGCAACACCTTTTGGTCAGTAGACTGAAAATGGGTTTCCGCTAAATCCGGTTGTGGCCTCTGTTGGAACTGCTGAGGTACGGATGAGATTGAAGGCGAAATTGGAGGAGCTACAGGAGGAGGTTGTGGGAAGGGTATGAACGGGGGTGGCGGCGGAGCCGAATAAGCACAAGAAAGGTGCGGTGGCAGTGGAGGAGGCGGTGGTGGCTGGGTTATTAAACTACCAAACGCCATGTTGACCGGAGGCATGAGCGGATTGACCATGCCTCCCATCGCCAGAATTTGTGATCGAGAAACATTAACTGGAAAACGATTAGCTTGGGCCCCTTGAAAAGCCGTATTGAGTGCAGGCCGTTGAGGGATGAATGAGGTACTCATTTCACGTGGGTAAAAATTCTGAGCAGGGAAAACTCCTTGGAAGGGGGCACCAGCTGGAGTAAAAGGGTTAGGTAAGAATTGAGAATTCCCGTTAGGCTGAACAGCGGGTGGGGTTGGTCTGCTCAAAAATCGCTGATTAGGCTGTTGCCAATTTGAAAAGTCAGGGGCGTGTGGTTGTGGTGGCGGCGGCGGGCGATGTCGTAACATAAGTGCAACTGCAAGCCCTGGGGGCATGTTGTCCGATTTTTCAAATGGCAGACCTGCCTCCGATGTGTTGGGCAGAGGCTGATTTTCTGGTGGATGCTCTTCCGTGATGTCTGGTGTGTTTGGCTCCTCCATTTCATTTGAACCATCCCAAGCCGGCTCAGTAGACTCCTGCGGAGGATTATCAGTTGCAACTTGAGTTATTGGCTGTCTAGGGCTAGGTCTTTGATGCTGGAAAAAGTGAGAATCAGTTTCGCGGTTCCGTTCCCAACGGGACTTAGGATTATCTGGTTGTGATCTTTTGTCGTTACGAGCCCGACTAGAAGATCGGGATCTATTTTCTTTGCGTGATTCCCTCCCATGCTGGTTTCTACGGTTGCGAGAGGGTGTGCGCGAGCGACGATGACGTCGTTCTCGGGAGCGGGACCGCGACCGGCGGCGACCGTGGGAGTGACGTCTATGTGAGCGGGATGAAGAACGCCTTCGCGAACGCTTTTCAGGACTTTTACTTACTTTACGCCTTTTTGTCGGAGTACGACTGCGGTTACGCGAAGACCTAGACGTGGAATGACGGCGCGAATGCTGAGACTTTTCTGAGCTGCGATGAGAAGATTCGGTTTTGTCCTTAGCTGACTTAAGTTCGATTTCAGAATTCTTACTGGAGGATAACTTTGCAGATTTTTTTGCCTCAATTGGCGCAGGCGCACGTTCTTTATCTCCTACGCGGGATTCATCAGGTACGACTGGAGGGTTCAACAGCGCTAGGTACTGATTCGGGATCCCGATAGACGGTTGAGGGCAGCTCAACAACAGAAGACACCTCTCCAACAGGTCCCACCTCTGAATCCGTAATTTTCGAATCCTCCTGTTTCGCCAACTCCACTAGCTCAATCGAATTTTGGGGCGGATCATCAACAGTAGGAGTAGGAACGTCGACAGGAGTCTCAACCTCCATGTCTTGATCAGTTGGGTGCGAGGGACTGTAGACATCCATTCTGGAACGAGGTAAAAACAAATATTTTACAAAGATTCTCAGGTTAAAATCCAGACAAGTGGTCGGGCATAGGTTAAAACTGAATTACAGTTCCAAGGAACGCGAACAGGGCAGAACTCCAGTTAAATATGTGATGGGTTTAAACAAAACTGTTGATGTGCAAACGAGTGTCTACACGGCAACCAGTTTTTCATCAAGCAAACTGTAGTTAATCAAACTATTCAAATCTAATCCTAGGTGGCGCAGTTGCTTGACGTGAGTGAGTACTTTTGCTTATTGTAAGAATATCGACAGTACAAAGTTCTGGCTCGATTTCGATCGCTGTGACTATTCTGTCTCCAAAATATATTTTTAGAATTTTTCTACAACAGCTGATGTTTACCTTTGTGTGAACCGAGAGAAAGAATCAAGCTTGAACGTGTAAAGGAGACTCTAAAAAATGTTAGTATTCGAGTTTCATTCGGGGATGACATGGTTGCAACGGACAAAAGTGACGGAAGCGATGCATCCCAGAGAGCAAGAGGGTTGCGGTCAACAATAAATTAGACAACTTCAGAGCAGAGCTAAGCCAGGAAAGGTGCGCTTTATTACAAAAATAATCTCGATCCAATGGAAGATTTTCCGACGGGAACGCACGAGGGACGAGGAACCGACAGTGACGAAGGAGAGGTCGTTATCCGAGGACGCGGACTGTTTATAGCTTCGCAATTTGTCAAGCTTGGATCACACGTTGTGATTGGTGTAGTATATTTGGGATGAGCGATTAAAAAAATTTAAGCTGCGATTATTTCCCTTGAATAAATGAACTTTTTAAGAAACCTAAATTTTGTTTAAGTGCTAATTATATAAATACGGGAAAAATTCACGCGTGCCTCTATAGGGGCTTATTTTCTCGAACTTTCTGCGAGGAACACGTTGTTTAGACCCTTCTTCAACAGGCAAATGGTTTAGAACTTTCTACAAAGTTACAAATCGGGTAGGCATTTCCTTTTCTGATTCATTTAATGGAAAGTCAATAGTTTTATCAAATACCTTATGTATGCCTGTACACTGTAATATCGCACGAAAAGAGACACTTTGTCGACTGTCCCATTGATCGTCAGAAATTTAGCCTCAAGCACAGTTGGCAGGTTTCTTTAGGATTCAAAGTCTGTTGAAAATATATCTACGCGAGTGTGCAGTAAACGATGTACTCGGGTTATCAATAGAAATCTAGAAACAAGATTTAAGTTGAAGAACAAACGGTAAATATATGGATCATATAATCTGAAAAAATTTGCTTAAGATAAGAAACAACAAAAACGAGAAAATAGGCGAGAAATTTATTTTCTCGAGTTGGGGTTCGCAGAAGTATCAGTATGCGAATATTTATTTGACCATTTCCAGATAAAACAACTGGCAATTTTAAACGGTCGAAAAGAAGCAGACTTCATCCGAAGTCTGCTGATTGCCCTACTAGGCCTTCCGTTGGACTAGTTGATGCAAGGAAAAGCGAACGTAAATTACCTGTCTATTGTAGTGATCCTCAGAGGTAGTTCTAATTTCTGTTCAATGAGTTGCATAGATGAATTTGGGCACGACGAACGGCCGTTAATTGGTTACATTTGGCGGGGGACCGGTATGAAGGTGATCAAATCGCCGGCGTAATATCCATGAGGTACAAAATTCTCCTTTGCATTATCGTTCGCATCATTCAGTTTCCTGGAGTCCCCACCGATAATTGCACATTTCCACAAGTATCCCCACCGAAGGAAACAGTAAGTGAACTTATTACATTACTGCTCATGCAACGCATGATATTTACTTTGTGTACATTTATGTTAATATAATAGCTATTTACTGTTGTGCATTATCAACTACTTCCGTTTTCCTTATATTACGTGCGTCTTACCAAAGTTTTTTTCCTCTGCAGGACAGCCAGTAGCCAGTGACAGTGATCCCTCTGCTTGGATTCTGAAGCTGCATAAATTCCTACTAGACCGCTTATAACGCATAACGAACTGAACTGAGTTATCTGAAAAGAGTGAACACTTTTGGTGCAGATTCGGGATTCAGTGTAAGCAACTCCGTGTCAGTGAGATGGCAGGTGTCCATTACGCTCACCACTGCCGACTCTCCTTCCACAACAATCACTGTATAGAGGATGAATCCGTCTATCGTTATATGTAAGATGAATATCATCCCCAAGATTATATACGCCGGTAAAAGTGTGAAGAAAATAACTAGTCACTAAAACGTAACTTATTGTCAAATTCTACAAAGGTTGTGCGTCGAATTTTATGGGAGTATATTTAAAACTACTTAAACAAAATGCTTTTTTGTTACCACAATTCTCCTCCTCCTGCTCCTCGTCCTCCTCGTCCTCCTCCTCATCCTCCGCCTCGTCCTCCTCCTCCTTCTCCTCCTCCTCATCCTCCTCCTCCTCCTCCTCCTTCTCCTCCTCCTAGGATAATGGAGTTCAAAGTGCAAACTGAGTCAAATATAAAAGTGTTAGGCATAATGTACAAGTTGGTATCGATCAGGGAAACGGACACAATAACCATTGTGCGTAAGGAGTGGAGTAAGTCAGGTAGGAGAGGCGCAGGGTTATCAGGTGTGACCCGAGGCTGGAAAATTGCAAGAGGAACTCTAGCAAATAGAGAAGGCTGTTCTGTTGTGACGGTTGAAAAAGGTTCGGTATAAGCCACCTTCAATCGGTTGACTGATAGTACCTCGGTGCGGTCGCCACGGACGATTTTGAAGTGGTTTTCCGTGCGTGATAGTACTCGAAATGGTTCATCGAAGGGCTGCTATAGTGGCTTACGAACACCATGTACGCGGACAAACACAAGAAAACACATTAGCGAGTTAGCATCAAAGTAGGACTTACTTGCCAGAGCGCGTGAAGTTATGGCTCGGAGATTAGCCATTGCTTGGACATACTCAGTAGGATTCATGTCGGCTAAGCTTTGAATCTGCCCGAAAATATCCCCGGAGATCCGAAAGGTAGTATCGTTAACAAATTTAGCATAGAAGCACTTCAAGTCGGATTTGAGGGCGTTAGGGATACAGAGCAGGACCAAGGGCAGACGCTCGCTCCAGTGAAAGGGGTTGAAATAGGCCCGGCGCGAGGCTTTAAGTTGACGGTGAGAGTATGCGCGTATGCCAGAACATCCGAGGATGTTCATAAGGCCATTTAGAAGTCTAGATTCAAATTGCTGGCCTCGATCGGTGTTCATAGTTGACGAAACACCATACTGCAAGATTCAGTGTTCCAGAAAGACGTGAGCGACAGTATCCGCAGTTATATTTGAAAGTGGAGTGGCGATGAGCCGCCGCGTAAATCAGTCAATTGCCCTTAGTAAGTAATTATAACCACGGGATTTTGGTAGATGTCATGCCAGATCAATGTGCACATGTGTAAAGCGTGCGTCAGTTGCAAGAAAAGTGCCAATGGGAGCTCTGTTGTGCCGTCCGATTTTGGCTTGCTAACAGGTCAAGCATGAACAAGTCCACTGGCAGATATCGGGGCTCATACATGGCCAGACGAAATGCTCGCTGACGAGACGCTGGGTAGTCCGGATGTCAGGATGAGCAAGATTGTGCAACGCGGTAAAATATCTCTTTTTATCTCGCTTGGTACTGCAAGTCAAGAGGAACCGCGTGATAAGGCACACAAGATGGTACCATAGGTAATAAACAGATGAAGGACCTTGATCTAACTATAAGTATGTTAAAGCTGCTCAGTAAAATTCGACTGGTTCTGCAGTTTCAACATGCGCTCCAAGTCAATGGAAGGCTGGGCAATGGCGTTTATTCGAAGTCAAGACAGACAGTCAGCGACTTGGTTAGAATGGTTTTTAAGAAATCGAATAAATGTAGTGTATTGCGAAATAAATTCGAGATGGCGGGCCTCCTGGAGCGAATCTATGTCAGAGAAAGTAGAAAAGACATATGTAAGCGAATTTCGGTCTTGTTTCAATAACAAAGGTCTGCCTTCAACATAATTACGAAACTTTTTAATGGATTACTAAATAGCGAGGAATTTTCTACCAAAAGTGCTGTAATGAGTTTGGGGATGTCAATTTGGCATATTGAAAGGGCAAGGGTTGGATTCCCCTAGGTGTCCGTTGCTGAAGGGCTACACCTCTGGCGCAATTGGAAGCGTCAAGAACAATGGAGAGCGGGCTATCAGTAAGAGGGCGAAAAGGGTTTCTTTGACACGTTGAAAAGCGTCCATAGCTGTGTCAGGAAAAGAAAACTCGCGGTTGTTTTCACGTAAACGATTTATGAGAGGAAACATCCATTGAGCGCATTGAGGGATGAATTAACGATATAACGTTGACAAGGCCTATAAAACGAAGAAGTTGTTAGAAAGAGCTAGGAGAAAAGAACTCGCGAACAGCTGGATCCTTTGCGTCTATAGGATGACAACCGAAAGCATCTACGTTGTGTCCTAGGAATAGGAGCGAAGTTGCACCAAAAAAGTATTTAGAGGCATTCATGAAAACACCAAATTGGCTCAATTGTTCGAAAATAAGATGGATGTGTTGTAGCTGTTCGTGCTCACTGGATCTTGCGACCAAAAAATCATCGACATATACAAAAATGAAGTGTTAGTCGCGGAGGACTTCGTTGATGAAACGTGGAAAACTTTGAGCGGTGTTTTTGGGTCCAAAAGGCATCCTAACGAACTCAAAATGACCAAATGGGGCCGTAATCGCCGTTTTCGGGATGTCTTCTGTAGCAACGGAGATTTGTTGGAAGGCTTTGACTTGGTCAATGTGAGAAAATATTGTTGCAATGGCTAGGCTAAATGAATAATCAAGGAGGTGGGGAAGTGGATATCTATCGGAAATAGTAAGTTTTTCAATCGTTTGAAACCATCGCATGAATCCCCCATATGTAGGGGAGCAGCCAGTGGACTAGTGGATAGCCACATTATGCCTAATTCCATCATATGGTTTCTCTCGGCCATTTTTCATAGCTAACTTAACTGCAGCTAAACGACGAGGATGTCTAAAAACGGGTGTTCCGTTAGTGGAAATATATAGCATGATGGAATTCATAATAGGTTGATCAAACTGTGAGGGTCGGGTGATATATGGGAATCCCGAAGGCAAACGATGATAGGAAGTGGACGAAGGGACTTTTGACATGCGTGGACTGTGAAATGCAAATGCCCGAGTTTACCATTTGGAGCATAAAGATGCCATTCGATAGATTAGTCAATGGAACTTTTTATCAACGAGGAGACCGAAAAAAACGATATGAAATCGTCCCCGAAAGTGACAGTATGAAAGTTGGCAGTAGAAAATATCCAGTGAAATTTATAAAGTAAACTAAGATTTTGAGTAAGGGATCATTGACCGAACGTTTTAAATGAGGTATTATTGACTTCTTGGAAAGAAAATGAAGAGTAAGTGACGTACGGTAATTCAACGTGGGGAAAATTTAACTGATGTCAGCACCAGTGTCCACACGGAAGTTACGGGAGGAATTCCTGTCGTAAATATGGAGAAAGCGACTTGGAGAAGATGGATCAACCAAGTTCATCATCTTTACTAGTTGGCAGGTAACTTTTCAGCTGGGGATTTCTTGTAAAGACACAGACACTGACAGTGATGGGCATTGGATTCCTAGGTGTGATTGTACCAACAGAAACCATTGCTTGTGGATGGGCCCGAAACTGGAGTTGGAGATGTCGGTCAAGGAGTATTGGAAGGGCTTCGACGGTTATAAATACGACTAGCACAAAGCTGGCAATTTCAATGGTGAGGGCATCAAGGCGTCCATCGAGGTCCTCGACGTAAGGCATAGCTATGGCACGGTTCGCAAAATTAACTGTAAGAGGCGGCTGGTAGAAATAGATGATGTGGTTAGCTGTATCAGTGAGCTCTTAGACAGATGAGGAAGGGATATTTGGCGCAAGAATAGCTTTCAAAGAGGAGGGCAGCAACGGGAGAAAAAAGCTGTTTAAATATTGTGCCATCAAACTTTTGTCCATCCCCTAGCTGTTCCAGGCGCATAAGAAGTTGCGTAGGCTTCCTATCACAATGGTCTTCCTTGGAAATCAAACTCTGAAAACGTTTTGTGTTGATAGATGTATGCGGGATATGAGTGCCTCCTTTAGAGCAGTATATGGGGTCTCTGCGGGTTAACTATCGACAATATCTCCCAGGTCAGTAGCAATATCCATTAGAGGTGCTGCCACAACATTATGGAATTCTTTATCCTTTTTTGTAAGTTGCCACAGGGCAAAACGTGATTCCACTGTGCGCTGCCACAGCGCAATATCACTGACCCACATGGCAGGGAGGTAGAAAGTGTGAACTCCGGTTATCGTTTAGCTGGAAGATTCGGTGGTCATAATTAGGGGAGGTAGGTCAGAGGTCAGATAATTTGACTAGAGGAGTGGCACGTTGGCGGGCGGGTTTAATGCCGCAATATTATTGACTGGAAAGTTTAGGCAGCTTAGATAGAAGATAGAAGCTGTTTAAAATAATACGTTGAACGAAAAATAGGCGGAAATGGATGCGAGTTGAAATTTTAAGGCAAATAAATGAAACAGAAGGCGATTTGAACCAAAGTGGTCGCCAAAATACAGAACAAATTCGTTTATACTTATATGTAAGGGGAATACCATCCCCAAACTTGTATACGCCAGTAAAACGGAGAAAAAAATCATAACTCAATAAAACTTAATGTCAAATTCTACAAAGGTTGTGTGTCGATTTTTACGGTATTATTGTTGACCTTCTTTAACAAAATGCTTTTTTTCACCACAACTGCATCGCTCCGTCACTCTTCCTCGGTATATTCAACGACTTTCACCCACAGTTGGCCTTCAATCCACACCACTTGTTTGACTGACATTTTGTCGTCTCCTCCATATCGGGCGGGTATCCTGCCCGATTTACCGAAGCCTTTCTTGTGCTCAATATACTAACTACCGTCCTTTTCATATTTTATATTTATTTCTCTGGCTATTTCCTATGTCTTTTTTACCTGGATCAGTGCACTGACGTGCCTGATAGTTCTCTTCATCTCGTTCCAATCCTGGAGGTGATTCCAGTATTTTACATGACCGTGTGTGTACTACCCTCACTGCCCTCGGCCATCGAATGCTCTTGCCAAATGTTTCATTTGTCTTATCGGCAGTGATACTGCTCGTTTCTATTTATTCAGAAGAACGGAGCGGAAGAAAAGAGAATGGGTCCAGCATTTTTAATAAAACATTTTATCCATTCAACACCGTAATCTGACGTACCAATAACATTGTAGGCTTACAAACCTTGATCCTTTGTGATTTCGCTGATTACAGAAGGGATTTATTTTACTGTATAAATTTTTAAACAGTCGGGCCTTTAACCCCCTTGCTAATCTGAAACAGCTTGAACACTCTCCGTGCAATGGTCTTCCTCTGGCACACACAGTTAGGTATCACCAATTTTTTCGGTAAACACTATAGCAATGTAGGAATATGCTACAGAGGAATATACAAATCCTGAAAAAGTCTTATTTTTAAGAAAACTATCACTAGTTTTCTGCATTTAGAATATCTTTAACGAATGCTGGGCACTGACACAGTTGAATTTATCGTCCGGCTTGACGGAGTGCGTGGCATCTAAGCTCAAACCTAGGTCTTATCTTGCGGGCAGTGGCGCTTTCGCTATAGCCCGCAACCAGTGAATTCTTCCGCAGACAGCGAACAACCGTTCGCGGACGTACCCTTGCCTAGTGCAGAATCCCGGTTCCATGAAAAGGAAGGGAGATTAAAAACACACTGTACTCGTGCTTACCCTTTTCCGTTCCGAACGGCTATCATCCCACGGGTAGGAGGTTTCTCTTCTGAATAACCTACTTACCGATATCACTAGAAACCGTATTCCGTTACGAGTTCGTTTCAATGCTAGCCTGCGTATTTTTGACATTTCCTTTAAACTGGCATTAAATACAATAATTTACGATTTATTTATTTATATATAAACGCTCTTTATAGACGCTTTTTAAAGAGGCTTTTTTTCCGTGGAGCTCCACATGGCTAATGAAATTCGCACCTTCTAAGTGTCGCTACATGTGTTTTTGACCTGTAAGGCTGACGCAACCTGTTATTTTTAAAGGTTACCCTATGATTGAATGTTCCTCCATCCAGGACTTGGGCTTAAGCTCCAATAAATTAGATCTTTTGCCTCATGTCGATATAATTACGGCCGAAGCTGCTCAGATTTGCGGCTTTATGTCTTATAATTTATACCTTCCTGAAATTAAATTAAGACTTTATGGTATTTTTTTGCTTCCCATTCTTGAATTTTGCTGTCCTTTCATCGGTTTAATGAACGAAACTAGCAATTCAAAAATTGAAAAGGTCCAAAGACATTTCACAAAAAAACTACTGTATCCGTCTCTTTCAAATACTTCCTACTCAACTAGATGCAAGCAAACAAAGCTTAAATTTCTTTGGGTCAGGAGACTGGAAGCAGGCTGTTGTCTTCTTTTTCGACTTAATAATAATTCAAATCTTCCCAAGCTTTCTGTCATTACCCCCGTTAATCTTGCTTATAACCTAAGAAATTCTGCACTAATTATACTTCCTACTGCATCCTCCACCTCTAAACACTCTCTATTCTTTGCTTCTATGTATAGACTTCTATGCGATAACTTGCCAATTGAAATTAGGTCGTTAACTAGTCTATCTACATTCAAGTGAAGACCGCACATTTATCTTAACACTGATTCTGTTAACCGTTTATTTTCCCCACCTTTTCTAAGCTGCTTTTCCCATGACGCAGAGAAAGGACCATTGGGAATTTAAGTGAACTTCTTGAAACTATTTTTCTCTACCTCGAGTCCCCGAGGAACCATGACGTCTCCTTACACCGCCAGTTATTCAAAAGATGGTCATTCCGACGTACACATTCAGACGTACAAATTCTTAAATGTTCCCGTTAGGTCGGATACTTATCATCAACAGAATTCAATTCTGGATCCTAAAATGCTGAGGCCTCAGGTTCACTGACGCCTTTTTGCAAGATTTTTTTCATGCGCCTTAGGTATCAAGAACGAACCATATAAACATTTCATTATCACATTCTGAAATGCTACTGCAGTATTAACTTACTCTACCCCCTTACCTTATTTTCCTACGCAGTTTTTTTCTCCTACCCTCTTTTCGTAAATGGGGGCCTAGTGAACTCTGCCTTCATTTTCAAGGTATGAGTTTTTTTCACTGCCTATTTTCCTAGTTCACAATTAATTTCAAAAACATCGCTAACTGTTGCCCTAACAGGACAGGTTCTGCCTACATTATTAAATATAAGTACATTTTATCTGCACTTATTGTCATAACTTTATTTGGTTACTAATGTTTGTTTGGATATTGCCTTCCCGGTTCTAACCACATATAAATTCTAAATTCTAAATAATTGCCAAAGCATTTCTTGAACAGCTGCAGAGATGTTGCTCCACGAATGATTGAGGGAGTTAGTTCCATTTCTCTAGTAACCCTTGCGTTAAAAATTCTGAGCGAAGATTTTGACATTTCTGCGCGCAGCTACAACGAATGTACATGAAGATTGGTCGAAAATTGCCATTGAAACATGTCCTCGAAGCTCAATCTATGCTCAACGCCATGCAGTTTTTTGTGAACTACGATAAAATCACATCTATAGTGCCTGTACCACAGAGGTAATAGATCAAGACAGTTCTAGAATTTAGAATTTTAGAATTTATATTTGGTTAGCACCGTCAAGTCACTATCTAAGCAAACATTAGTAATGAAATAAAGTTATGACAAGGCGTGCAGATAAAATGTACAAATGCATAACTTGTCCTGCTATGTCAACAGTTAGAGATGTTTTAAAATTAATAGTGAACAAGAAAAAAATAGGCAGTGAAAAAAACTCCTACCATAAAAATGGAGGCAGAGTTCAATAAGCCTTCATTTTTGAATAGAAGGTAGGAGAAAAAATCTGCTTAGGAAAAAAAATGGTCAGGTGGTAGAGTAGGGTAATAGGGTAGTAGCATTTCAGAATGAGATAATGAAACGTCGAGGTGATTCGTTCTTGATCACTTAGGCGTATGAAACAAAATCTCACGAAAATGCGTCAATGAACTTAAGTCCTCAGCATCTTAAGATCCAGAATGAATTCTGATGATGGTTAGTATCCAAAGAAAAAGTAGCATTTTAGACTGTGGACCACCGAAGGTGTACGTCCGAATGACGTCATCATTTGGATGACTGGTGATATAAGGAGACATCATAGTTCATGGCCGACTCGAGGTAGCGAAATATAGTTATTACAAAGTTATTACAAAGAAAACAATACCTAGAAGCAAAGAAAAGAGAGCGTTTACACGTGGAGGATGCAGGGGGAGGTATAATTAGTGCAGAATTGCTATGGTTATAAGGAAGACTAACGGGGGTAAGGACAGAAAGCTTGGGGAGAGTTGAACTATTATTTAGTCGGAAAAGGAGACAAAAGCCTGCTTCAAGTCTCCTGACCCAAAGAAATTTTCGCTTCGTTAGCTGGCATCTTGTTGAGTAGGAAGTAGTTAAAAGAGTCGGAAATAGGAGTTTTTCTGTGAAAAGTCTTTGGACATTTACAATTTTTGAACGGCTAGATTCGTTCATTAAACCGTAGGAAGGACAGCAAAATTCAAGAATGGGAAGTACAAACATACGATAAAGTCTTAATTTAATTTGAGGAAGGTAGAAATTATAAGAAATAAAGCCGCAAATCTGAGCAGCTTTGGCCGTAATTCTATCGGCATGAGGCGAAAGATCTAATTTATTGGTGTAGCTTAAGCCCAAGTCCTTGATGGAGGAACATTCAATAATAGGGCAACCTTCAAAGATAAGAGGTTGCGGCAGCCTTACAGGCCCAAAACTCATGTGGCGACACTTAGTAGGTGAGAACTCCATTAGCCATGGGGAGCTCCAGGCCGAAAGAGCGTCTAAGTCTGAATGAATTTGTTCTAGGCACCGTTCGGTCGTAGAGTTAGAGAAGGATTTCGATGAAGATCTTTGGGATTTCGATGAAGATCTCTTCGCTAATACTTTTGGAACATTCATTAGACGGCATTTGGAATATGATATGGAAGCCTGGAAACCTTGGACAGTTCAAGATCAGAAATGC
Source organism: Schistocephalus solidus (assembly GCA_017591395.1). Lineage (NCBI taxonomy): Eukaryota > Metazoa > Platyhelminthes > Cestoda > Diphyllobothriidea > Diphyllobothriidae > Schistocephalus > Schistocephalus solidus. The sequence continues at coordinate 181,380 of WEDG01000100.1, forward strand.
CTCGAAAGAGTACAGAGGAAAGCCACCAAAATGGTTAGAATTCAAAGCTCCTTGCCATATCCAACTCGCCTAATGAATCTTAATCTGTTCCCTTTGAGTTATAGGCAAATGCGTGGTGATCTCCTGCAGACATTCCGCATTGTGAAGGGATTGGATTGTTTACTGGAATTCTTGGACTTCTTTGAATTTGCCGCAACGACCCATCTCCGAGTTCACCCATTGAAACTGCGTGTCCAGCAGGCGAGACTGGATGTGCGCAAGTTCTCCTTCTCTGTCAGAGTGGTCAAACCATGGAATGCCCTCCCTGAAGACGTTGTGATGTCACCATCGCTGGAAAGATTTAAAAGGAACCTTGACAGTTTTATGTTCCAAAACGAGCCTGAGCGATGAGGAATTTATCTTAACCCTCGAGAGTCGTGCACCACTTGTCATATTTTATGACCGCCTTTTGTACCTTTGCAACCCACACGGTTTTTCTGTATAAAGTACTTAATGTTACGTTACAAATAGGGTTCTCAAAGGCCCATGCCGATTTCCCTCAATAAATTTAATTGAATTGAATTGAATTGAAAAAAAGGAATACACGCATTTGAGGTCATCGCATAAATAAAAGATTGAGAATGTTTAACTATCGATGAAATATCATTTATATACAGTAATAACAACAACGGACCTAATACGGTACCTTGAAGGACACCACTAACAAACGGGGTAGCACTTGAGTATGAGGACCCTACTAAAACATTTTGCTTTCGATCATTTAGGTATGATCTAATAAAGTCAGTAAGGGGACTACGAAATCCTATAGCTACTAGTTTAGCTAGAAGTCGTTTATGAGGCACTTTATCGAATGCCTTACTAAGATAAAAATAGATAACAACTACAGATAGATGATCATTACGAAGAGAGGTTAGTAGATTTAGAAAAGACATGTGGCAGGTTTCACAAGAGCGGTCCGGTAAGAAGCCGTGTTGGGTAAAGTTGATAATTTGATTGCTTAAGCAAAAATCGGTGATTTGTTTTGCAATAAGTTTTTCGAAGAGTTTAGCAAGAGAGGGCGTTTTATGAACACCGCGATAGTTATGAATGTCCGAGCGGGAACCAGATTTAAAAACTGGTATTATAATAGAAGTTTTCCAATAATCGGGGAAGAAACCATTTTCGAGAAATACTGAGAATAACTTGCTTAGTAAAGGTGGAAAATCCCTTAACTGTTTAATAAGTGAGTTTGGAATGTTATCAGTTCCAACCGAATGTGAATTTTTTTAGGTGAGCTATTTCTTTTTGAATACATAAAGGCGAGAAATAAATAGTTGTTAGAAGCGAATTTGAAAGCAGAGGAATTGTGGGAGTGGGGCTTGATTCAGTGGTAAAGTGGTTGGCAAAAAACGAATTTAACAATTCAGCTTTGCCCAAATCGTCTGTAACAAATTTTTTGTTACAGTCAAGTAAGGGCGGAGTTACATTCAGACGCTTAGCCGATGACCGAACATGGAAGATTTGAGCAACAGATTTGGATGAATTGGCATCACTTAGTGCCCGAGACTCCCTATGCTTATCTCTTGCGAGCCTAATTTTAGATGCTAATTCAAATATTTGTGCAATCCTTAAATGAAATGACAGAGAGCTTTAAGATGAATCTTTAAGTTGTTTTCGTAATTTTTTAAGCATGTTCCGGAGAAAATGCGGAACAGTAGAAGAAGCTGTATTTGAACTAAAAATCTTAAACGGGATAAAGGCCTGGATTTTTTCTGTGAGGCTATGCAATAGCTCACGGAAAAAGTTTGGATCGTTAATTAAGAATATGCTATGCCAATCTAGAGTGCTTACGGAATTATTTATTGTTTCATGGTTTATGTTAGCAAAGTCGAGGTTATTGCATTTAACCTCGGGCTTCGGAAGAAGGGGGACTGGAAAACAACAGTGAATTATTTCGTGATCACTTGCGAAAAGATCATGATGGAAATTCATTAAGAGAGGGTGGATATCGTTTGTAAAAATTAAATCTGAAATGTTGTCATTTCTAGTAACTGATCTGACCAGTTGGGACATGTTTGAAAAGTTAACAGTATCGACAAATTTCTGATGTTTAGGCGGAGAGGAATTTGCCTGCCAGTCAATGTCTGGCAGATTGAAATCGCCTACGATTATTTTGATATCAAATTGAGTGTCTGCAACTTTTTCAAATAGTTCACAGAGCTCGCTTTCATTGCCAGAATAACACGGAGGATTATAGACACAGCCAATTATCGCTTTTTTATTGTGCATGAGGATGACTGAAGCAAAGCATACATTTCCAGAGAAGGACGAAATGCTCAGCTGAAAAGGGAAATGTACAAAGGATGACTTAATATAAAGGATGCAACCACCGCCACGTTTTTCAGCGCGGTCCTGTCGGTACAAATTGAAATTATCTATAGCAAGCGTCGAGTCAGAAATAAGAGAGTGAGCCCAGGATTCAGTGATGCACAGCACATCTGGATCAAGCTCAAAGGCTACTGTTCTAAGCTCAGCCATCTTATTTACAACTGATCTCGCATTGAGTGAAACTAAGCTGAGCGTATTCCTGAGCTGCAGGTTACGCTTATCAGTATTTATAAAAAGATAATTTGGTGGCGGGGAAGAAAACTGGAAAGAAGAAACGAAAGGTAGGAAACAAAATTGTTCTGATCTACAATTTGTCAAATGTTACTGTTAAGTGAACTGAGATTATTGTACAACGGTATATTTGGATGAAAACCTTGGAAAGGAAGGTTATATTGTGGCGTTTGAAAGATAGGGGGTGGCATAGAAATGAGATTTTGAGGGAAGTTAGCATAAATTGGCGGAAAATGTGCATTTGAAACAGGAATAAATGATTTCGAAAATCTGGTAACATAATTAGAAGCGTTCAATCTTTCTATGTAGGAATCTTTTTCTGTATCTTTTACCAGCTTTGTTGCACGGCTGATATTGAGAAGTTGCTGTGGGCGATGCCGATCCCTGGGGCGCTGAACACGGTTGGCGTACATTAGCATGGCAGATACAATGAGACTGAAGATGGTAGGAGACAATATGCAGCCGTGTTTCACTCCGTTGTTCACTGCAAATGCTTCGGAGACTGTAAGTGACGCGCGCCGACGTACCGTTTTTGAGCTGGCACATCATGTACGTGAACCGATCAGGACATCCTATTTTCTGCATCATTCTCCACAGCTCATCACGGGTAACTGAGCAGAAGGTTTTCTTCAGATCAATTAGGGAAGTGTTGAGGTGGGTTTGCATTTCCTGGCACTTCTCTTAGCTGCCGAGCGGCGAAAAGCATGTCGATTGTTCCGTATTGTCGTCAGTTACATTGAATTTCTGTGAGTAGTCCCTGCTCTAGGTGGCCACTCAAAGGATGAGGAAGAATGTGAGCAAAGGTCTTCCCAGCGATGTTGAACAGCGGGATTCCACTGTGGTTATGAAAGATTTGCCGCTTCCATTTCCTCTTGTAGAGATGGATAGTGATCGAGTCCTTGAAATCCTGAGGAATTTTCCCTTGCTGCCACATCTCCTGGATTATCGTTGTACGTTCCTATATCAGCCGGGGGTCGCTTTGGTTGTAGACTTGCGCCGAGATCGCGTCTGCTCTTAGTGATTTGCACTAGCGAGTTTTTAAATGACTCGGACGGTTTCTGGTATGAAAGGCGGGAGATCTATGTCCTTGTTCGTTTTCAATTATAAAAGCCGGTCGTTGACATTATCGAAGATAGTTGATGAGTGGTTAAGGACGCTTCTGAATTACTCGACCCAGGACTTCAGAATTTTCGATTTCTTCGTCGAAGTGTTTTGCCATCGGAGTTGAGCATTGGCATGTTTAACTTGATGAAGAAGAGTCGAAAAAGTGTTTAATGTCCTTGCGGTCTGCATACTCTTAGAGTTCCTCAGTGCTGTGGGCCATGCAGATGTCATGCATCTCACAAAGGCATTGATATGCAATGTATTGGCATCTGAGGAAAACTGCTTCGTTGACGTCAACCCGGCTTTTGACGCAGGCTTTTTGTAGCGTGTTCTTCTTGGCGAGTAGGCTGTTGAGGTCGGCGTCATTTTGATCAAAGCAGTCCTGGTGTAGACGGCTTGCGCGTCCGAGGGCATGGAGGGCAGTGGACTGGTTTGTGTTCACAGTTGCCACCACTGCTCATCCACGGTTGCATTATCATATGGAACCTGTAGGTTTTTTCGGTCGCTGAGCCAATTGATTTCTGAAATGAAAGAGTAAGCAGGTAAATTAAAAAAAAAAGTAGTTAAATTACCTGGTGGTCGCTTACCTTGTGGCCTCCTGCGACGGTTAAATCAGAGGCCCATCTTAGATATGAAGAGACCGTGATTCATCCAGACATCAACGTCGCAGATCGCCTTGGTAACTAGTACATCCCATTGATTTCGCCAACAGACGAGAACATAGTTCAGCAGGCGCCAACGCCACGATCAGAGGCATAAAAGTAGTATTCTCCGTTTGGGAAGGTGCAAGAAAGTGGTTGGGTAGCAGGGAAGGGTGTTCGGCACAGGCTAAACATAGTGAGAGACCGATATTGTTACATCAGCTAAGACCATGGGGACCCAACACTCCCTCCATGGCAACGCGGTCTGCCCCGACGCGGGCTTTGAGGTCGCCTAAACAACCAGTCTGTTCACTTTTGATGCAGTCACCAGGATGACGTGCAGTTACATGAAGAACTTGTTCTTCACTTCCTCAGAGCTCCTTGTTGAGGAGGGAGGGTGCGCACAGGCGCTGATAATGGTGCCAAATGTGGTTCCCCTAAGGGACAGTCGTAGGGTCATCAATTGGTTATTTATAGCCTACAGCAGAGAGGACAGATGTCCCATGGTGTCATTTCGGGTGGCAAAGGCGACACCGGCGTCACTCTGGCTGTGGGCTACTGCTCCAGAGCCTAGTTCTTGGGGCTACTGTGGAAAGGTGGACGTCAGTTGAATGCCGCTAGAAGGAAATTACATATTCATAATACCCATAACGTGACGTAACATTACCTGCACCCTGAGTCCCCTCATAAGAAACTCATCCACTCCTAACCAAAGTGGTGTGAGCTAAAAACCATACATTTGTGCGTTTATAGAAGGATGGAAGCCGACTTCTGTCGCCTTTTTCAAATTCATAACAGCCAAAACCATCCTCAGCTTGTAGACCTTTATCCCTGCAAGTGGTCTTTGCAAGATTCGTAACTATTCGTCAATTTGTTTCTCATTGCGCCTCCTCCCCCTATTATCGCTCTCAATTCTTTGATCCAAATTATAACCTCGTTCAAAAAAACCTACCATTTGACAATTGACATCAGCTAGTCTCTCCATGCCATGGCGTTATCTTAACATTAACTCAACTAACGGTTTAATCTCCTGATCGTTTCCGAAAAAGTCTTTCATGACTTCAATAAAAGCATTAGAAATTAAGGCATGCTTACTTTTCCATCATTGTTGTCAGTTTTATTCCCTGCAAGCCGTCCTTCACTAACGTGTAGTTTTCTCCCAGTTTAACTCACCCGATCACATGCTTTGCCACGCATTCAGTTTTGCTTGTTAATTTTTCACATAAAAAGCGGTTTTTACAATCAAAACCTCAAGACATTTACGAAATACAATATTTTACCGAACAAATTAGTCTGGAAAAAGGTACGAGTTTCATTATGCAAATTTTTATTCTGCCTTAGTTTAATTCATCAGCAATGCTCACTGTTATAACCTTTTGCCCGTTAGGATTTCATGGCTTCATCCCCTATCCTGCTCTTTTCAAAGTTGCCTACCTCCCAGCATCCTTGTGCCAAACTTCTCATAACTCTGATCCTCTTATTCCACTTTGAGTTTCCTATCAGTACCCATTAGAAGTATATTTTTCGCTTAGAGTGACTACTGTGTTGCAGTTCTTCCCCATCTCTTTGCACAGCAGGTTTGCCTGAAGATCACGTCTGAAAAGCCTGAAATTTCTACATTATCCAAGCAAATTTCATTCAGACTTTTGCTCCTGTTTCGCTCACAGCTCGTCAATTTATCTAAAAACATTGAATTTGAAGTTTGTGGACATTTTTTATTTCGCGCAACATGTTCGCTGTACCTCAACTTATCCAGGTGCCAGCATTTATTTTTAGTTATAATTTCTCCTTCGCCACATGCCATTGTACATTTGTTAGGTTTAAGCAGACACCCAGGTTAACATTACTGTTTATGTATTCGTCATTAACATCTTGTTCGGTTTGCATGCTTATGCCCTCTGGGGGCTTAACAGCCACTTATGTCCTCATCTTTTATATTCAAACATCGTTCGTCGAATTTTGTCTACGATAATGGTGCTAAGATTGTTTTTTTCTCGGCATTGCACTTTTGGCCCATCCGCATGATCTCAGCATTTTTGTCTTCAGACTGCTGGACTTAATGCACACACAAGAATCCACAATGATCATGGTAAACTTTAAATGGGGCCAAAAGCTTATACATAGGCCATTACTTCTTCATCTACTACATTTAGAAGGCTGAATTTCTTAAAACGCTAGATTCGCTATTCGTGGCAATCTAATACACTCGCAATGCTTCGTAGTTCCGAGGAGCTGACCGCAGTGCTCAAAGAAATAACAATATGGTCACTTGTACTTAGTATTGGAACAAGGACAGCGACCCATTATGTCCTAAAGGCTATCAACCCTAATTTATCCATCAGAAGTAGGCAGTTGTCATATAAACTCTGATCTGTACATGCCCCAAAGTTCGTGTTTATGCTGTTCTGTATTGCCCACGTTTCGAGCGTAATTAGAAGGCAAATAAGGGCGCAGAATTGCATGTGATCCTGTAAAAATAATTTTATAACGAATGCAATCATTCTTGCTCCCAATTATTAATGGTTTGCATTTCTGTTTATCGCAGGGTTGGGCACATATTCACTTTGAACGGAGTTTTTTGTTGGGGCTGCATATTTTATCGAATTTTTCGCTGTTATTCTTTCATTTATCGGAGAACCCTTCACGAATTAGTGATATAACAGCACCTCTAAAATATGGAGACTTGAGCACGTGCAGACAAATTACACTGACTTAAGTGTGGGCTTCACATAACAAGGCGTTGGAAGGCTTTATAAGTGTGTAGAGTTCCTCTGGAAATGACATTTTGTTTTTGTCGAAATTTTGATTGAAATCCAAAAGGAGCTGCAACGACATATTCTTTACTAATAGTCCCCTTAGTAGTCCTGAGCGTAGTGGAACATACACACTTCTAATCCACTCCTCATTGACGAATTCTTAAGAGATAGTTATTTGAGAAATTTGGACTGGTGGTCGTAGATACCTCAGAAGATTTACTAAGTTAGAACATTGACGAGATCCATAGCGTTATCCACGCCCAGATGAAGTTATTCGCTGGGTTCTACTGTCTGCAGAGGTACACGACTTTTATTCTTCCATTCCAGTGGAATAAAGTTTCCAGGTATATCTTTGGTAGATGAGGATCGGCAAGATGGCAAAATTTCTAATGTGATACCATTACTATTGATCTTTGGTGGAAATTATCCGGGCGTTTGTTGCAACACGGTGCCTCTTGCCGGATTTGCAGTCCGCCTCTCGACTAATCACAGCCATCCAATGCAACCAACTAAGTTAAAGGTGGACTCCGACATGCTCTCACCCAAGGCGTCGTGATGCATTCCTCGCTACATTTCCTGTAATCGCTATGACGGCGCCAGAAGTGTGGTCTCATATGACTTATAATTTGTTCCAACCTGCTTGCCATTTTTTGCACATAATGCAATATCCAGTGCCTTGGCGGGCTTTTGAAATTGAGCCACCATCTTTTCTGCTCTCCATTCGCATGTGAATCCTCTTATATGTACGTCGATTGGCCTATTTCACCCATTATAAACTTGAATTTTAACACTATTTTTTCGAACAACAAAAATGAGGTTGTCAGCGCACGACGCTGGCACCATTTTGAAGGAAGTCCAAATTGATCAATATTTTGAGACGCATTCAAGGACGATTCTTCACGGTGAATGGAGGACCTTTTTGTTGAAATTTAGGCATTTTACTTTCAAAATAAAGCGTAGCTCTCTCTCCCTCATATCCACTCTTTTGGCACCAACCATATGGAATCGGGCCTGAAGGTTGCATTAAACAGGTTCTCTGTATGGCCGGAGCTGCTGTGACAACCTAACACGCGTCCAATCAAGCTGTGCGAACGCCGACCTAAATTGTACACACTTCCTTAATCGGCACTGGCTAAGCCTTCATAGAGGCTACTGAGAGCCTAATATGAATTTTTAATTTAGATTGTACGGACTGGCTTCCAATTGAAACCCACCACAGTGTAACGTTCCACTTAACAACTGTTAACAGTTGACGAAGGCCCAAGAATACCAAGACAGACGTTGGCAACTAATATAATGAGAAACCTACGTATATAAAAAGACAAGGGAAAACCTAGATACAAAAGTAGAATACTGTCGGCAGATATATCAAATGAAATGACACTGCAGAGAAGAGTTTGCCGATGAAGAATGCACCTTGATTGTCCGAGCGAGAGCGGCTAAGACCCAGAGAAGTTCATGCGAATAGTCCTCGGTTGCATTTATAGATTTTCAATTCGTCAAATTGAAGGAATGTATGACTTCATAATTGCGATTGGTTGGAAGCCTTTTTTTGGAAGATTCGAAGTCTTCAAAGACAATGCCTATTACCCTTAAATATACTGAAACTAAGCCTTACAATATTTTCATTAATTAACATTTGTAGTGCATTACTATTTTTAGGATGTTTATGAGAAAATGAAATTATGCTCAACCAAGCCACTGCGCTTTAACTAACTATCTCACTTGATTACGATTGACTAGTATAGAGATCAACCGCGGTTATACATAAATACGATGAAGAATCGCGCGCGCCCCTATAGGGGATAAGGGCACGTCGTTTAGAGTTTACTAAAACAGGAACCAATTCAAATGGGTTTGTCTCTGAGCCAAATTATGCACTCTGCCTCGCTAAATGTTAATTTTTTCATTCCGCCTCCACTGAATTTTGATTTGAGTCCTTAAACTGTTAGCGAAGATACGTGGTATATTGATAATGATTATAACACCATTTTTTCAGTCGAGGAACTATTCGGAGAATATCAACCTTTAACTTTCTACCAGAATTTAAACACATCTAGGGACCCCTTTGCGATTATTCTAGGCTGCACAACACTACCATATTGATAAACCTTTGATAGCGATCTATTTCATTAGTTGGCCATCGTCCTCTTCTCCATCCTCCTCATCCTATTCATATGCGTGAGGTTAATAATGACAAAGCTATATTATACGCGGCCTCTACTTTAATGATGGACAACATCCCTTCAAATTAACCTAATGCCTCAATCCTATTTGAACTTGGTCACCACTCCATGCTGCTGTCAGATCATATATAGAGTCATGTCAGTACATGCGTTTCCCTTTCACTAAAATTTCAATTTACAAACGGGGCCTTCAAAAATAATCTTTTCTCATGCCAGTGAGTTAGAAGAGGGCTGTGCCCACATGGAAAACTGTCACGCCTCAAATGATAATGTCGTTATTTAAATAATATTGTTTTGTGTGAAAGTTGAGTGTGAAACCGGGCTGCACTCTACCTTTGTTTATAATCAGATAGAAAGCACGGAAGGCACACGAGCAACCACATTTTTCTTAAAAACGGCGTTGATGCCGTTTCCAATATCGAAGGGGTATATCATGCCCTTTATTTAATAGGCGTTGTGTTTTAAGTCAGATCAAAGGTTTGATCGGATTCACTTGTACCTTAAATGAGTGCCCTCACATCTAATTCTAAACAGCAACACTCGGAAAGTGTTCAAATCAAAGGTAAATTCAACGACTCTAAATGTTATATTGTTATACAATTGTAAGAGGCGAGGTAGACGCTTTCTTGCTGACGCTGATGCCCAGCAAAGAGCCATCACTCCCATTATGGAGGATGGAGACAAGCTGAGATCACAACATAGCGCAGACGAAAAACATGACCATGTGCATCACAGTAGGACAAGCCAGCCACGAAATGCACACATATAGTCAGTAAGTCGAGTAAATTTAGCCGCATCATCCAAAAACCCTAATGCTCTTTTTCACTCACGCCGTCGAGCGAATGAATAGCGGAGAATTTGCGATTTTCCATGAGGGTTTATTGGACTCAACTTGAATAAAGGAATTGATTTAAAGTGTCCAATACCCCGTATATCGGACTGGCAAAAAAGAGTCGCTAAGGAATTAACCGATATTCCCTCCAATCCGCCAGTCTGGACATAACACCGACAACGTCAGCTAACTGTCAGTAAGATCCCTCTCATCCCGGCATGTTCCTAAGGACTCAATTCCCACCTATCGACTTCTCGAGTCTTAGTAACTCTTCCAGGCAGTGAGGACCCTGGCCGAGTCCTACTGGTGTGCAACGTGTGTACGTTATTTTAGGAACTATCACTTCAGTGTATTTGTTGACATACAATTGCAACCAATTCAGCATTAATCAATCCGCAACAATGATCTAAGACGACACATTCGTGTGCGTGTCTAACTGCACATGCGATGTATAGTATGTTGCTTAAACGTTCGGTGCAATAACGACAGTGAAAAGCAATAAGACACCTATTGAGCATTTCCCTCTCACAGAAACTTGAAAACTGCCTAACACCACTTACTGCATAATGGCGACAGTGTATCAGAGAGCTTCGCTACACCAACGGTGCACAGTGGTAGCAGACCCCTTGAGATCCATCAGTTTGCCACCTCAACTATATGCAATATCAACATAAATAAATAAATAAATTGTATATTTAAGGCCCAGAGGGCCCCATCATTACAAACTTAGTATCATGGTTTAAATAAATACAAAGTGGATAATTGCTGCACTATGTGAGCATCCATATGAACAGCAGAAATGAGTAGTATGGTAAACATATCCGATTCAAAAAGATTTGCCATTTATAAAACAAAAGTCAACAATCGTTGGCATATACGGTGAACTCGAAAAGAAGCAGTGAAAAAAAAACTCCTAGGGTTAAATCGGAGGCGGAGTTCGGCGAGCCGCCAATTTAAAAAAAAATAGGAAAAAAAACTGCTTCACTAAAAAATTAATAGCTAAATGCAATGGGATAGTATTTTGATGTTGCTGACTGCGTATGAGGGTTCGGGACGCTCCTTGTCGGGTGAGAGGTAATATAGCAGTCAGAGCTACTGTTTATAAACACCAGTGGAGGTGAGAGAGGAGGAACTCATCGTAGACAACATGGTCGAAACGAAGAGGGGACAGTAGAGGTCACGAGATCATCATCGAGATGCGACCTTGCTGACTGTATAGTCCATCACCAAAGCGGCGAAACCATCAGAACCCACTTCGATCATCAACAGATCCTGGAGACTATCGTCGGTGTTGCAAATTCGGAGGAAAGTATCAAGGTTGTCAAGAGTTGGCAATGCCAGTTTAAAAGGAGGGGAAGAAAAAGTGAATGCAAAGATTGACTCTGCAGAGGATGATGGAAAATATAATTAGAGACCCATATAATATCAAGGGATCTGCCTAAAATACCAGGAGGACCCTTTTTCAAAAATCCAAAAGTTGCGAGTTTGGGAAAGAAACAGACAATAAGGACTTTATATCTTTCGAAGTTAAATGTTTGCGTAATTTGGTTTTGAAAATAGCTAATGTAGACGAAAACCTAATTTGCAGTGGTAGATTATTCCATATGAAAGCATATTTGGAGGCAAAAAACTGAGACCGGTTGGTTGTAGAGCTAAGGGGTGGTGAAATGAACATGGAGGAATTACGAGTGGCATAGGGTCGATTTACCGGAGTGAGAGCGTTAATTCGTGGGATATTTGGGCTAGAATTAACGCGAAACAGGAAGCAGAGACCAGCTTCGAGTCTTCTAACCCACAGAAATTTGATGTTTGCTAACTGGCATCTATCCGTATAAGAGAAACTGGATCCAGGAAGAGAAAATAGTTTTCGAGTAAAAACCCTCTGAACTTTTTCAATCTTACTGCGGTCAGAGGCGTTCATCAGCCCAAATAGGGGACAGCAGTATTCGAGGATAGGAAGAACAAACATGCGGTATAGGTTTAATTTTATTTCCGGAAGGAAGAAATTATGTGATATAAAACCACATATCTGTGCAGCCTTTGCAGAAATTCGATCTGTATGAGGCGATAATGCTAGCTTATTCGTGTAACTTAGACCTAAGTCTTTTATGGTTGATCGTTCTAAAAGTGTGCTATTTTGAAATACTAGGGATCCAGGAAGCTTGGCGGGGCCAAAACACATGAAACTGCTCTTGGATGGAGAAAATTCCATCTGCCAAGTACAGCTCCAACGTGAGAGCATTAGTAGATCAGTGTTGATTTTGTCAACGGCTCTATTAGCAGTGTCTTTAGAAAATGAATAAATGCACTTGAGATCGTCAGCGTAAGAGGGCATGCGGATCAATTATTTTATGGCTAAGATGGGAAACTTCAGGATTCCAACTCATAGAAACTGGCAGGGTTGCACCTTTGAGCCACACGATATCTTCCACCACCTTGGATCAAACTGTCTGCCAAATGAGTAAGGCAGGGAGTGAATCAGCCATCGATTGAATCCGGTGAGCATTGCCTCCATTCGAAGTCTATGAAGCCTTCCAAGTCGGCTCGGAATCAGCCAAATGACCACAATGGCCGAATATCAGACTAGCATCAGTGTGCAGATGAACCATAAATGATGACCTTAGAGAGGCTACGCAGTCTGAAAGGTTTCGGTTAATGTTAATTTAATCCAAGTCTGACAATGCTCGTGCAATGGCAAGAACTTTATCTTAATCATGGATGAAAAGTTAACTTGAAATAAGATACTAAAGAATAAACATTTAAAATTCGAGCATGAAAACGGCCATTCATATTTTCATCAAATCTTGTTGGTGTCAGCGAATAAGCACGTTATATTTAAAATCTCCCAAAGTGCTGTACGTATAAGGAAATTGGCGGTGGTTTGCAGTGCTGCTAGCATAGGTGCTCATTTTTGTATATCATAGAAAGTCGGTTGTTTTACGTGCGAGGGAACAAAGACTGAGATCAACTGTGGGAATCCATGTAAGTGCGCTTCCTTGGTCGCCAGCGCAACCGTTTACTCGTGTTTTCCTTTCCACCTCTCACCCGGTCGACTCTCTTCTAGGACCGGGTGAGACTTGGAACTAGCTTTGTGAGAGGTAAGAGCTAATCCAAATGCATAATTCGGTAGGTGGCTGCAGGCGGGCACACAACAAAGGCGCACACGCGCAGGGGTCTAAAAATCTCAACGGCGGTCATTGGAAACTCGAGTAAATATCCCATCCCGACTAATTCATCCTCAAGGCGTGCCAGCGTATTCACTTATAAAATAAGTCTAGCATGTTGGAGACAATAGGGATACACTCTGTCGTGGTTTGGAAGTTGCCAAGTGGAGGAAAAACTTGATCCTTGTCAGGAGTGAGCCACACTATAATGCTACTTGTCAGTGTGGCCTTTTTAGTCTTCTCACCCTGTGAGGTCCAAGCTGCTCTTGATGTAGCCTGATGCAAATGAAGTGGTGATCAGGCCCTGTGTGACGGGCGTTAACGGACTTTTCAATCTCTGTCAACCAATGCGCTCCAGCTCACTTCCTGTTGTATTGACATTGCATTGGCACCGGGCCCAGAGGATGAGGAGCAGAGAGGGCGTTATATGCTTTGAAAGTCAGTCTCATTCTAAACGGATTCGAATTTGGGTATTGTAAATAACAGTTAAAACTACAAATAAATAGTATCTCCAGGAAAACCTGTCCTCTAATTGGGGGACGTTGTATATAACCTACAAATTGCCTCTGAGCAAACGTATGGGGAAAACGGTAAACGTAAATTGTGCCGACGCGCGAAAATTAAAGCACTTTTCAGTATCAAGTTGTTGTAGAGTGAAGCATGCTCTGGGCAAAACCAAAAGGGTTCCGAACTAAGGTCTGTCATTAGAGCTTGATGCTCGAATAAATTTACGACTGGCAAGATGTGATTGAAAAATAAAATAGGTTATCATACTTTACTAACACGGAACGAAGCACATGAGCGTAATTACTAAAACCTTAACTCCAAGCAGCAGCTGAACGAAAGTACACGTTATTGCAAGTCGAAGTTGGATATTATGTGCAGTCTTTAGCATATTCGAAGAGGGTGTACAGCACGGAGTACAAGAGTACAGATCACAGAATATTCGAAGATGAAGGATGAAAATTGTACATAAAAGTGCAGGCGCAAGTCACCGCTGTGCCAACTCCGTAGATCACACAGGGACGCCATCGGTTGAGCACTCGAACGATAATATATGCATACCAATTAAAATCTGCTGCCTGTGCTGTGAGTATAGAAAATCCATCTGAGTGTGTATATACAGCTATAGAACTGACCATCTGCTAGTTGATTGCAAACGTGACACAGATGTTAAATTTGACGCTGATGGAATTCGGCTCAAAGAATCTTATCGAGTTTCAAGTCGAAAGTCATAAAGATTTGTCGCTAAAACTTTAGTTCAAATGTACGCAGTGGTCTAAAGCAGTTTAATAGGTTTGCGAAGAATGAGACACGATCACTGGAACAAATACACTATAAGCTAGTAAAGCTCTTGTTCCAGTGATCGTGCCTCCGTCTTTGCGACTACTTCCTGGAACTAGCCTCTTCGCTTCTATTAGCAAATTGAATCGATTGGTGGGTAGAGGCAAAATAAGCGGCTCCGCTACAAAACCCGGTGGAAAAGGCTAGCCTTATACGGAACTGTGGTAATAAAGTTGTTACAGGTGGGGCATATTTCCCAAGAGAAGAGGAACCGAGATAAACGGCTTAAAGGGGAGGATGCAAGCCTTATGAATCTATTTTGGTTGAATAAGCATGCAAATAAAAGGCCAGGTCCCACGGGGTTTAAAAAAGTCTAATAACCGGTAATGACAGATTGCCGACCAAAAGGTTAAGTGTGATTGGCAGAAAAAGAAAGCAACCTGAACCAACTTAAAGCCAACCAGTGAGAAGCCGTAAGGTTAAGGTCGTAAGTCAAGGCGTTAAGATGGCCGCTGCTTAATAAATGCTAATGCACCATAAATTTAAATGTGGTATATAATGAAAAATTAAATTTCTACGGACACCAACGTGGAAAATAGTTATCCGTTTGCACTAGGTTTTAAACAGTATCAGTATCAGTATATTTGAGGGAGATGTAGGTGAGTCACCTTTGAATTCCTTATTTGTACATGTGAGTTGTGGTATCAAAAAAAATAGTATCTCGATATGTTGGCGAGGCCAACATAGTGGAACAAAGTTGCAAAAGAGCAGACAGTGAAAAAAAACTTCTGGTGATATTTAGGAGAAAAAAACTGCCACCCTTGGGAGGGGGGTCCAACGGGGGGCATTTCGGAGGTCACATGATGCTCCATTGCTGATTGCAGCGTCCGTTGAGGGATTTCAAAGGCTGAAATAGATGTCCAGATCATCCTCGGTCCATTGCGGTTCGAACCAGGGGATAACGTTCATGCACCTCATGGACGACGGTCGCCAGGTCCAGCTGATGCGAATACTCACGGTGTCACCAAGGTGTGTAAATAAGTTAAGCATCGAAGACCTCGAGGACCCCAGCATGGGAATAATGGGAGAATGCAAGCCCTCGAACGAAAATAACAAACAAGGAAATGTTACTCAAATATAACTAGTAGTATCATAAATGCCTTACTTTCTGACGTCACACTTGCAGCTTTCCGTTGGTGTTGTAGCTAGCACCATTATATCGATCTAATTTTCGCTTAAAAACCTCCAAGGAGTCCGACATTACAACATCCAGAGGAAGACTATTCCAAGCTTCGACTACTCTTTTGGAGAAGAAGTACTTCCGAGTGTCTAGCCTTGCTCCAGTCACACGTAATTTGAGAGGATGACCTCTCAAGTTCGTTGTTTTTGCTAACTTGAAGAAATCCCCTGGCACGAGACAACAGTCCTGGATGCGTAGTATGCGGAATGTTAGTATGTAAACAATAACTGAAGAGTGTGCACTTTTCATAGCAGTCTAAAAAATGGCAAAAAATTAAAACAAATGTATCTGCATAGCGGGGTACTCATTCCTGTGAAGGTCTGAAAGAAAACCACGTCATAAAAGCCCTCTCCCTAAAACTAATCCTAACCATAGGCCTACAATTAACCCTAACCCTAAAACTAACCATAGCCCATAAACTAACCCTAACCGCAAGCGTAAAACTAACCCGAACCTTGAAACTAACCAAAGCCCTGAAACTTACGCTAACCCAAGCCTGAGCCTAACCCTAAACCGAAAACTAACCCTATGCCTAAAACTTATCTTAACCCTAAAATGAGTTATTAACCTAAAACTAACCATCACCCAAAAGCGAGCCCTAATCGAAGGTTTAAAACAAAACCTTATCCTAAAACAAACCCTAGAATTGAACCTAATCATTCTCGTAGGTCTAAAACTAACCATAACCGCAAGCTTAAAACCAACCCTTCCTGTAAAACTCTCCCTAAAACTGACCTCGAAAACTGGCCCTAATCCTAAAAGTACCAAGAACCGTAAGCCTAAAACTAACCTTCGAAATAAAACTTATCCTAACCGCATGTATAAAACCAACTCATCTTGCAAAACCATCCCTAGCCCTGAAGATAACCCTACCCCAATAACTTACCCTAGCCTAGGCCTAAGATTAACCTTTACTCTCAACCTAACCCTAGCCCTAAAACTAACCCTAACGCGAAAACTAGCCCTAGGCCTAGAATATACCCTAACATTAACCCCCTAAAACTAACCATCACAAAAAACTTACCCTAACCGCAAGTCTAAAACCAAACCTTCCTGTAAAACTAACCCTAGCCCTGAAATTAACCATTCTCCGACAACTAACCCGAAACCTAGGCCTACAATTAACCTTAACCATCAAATTAACCCTAGCCCCAAAAGTTACAAAACCGTAAGCCTTAAATTAACCCTAACCAGTGAAGTAACATTTGAACTAAAACCAACCCTAATGGCATGCCTCAAACTAGACCTAACTCTAACCCTAACCCTAACGGCAAGCCTGAACCTAACTCCAAACCTACCTTTCAAACTAGCCCTTAAACTTACCCTAACTGCAAGCCTAAAACAAACCCTAACGCGAAAATTCACCGTAAACCTAGGCCTAAAAACTGATTCCAACCCTAAAACAAACCCTTCCCCTTACACTAACACGAACCACAGGCCGAACTCTAACCCTGACCCTAGGTTTAAAACCAGCCAGAAACCCTAACCGCAAACCTACAACTTAACTTAAACCGAAAATTATCCCTAAATATAACTTTAACACTAACCATAAATTGATCGCTAAAGCTAACCGTTAACCTTATACAAAAAAGTAATCCAAAACTTAACTCTACTACTAGTGGGAACCGCAACCATAAAATTACCAATACGCCTATTCTTTACCCCTTGTGTAAAGCTCTAAACCCAACACCCTCAAATGTAGACTTTTGCGACCCGGATAGCAGGAAATATTGTGTCAAACCCCGCAAGACGACACTAGTGCGGAAACTAACATCCTGAAAATGTCGAACATAGGCCACTAACACACCCAAAGCCACAACCTCGGCTGCAGTAGAACATAGCTGCGCGGTATCTTGACGATGAATATCACATGCGAACAGCAGGCGGTTTATAGCCAGTGTGGTTATTTTACAGTAAATCTGTTTATTTTATGATCATCAGGATGCCTGCGGAAAACAATTTCGGTAGTAATGACAGAGAGAATTGACCAAGCGGAGCTGCCTATTGTGTTTCAATCGGTTGCCACCGGCATCTGCAGAAACACAAGGCTGTGTTCGAGGAGAATTGAAGAGAGTGCGACCGTGTTCTCGATGAGGCCATCACTGAGGACCTTAGTAAGATAATCTCGGCCCTGGTGCATAACAGATAAGCCAAGAAACGAGTAATTTTGGAACAAAAACTGAATAAGTTACAGGCATCCGACACAGGAAGCTCGAACGTGATCCACAACCTCTCATATAAGCAACTAGCGGAGCAGTAACTATGAGTGCGGTGGCATGAAGCTTGTTTTAACCCCGTCGATGCCGACTCTGTTGACTTCATTGCAGCCCTGGAAGCCATGCTTGTTAGAAATGAAACGACTGACGACCCGAAACCCTGCGTCCGACAGCGTGTCAATTCTTTGCTGATTGCTCACAGATCAATCCAATGCGGTTCGAAGAGTGAGTCAAAAGTTATGAAGGAACTAAGGACGGACAAACCAGGGACGATCAACTGTCGTTCTGAATCGGGAAGATTACAATGAGAAAGCCAAGACTCTACTTGATGGCAGAGAATTTTACAAACCAGCACAGGACGCACAAGCCAAAGCAGTAGCAGGTCGGTTGAATAAAGTACTCGGAGAATTCAAACGCCAAAATGTGATCACAGAGAACGAATGGTGCCAAATAAAACCAACGAATATTGCCCTGGCTCGCTTCTACGGTCTGCCAAACAGCCATAAATCAAATGTTCCACTGCGGCCTATCGTTGCCCTAAAAGGCAGACCAACTTATAAACTGACGAAATGAATGTACACGAAACTGAAATTTCTCCGAAACAAATCGAATGCCTCAGTCCATTCACCCTCCCAATTTCTGGCAGACCTCCAAGGTCGGTGAATTCAATCGGACGAAATGATGGTTTCTTTTGACTTGACGTTATTATTCACATCCATCTCGCCGAATTAAGCACAAGAAGTCTTGTGCAGGAAACTTGACGAGTAATATTATGAAACCCAGAGATCGCTCAACCTTGAACGCCTTATGAGACTGTTCAAATGTTACCAAAAGACCTACTCCACCTTTGTCGGAGAAACCTATAGGCAGATAAATGGAACTCCAATGGGTTCCCCAATCTCTGGTTTAGTGGCAGAATCGCTCCTACAAGAGCTGGAAAAGATCGCCTTCACCCAAGAGCCGTCGATCTTTTGGCGCCGTTACGTAGACGACACGTTTTTATCATCAAGAGGAACATACTGCAGCACTTCCATGATCACTTTAACTCGATCTTCCCAGGTATACAATTCGCAGCTTCTCAATTTTCACAGCAACCATCCGGTGGCTCACCAACGAAGCTGTGTGAGAACCCTGTTCAAACGCATTCAGACTCATTGCAGCAACCAGGCAGAAAAATACACGTGAGGGCAGTTACCTCTGCGACCAGTTTATGCGGAACGGTTATCCGAAGGCGTTCATTAGCCGATGCCTACGTGTTCGGCCCCGGAGGAACCAACAAGAACAAGCCCCTATGGTATGAAATGCGCTGCCATACATCAAGGACGCGTCAGAAGCGACCGAGCGCATTGCTGCGGGACTAGGTGTCGGAATAGCACATCGGCCCGAAGCTACCATGCGCATCAGGGTCACGAAAACTAAAGACAGATTAAATTCATAATGATCAGTTGGGTGTAGTGTATCACAACTCGTGCCAAGACTTTTCCCGTAACTACACAGGGCAGACTGGATGTAAGCTTGGATCACGCATACACGAGCATAAGACGGGTTGACGGCTTATCACACGTGGCTGCACACACCTGCGAAACGGGTCACGAGTTTAACTTCGAAGCCACGATTGTAATCGCCCACACAAGAAGAACGACAAGGTGAGAATTGATTGAAGCCCACGCCTCCGATGAGAACTCAGTCAATCGATTTATCGATCTGGCGCCGGAATACTGAGCCCCGCGCAGTAACCTCCGGACTGGCGTCACTGGTGTCTGATTGGCATCTTCCCCTTGTAAATGTTGCTGGTTTTTGTTGCCACTTTACCTCTGGCAATGGACTCCAGTAAGAGTTCGAAAGCTCAAACGAATAAAGCCACGATTCCGGTGAGCTAACAACCTTCTTCTTCGTCGTCGTCTTCTTCTTCTTCTTCTTCTTCTTCTTCTTCTTCTTATTCTTCTTCTTTTTTCTTCTTCTTCTTCTTCTTCTTCTTCTTCTACTTCTTCTTCTTCTTTACTTACTTATTTGTCGTTTTTTAAGACCAGCTTCACAAGTAATGACTGTCCGTCAAAATTTGAAATAATCACAAACAGGAAGGCCGAGAGCACACTTTAGATCCTCTGATTTTCAGTAAATAACCACTCGCGCACAAGACAAGCTGTGTGAGAAACGTGAGATGAAGAGCACACAATAATTGCAGGACTCAGGAAGCAATGATAAAGGAACTACACTCTCTGTATGATAAGTTCGAAAGGAACGGCTGCATTCGAGAATTTGTCACAAAAATCTACGAATTCGTCGACGGCAAGTGAGTGTTATCATGGATGGGACAGGAACCCTAATATGGCTTGCACTCGCTTCATCAGAAGCGCTTCAATGTTCTTAGACCAGAAAATCCGCAGTTCCGAAACGGATCTTATAAACCAACTGGTGGCCCCAGCCGGTAGTCAAAGTATGCGCACCGAAAACTGCCTGAATCTGACAAGACAGTTCGACTGTCGACGGTGAAGTTGTTCACCGCTTGTCTAACAGCCATGTATACTCAGCGACATTGACTTGCGCAGCAGCGACCGCATTCTCTCTTCCCTCACCCTCCTGTGCATGATAACATGAAAGAGTCAAGAAGAGCGGAGGCGGGATCGGAAACAGGTGGATTGCGCGTCGTGAGCAGGAGCCTAGGCCTGCCACCTCGCCGCCCCCATGTGTGGCATTTTCTATGGGTGCGCAACTCCCAATAACGCCTGTCATACCCTGATCTGGTCACCATGGTGATTCAACGTCTCTACCGTTGGGACCCTTTTTAGGGGCACTGACTAAACCCAGACATAGGGTAGAGTACTAGGTCGGAATCGCTTATATGTCCCGCACCCCGACAGGATACGGGAATAAGACCATCCCCCACGTCGTACTGGTGGCCTTGCGCTAAATTCCATGAAAAGTACATATTCCTATGTCCTAGCCCAGACACTAACCTGCACCCCAACCGTATCCTTAACCCTAACCATAAAACCAACCCTGAACCGAACCTTAACCTTACCTTTATCCTAGTCCTAACCTTAACATTAACCAGTATTTCCCTGGCATTTAGCGCAAAGCCATCTTTGTCGTGGGCGTTTCCTGTTCCCGCATCCTGTCGGGGGGCGGGTGGTCATAAAAGCGACCACCTAACGAGTGCACTCTACAGCATTCCAGGCGATGGAAGTCCCTGCAGTCGCACAGGTCAAAGTGGCCGAAAAAGGCACTCAGACACAAAAAGGCTCGAGTTTCTTCCCCGCCGAGAAATAGTCGGTCATCCGATGTGCCCTGATCATTAGACAAATAATGATTAGGTCGTATATTTAGGCCATAATTTTCTGCTGTTCCTCCATTTTGATTGCACAGAACCTCAACTTCGGAGAAGATATAAATTGAACCGAAATACCGTTGCATTAATTACTTGCAGCCTATCGGTGATACACAGCATCCAGAATATACCGGAGGCTGGCTTAAAATTATGACAACGCGACGCGTAACAGAATGCGACCGCTAAGAGCGCCAAATAAGAACCAAAAATCTGAAAAGGTGAACAAAAATTTAAATACCTTCGGAATCGTAAGTTGGAGTGGAACAGTAGTGCAAATAAGACCCTTCCTGCCGTCAATGCGCTTAACACTATTTTGGGTGCTGTGGGAAGTATTAAAATTAAACTAGCACCGGCGTTCGTCGATCTGCGTTGATTGCAAGACGTTCTGTATAGTTTCGCTGCTCCAGCGTACAGTTACGACGTGCAGTCATACTTTGATTATTCGCGAGCGCAGCCGACTGGAAGCTGGTACGTGCCCCGAATTGCGATAACTTAGAGTCAATACTTGTGCCTTTTGAGATCAGACAGCTCGCAAAATCACACCCACGATTTCATAGTTTTAAAACTAACCCCTAAAACTTGCTAGGAAATCATTCGGTTATCGAAAGTGCGAATGGGTGTTATTGAATACCAGAGTCAATACTTTTCCGAAGACAAATTTTAGACGGTTTCCGAAGAAATAGAACAGATTCTGATCAATTGGACCATAAGTTAATTTAGACAGTCATCTCATCAGGACAACCACTGAAGAACAAAAACGGATTGGACGCATACGCTGTGTTGGCTTCGTTTATCAGACACACCTCCTGCATAGTTCACTATTGTTCGGCGAGTTAATCGATACTTTTATCGTAGAACCATTTAATCGACTTATAGGAGGAAGCGCTCGAACGAAGGAATAGTTTGTAATTTCATCTGCATGCACACTAGCGTTATCTAGAAGGGCAAGGATCCAGTTTAAACCCGTTTCGGTCGGGTAGCTATCCATAGGGGCGTGTGCCTCAGTATTAACGAGTTGTCTTAGTATGGGCTCACCTGTTAACCAGGTTCGCCGTGAATGTTTAGGCTCGTTGGTTTGCGTTTAGTCACTGGTCGTTAGTTATTGAAAGCTCCAATAATCCCCGAAACTGCTGTTCCCTTCAGGTTAACACTTGTCTACTTCAATGCGATCGTCTTAGTGTATTCCTCAGAGCAGAACGATTGCCACAGCAGGTGGAAACAGCTAATTGAAGATTCATGGAGGAAAGGAGGCAGATATATCTGAATTTGCTCCGGTGATGTGAGAACGGGATCATTTGAATAGTTGTAACGGTATCCATCGTTGTCTTAGTGCATGCAACATCCGCCGATATCTCAGTTTATTATTGCATCTGAGGTCAATTAATTGAGTACCAGTTAGTATACGATATCCTTTTAAACTCAGGCATACAGGTACGCGACGGATTGATGGCCGTGCCGTGCTTTACTCCCTAAACCTACATTGTGAAATTACTGAAAGAGGTAATCTCTCGAAATCTTCCATCCAATGAAGATTAGACAGTCAATTTGAGTGGTAGGGTAGATGACAGTTGAAAAACAATGCTAAAGACCTATTAACTACCGCCGTCTAATAAAAGTGTCAGATATCAATGATAGTCGTGGTCACTTCAGTCACATTCTCACTGTTATACCACCGATAATGAACTTGAGTATTCCAAATAAGGCAAAAGCTGCTTTAAAACAGTAAAAAATATTTAAGAGCGTTAGAAAATTTCCACAGATGCATTGGTATTGCAATGACAGATAATATCCTGTTGCTCTGGATTATCAAGATCAGAGCCAATTAGAGTGCCATTAAACCGTCCAGGTTTAGGAATTTGTGAACCATTGAGAATAATTGCAGACAGTACAGAAGGAGAAGAAATGAGAAGTGAATTGTAGGATTACTTCGGGCTTTGTGGATCCCTTTGGCTTGAAATTGTCACACGCTTTAACTCATACCAGTGAAGACCATTTTCTATTCAACAAAAAATTATCGACATTCTAGTTGAGGTCACCAAGATGCATGGCAGTAGTTAATTCAAGTCCTGCATGGTTTTTATTGAGATACTCCTCAAGCATATCTTCCATCATTAGTGCGTCGAGGCCAGGGGGAGATAGTACATCCGTTCCCATCGAAGTTACGTTTTCGGCAATCTTTTCAATAACCCGATCCATCTCTCGCAATGTAGCATGCTCCGGAACTGACTTCTCCGGTTGATCTATCAGTGGCTTATAGAGGAGATACGATGCTCTTTCGAGGGCTTCGGATGACTCACAGGTGATTCGCGTCTTCTGCGTGTCGACATCCTCTGCATTCTTCTGTCTTTCAGGTTCTTGCAACGTAGACGTCTCTTGCACGATCCCTTCTAAATCTTCTGTTAGTAATAAACAGGCTTTCAATCTCTCCGCTGCATTATCTCTCTTAACCATTGTGTCTTCTCTGAGAATCGCTTCTTGAGTTGACTCGAGATGAATTACATCCTCAAATTTTGACGAGGATATTGAAGATGTCACCATTTTAGATGTTCCACCTGGGACTAATATCCCTGATGGATGTGGATTTTCGATAGTGTGCCGATCTCCACCACAGTGCCCGTCAACCAACTCTTGGTCCCCAGCTTCATCCTTCCGAATTTCTGGACCGAAATGAGTCAAACAACGGACTCTCGTTATTTCACTATGATGTCCCTTTTCAAATGTCTTCTCTACAGGCTCACGAGCCTTGCTCATATCAAAGACTATAAATCCATTACCTTTTGCTGACGAAATTCTGTTCATGGATGTACAGATAAGCGATTTCTTCTCTACACCTTCGCGTTGGCAAAGGATGCATATACTGTCAAGTCGTGTTGACAAGAGTTTCGCGTAGGAAAGTGTGGCTTCCTTCTCAAAGGCATTGATAGGGTAATAACATTGCCCTGATATTGAGGCACGTCCAGCATCATCGAAAATAATGAGAGTGTCTAAAATCTTTTGCAGTATTTCCACCGAAGGTGGCTCTATTGCAGAACATACGTTCGATGACTTGGATCTCATTGGAGTTGACATATTTTCATCAACTTCAAGTGGGACTGGACTAGACTCATCCAGGTCTGTTTGTGTTTGGTGATAGATCTTAGCATTAAGCAGAAATTTTAGTATCCTTTGCAATTCTTCTGGATAAGAGGCTTTTATGATAGGCCAGCAGTTCAGAATGCATGAAATTTGATAAAGAAGTTCGCACAAGGGAAATAGAAGTCTGTTGTTGCGTTTGTTCAGAAGGATTTCGTATAATTTGAAGAGCAGTGCAAAGGAATATAAACAGTCCTTCAGGTAGAAGGAAAATGAAGGCCAGCACAACTGCAGCTCTCTCAAGCGAATATCCAGCGGAAGAGTCTTAGAATCTTCAGAAATTTTTTGTTGAGTTGAGGAGCTTTCTTCTTTATAAAATAGTTTCAAACGTACTATTCTCTCTAGAGACTGGATCAATTGAAAACTCAAGCGACACAGCGGATCCTCCAAGACCAAAGACTTTACGATGCGTAGAAACAACGAGCACTTCTGTCCAGAATGTTTTAGGCAAAACAAATGGCCAGTTTGGGCTACAAAGAAGTCCGAACACTGAAGAATCAATGTGTCGAACAAACGGGCAATGTGTAGCCACCGGCTCCCTTTGGCCATTTCCATAGCATACGCCAGAATGTCCTCATAATGAACAACTTTCTCACACCCTTTGTTAACGTAGTGCAAGGTAATCTCCTCAACGCATTGTCTGCGGGATTGGGTGTGGCTACTGTATAAGATCGGTAGTGCGTTGAAGAAGTTCCGTCTGACTGCCACCACCGCTGGGGTTAGTTCTAAGAGATCCGTGCTCGTATTAGACTCCGACAGGGTGCAGACGTCTGCTGCATAACTAATCTCCCCGCTGTCCACGAGGCCAGATTCAAGAAGTATCTGAACAATAGCTTTTCTACGCATGTAGATGGCAAGGGCCAGCGGGCGCAAGTATAAGATAGTCGAGTGTTTAAACATGGGTTGCACATCGCACGGGTCCCATAATACCTTGTCTGGACAGTCCATAATTTGAAAGACATGACCAAATAGTTGCGGCCTTTCTCGTAGCATTGATATTAGACGATAATTACCCCCATTACGGAAAGTTTTGAGCATCCATTTGGTGTAGGGATGGTCCCAGTTAAAGAAACTCGTTACTCTGATATTTGAATGTGGAAATTTTGGCGGATTGGGCAATCTATAAGTCCCCATCTTCATGTAGATTCAACCTAGGGGCTTTTATCATATCTTCTGACCACGGAAAATTAACTCAGCTGAAATGACACATTCGTGGACAGATACCCAAGGGCGGATGCTTTTGAATCTGCGAGTGGTCGATAGCCTTGCACGCGAAAACTGGTGACTCGTTATAACAGGTTCTAATTTTCCCATAAAAGTCGGCTCAGCGTATAAATAGGCTGGCGGCCACGAACCCAGGACTATCCGAGTTTTGGCATGCTCCAAGAATTCCGCTGCTACACTTTGAGATAGGAGATTTGTCAAGCTATATTCCATCCATTCAATGCGCCCATATGCGCTCTCCAGCGGGTCGTTTTTGATGTTTCCTGCGCGGGACTTTTCTCTCTTTAGAAAATTAATCTTTTTCATCATGGGGATGATGAGGGCTTTTTATACCCTGATGCTGCCTCTGACAATTAGCTCGAGCAGGAATCCAAAGAGTCAGGCGAATAAAGTCCTTTGTTTCAGCGATCGCATCTACTTCTTTTCTGATCGGAATTCATACTCCCCTACATATTTATCTGCCTAACTACAGCTACAGCAAGAGCAGCTTGTTATGTCAGCCGCAAAAAAGTGCAAGGAGTTAGTATCCAAACTTTCGACTTCATTGAAACAGAGAAGGGGGGGGGCTTTTAGGCAGGACTTGTCGAAGTTCGAAAGGGCCACAGTCAGAGTCGCTACAAGAATCTCCGATTTACACCTCGTTCAAGCCTGCAGTACATTTGGGCAAACACATTTACATGCAGAAGTCAGCCGTCCCCTAGAGAAGAAATTTTTAGAACCCCAAAAGAAAAGGCCCAAAACAGGTTTTATCGCCACTGAATTTATGGTGGGGATACGTAATATGAAAAAAGACATCTGAGTGGAGACAGTTAAAATATGACAGCTGCTGTCAGAAAGACTAAGCAAAATGGTGCAAATTAATAGGCTCCTCGGCCGCAATGTCGTTATCTGGAAGTAACATGCCCAACTTGTTATGGTTTGAGGTCAGCAAAAAATATCCCATTTCGGAAAACGACTATAAGTAGTTACGAGGCCTAGTTGCGATTTCCAGCTAGAAAAGAAGTAAATATTTTAACAGCTTACCAACCTGTCCATATCCTGAATTGTTTAATGAAAGATTACCACCCATTGTTAGGTAGCACCTAGGACACCCTAAACGAAAACGCACTACCAACTGAGCCATTATATTAATCGGCGAGTGGTGAGGAAGAAGGCTTCCGCATAACACTCCCCACTTCTGCACTAAACTACTCTTGTTCCTGAGATGATCATACCAGTCCACATGTTACTAGTAACTCTGGATTCTGCTGGAACCGGGAGCTCTCGTGTATCGGTTTCTTCACCGCCGCGTTTATACGACGAAAATTACCCTTAATCGAACGAAGAACGATGAAATTGTTATCTGCTGCACTGTGAGGGATATTCATTCCAATTGTGTGACATTTTACTTATCAATTACACTCTTTTCCTTGTTTATTCCGAGAGACGTTTGTGCTGGTTATTATCAGGTTGTTATGTTATACTTTTAAAAAAATAAAAACTAAAATTCATCATGGCAAGAATATTCAGATTGAATTTTTTCAATGATAAATCACAAATAAAAATCACGAGCTTGTCATGGAAATCGTAATTTCTAATAAATACTTATAATGTATTTAGTAAGATAGTTGCCCGTTGCCAATAGAGTAAGGGGACGAATGCACAGTTCCAAATGAGAAGATCTCGTTATGAGAGAGGTTTATTTGTGAAAGGAAGTGGGGAGGGTAGAAAGGCACACGGGTGCTCAGGTGGAGGAAAACCAACCGTACACGCCACGGGTAAACCGCAAGTGGCCGCTGTACAATCATGGATCTTCCTACGTGGCCCTACGTTTGGTTCATCGGTTCCTACAATGAGTTCAAAGGAAAATAACTATAGAAAGGCATGGTTCGTAGTGGATTTTCCTCCCATAATCATAATATTATCAAGAAAATCGTAGTTTCCAAAAAAATACATATGATGTTTTGACTGTTGTCGACAGAAGCTAAAAGATGCGTTTCAGGAAGCAGGTAAGAAGAAGATGCGATCACCTGAACAATACTTTTATTGACCTAGCATTTCAGCTTCTCACGCGAACACATAATCACAGACAATCGCAGATAAGGGTGCTGGAGACGATAGGAGTGCGGCGTTTAAAGGACGTAGTTGCCATGTGACCACATGCATACTATAATTAGCAGCTCTCCCGTTTATCGTTGGTAGCCGTACTTGATCCGAAGTTTGCCTGAGAGTCTACAACCGAGTCATACTGTCATCAACTTTGCTGGATGTTGCCATTCAAAGAACATCTCAACACTGTCTTCATGGACATTCAATTCACGCTGGATGAGAAAGAAAACAACCAGCTTGCCATACTTTGATGTCCTCCTCTACCGCAAATATTGTAGTATTCTAAAAATTAGTGTTCAGCAAAGTGGTAAATAAGGTGCAAGTAATTATCATCACTCGCGATCATCCAATAAACCACAAATACCGTTGCGTGTTGAGACGCATTGCAGTGAACCGGAAGATAAGGTCGCTTAATTACAATATCTTCAACGGCTACATAAAGCCAATGTTAACCCGCGTAACTTCGTCGACCGGTGCATGCGCAAGCGAAAGAAGGAATCCAACCCAAGTGGTCGCACGTGAAGAAGGTTCGGAAGCCGTCGACTGTCTTCTCCCAACACTTGGAATCGGGGTTGCACACAGACCGTAGGCAATCATCAGGCGCCAGGTCATGAAGCCGAAAGACCCACTGCTATGGCAGGAAAAATCTGCCGTCATTTACGGGAGCCTGTACAGTTACGGTCAAAACAATGACGGTGAAACTAAAATATAGTTCAGGACGCTAATTGCCGAGGAAAAATGCCGCTAGCTCCCAGGTCCTGGCTCAGCCAACGGGACCGGGCGAAAAATCTCGCACGAGGTGGTAATTTCGTGGGCCGCAAACGGCTTGAGGCCTCTTTCTCTGCCCCTCACTTCTCTAACAAGCTCTGTTATTTTCCCTCTCTGTAATCGTTTCGGAGACTTTGTCTGGGCAGAGGAACTAGCCACACGAGGAGGACGCGGGAAAGCAACAGTTACCGCGAGCCAAAGGACCGAATAATGATCACGTTAACATCAAACACGGAGATGAAATCACGGTCATTAAAGACTCGAGTGCGGACTGACAGGCCACCGACGATGAACGCAGGAGCCGCTAGTTTGAATGCGCATGTGAGATGACAGTTCGACCGTCGATTTCGACGAGGTCCACGAGAATGCGCATGCAGTCGCATGGCAACTGCGTTATATAAATAGTGCACTCCTCGGGCCTTCATTACCCTTATCGGCAAGTGTCTCAGACGATGGGGTTGAGTGAGAACCCGAACCCTCAGTCAATAAACTTCTTGTGCCGGTAAGCGCACCTTCTTCTTCTTCTTCTTCTTCTTCTTCTTCTTCTTCTTCTTCTTCTTCTTCTTCTTCTGAACATCTGAAAATGTGTGAAATGGGGAAAATGAGGAAATTCCTCAGCTTTTACACCCAAAAAGTAGAACAATTGGGCTCAGGTTCAGAAAACTTTTCGGTCGCAAAATCGTTTAGATGCTAAGGGAATGTCTTATAGTCTGCATTCATAACTAGTTTTCCGTCAACTCTGCACAGCTCAAGCTCTCATAGGACAATGAAGCATGTAAATAGGCTACAAAGATTTATTCAACTCGATTAAAAGCGCTGAACACCACACAGATTTTTTGGTCATACAGGAGTAAGGAGTAGAAACTGCTCTCTGCTATGACTGTGTTGGAGCAATTCCAAAAGCAAGTTGTACTGTTCCCCAAGACATCAGCGCTATAAACAGGTAAAACAGTAGTCTAGGCAAAAATAGTTCAAGTAGAGGATTTTGACAGATTGGAATAATTCATTTGACCCACTTGTGAAAAACTCAGCGGCCTCAGTGGGATTCAAACCCACGCCAGTAAGGGGAAGGCTTTAGTACAGCCAACGCTCTAGCCAACGAGGCTACGAGGCAACCTGGTGTCTAGCCAGATCGTGTGTGGCCCACTTAGACGGGCTCTTGTGACTCTGTCAGCCGCTGCTCACAATCCCAATACCAGTTGTTTTACAGGCATGGACAGTCGACTGGTGCATAGGAGAGGGCAGAGAGAGAGGCCAGTTTTGGATATTCCATATCATCGTACTTCAACGAATTCCTTAGTATAATACATAAACCTGACGCGTTTTAATCTATTGCGTGTTTAACGGTGCGACTTGGAAAGTTCCATACTGATGATATACCTAAGACGTGGCAGACAGTCCTACATGTGTAGTGACTGCATGGTAGACTAAGAGTCTGATTCAATGGTTTCCGCTTGATGTAGATATTTTGAAATTCTCACCCACAAAGGGGTCCACGGCCCTGTTTGTTCCGAAAATCGGGCACATTTTCAGGAACCAGTTTGTGTGTGAGACGTGTAGAACGGTTGTATGGCCGTGTTGGCCACTGCGTCTGAACCCACCTCCACTCATCCCAACTCAGTCTAGCCTCCTGGTCTAGGAAAGTGAGAGACGAGAGAGTGCGGTAGATGCAGCCCCAGTCTACTATCACTATAAAACTGATTCACGCGCAAGTTACCGTCCTGCGCCCTTCAAACCGCGGGGCACATGGCGGACATCATTATTCGCACTGATTGAACCGCCACACGACAGTTCGACCG
This sequence comes from Schistocephalus solidus, assembly GCA_017591395.1. Taxonomy (NCBI): domain Eukaryota; kingdom Metazoa; phylum Platyhelminthes; class Cestoda; order Diphyllobothriidea; family Diphyllobothriidae; genus Schistocephalus; species Schistocephalus solidus. Next base: position 211,740 of record WEDG01000100.1, read on the forward strand.
TCGTAGTCCGACGATGTCCACCGTATGCTCCACGGGAAAGTGGAGCAGGGACGGTGACTTGCGCGTGATTTAGTTTAAAGTGATAGTAGACTTGCGCTGCATCTACCGCACTCTCTCCTCCTCCCCACCTGAGCCCGGTGTCAAGACAGAGTCAAGAAGACCGGAGGCGGGAGAGGACGCAGGTGGCTGGCGCGGCTGGGTCCCCTAAGTCCTAGCCGCCCCTAGGTGTGCCACCACACCTCCATGTTCGGCATTTGTTATGGGAGCGCAACCCGAATAACGCCTGCCGTGCCCTAATGTGGCCCCCGTGTTGGTCCAACGCATCTACCACGTGGCCCGTTTAGGGGGCACGAACCGCCACACAATGACCGGGGGTGAGATAGGGGAAGAGAGGTAGGAATGAGCAGCAACAGCTGTATTTATGAGTTCATGGGAGTCAGTTTCTACGTTTTTAGGTCCAAGTGGTAAGCTTAAACATTGCTTGCCCGGAATAAATTGGAACAAGGAAAAGCCGATAAAATATTCGGAATGTAATTGCCTCATGAAATAAAGTAATTCCCCGTTAAAATTTTCACGGTCATTGCATATTTATGAGATTAACTGATCAGTTTATCCTTGCCGATTAGTGGAAAATAAGCCACTTCCAATGATGACACGAGTTCTTATGGAGATGTTTAAAATATACGCGACAAAGCAACAAAAGGCGTTCAGCGACATTTCCAAGTGCAGCCCCCTTCAGAAGCGTCGTCCTACAAAACCATTCCCAGCAGGCCTGACAACATCAAATTGAATATACTCGTAGTACGTCTATACTAGCGAAAATCCTTGGTCCTTATTAAGTAAAATCAGATTCCTGTTTCGTGACCTCAGACAGGTAGTCAAAGATAGATTGAACCTCCATCACCCATCGTATCGCAGATAGATCATCGTTCGACTTGGAAACCTCGTTCGTCAAACCTTCTCAATCGAAATTGTGAATCATTGGTCCAGATAGATTTGCCGTATTGAAGAGAATGTCACACATGCCGTCGCACATCAGCCCAGAAAGATCACAGTGGGCTAAGTTAATAATCGTAGTCGTGGTGTATCCCCTCGCCCCGTACCGCGGGATTCAGGTGTGCTGTTCAAGAACATCGAGCCATAAGACAGACAGCTGGGCTCCTTTCTTGGTACCCTCTATTTCGAAGGACCTTGCCTCGTAAGGTAAGTACGCGCACCAAGCGTCCACGTGCGCATGCGCATGCACTTGAAAGCGGACGCCAGTCCAATGACGAGGCTGTTGGCTGTGATTAACTGGACTAATCACTCGTCGCGAAGCGGATCGATAGAACAGGGAGCAGCTTTCACCCCCCCAAGCTCATGCACTCCGTGAGTTATCAGCGTCTCGCTTAGCATGACAGTTCGCTGATGTCCGACGTGCGCCTCAGGAAGTGGCTGGCGTGCGGCGTAGCTTATGCTGATGGACTTGCGCAGCATCGGTTGTGCTTTCCGGCCAGTTGCTCAACGAGCTTTCAAAAACAAACAAACAACTCGGGTTGCCCGAGCCAGCGGCTTTCATCCAGCAGCCTATAGGGAGGGACTGTGGGGGTGGGGTCGGGAGAGGCGTGGTTGTTTTTTACGTCGTTGCAACCGCGTCTATAAGCCACGGTCAGCTTGTGGACAGTGTGATTTCCCAGCATTGGTTTAGGGGCACCCGTTTTGCTAGTCCCTTCCCTCGTGAGGAGTTAAGCAGCTTCACCACTAAATAGGGATGATAAGACATCCTAGGCGGCTGCTAAATTACACTAAGGGCCACCAATTCGTTTATTAGAAAAACGAAAACACTAGATAGATCTTACTAGTGGAGGAGCCAAAAGCGACCAAATTAACGATGAATTAGAGGGTGAAATTCGTAGTTCTCGATATGCACTGCGAGTTTAATTCTAATAAGGTCACGCGAAAGCTCAATGCAACACACCTGGGCATCAAATCAGTCAGTTATAATTCCATATGGCGAGTGATCCAGCAACTTTTGAAAAAAGGCAACATGCATGACATGCCGAGGAGTGAAGGATAAGTCACGTCCACTGAACGACGTGAGGGATTATGAAATTGTGCGAACATACGCGGCAGCTAAGACGAGAGCGCTCAGCGGCTTGCCCAAGCATGCAGCGGCTTCCGGAGTGTCGTCCACAGAATGCCTTCAGCTGTGCCTGTTGCTCGATAGCGGTAGCTTCGGTTCAAAGCTGCCTATTTGTGAGGGAATTCTGTTCGTGGTTTCCCTAAGAAGGAACAGTCATAGAATACTCTAAGTAGGATTGGTTTGTCCACCCAGCGCCAGAACGTGTGCAGACTGTCTTACTACCTTTTTCTATGCGTTAGTATAGAGTTTTTACATGCTTGACAGCGCCTGAAAGATAACAAATAATAGCCAACTCTAACACAGGGCATGGATAGTGTAAGGAGTTAGGACACCCGCGCACACCAAGACCGCGTCAACAAAGGATTACAGTCAATAAACATAGAACTGCAGTCCGGTGTTCTCATGGGTTCGATTCATAGAGTTTATGGAGGGATGTATGTGCTTCAATAAATATACGATGTTTATATAAAACTTCCATTTTTGCGAACTTTCAGCGTTCTTGCTAGAACACTTTCAACTTACTAACCCAAAAACTCCAATTCCACCAGCATCTCCATCCTTGCTGGGAGAAGGAGTATTTTAAAGTATGGATGTATATAAGTCAGTCTAATCACCCTCTTAATCGATTTAACCATATGAGGTCTAACTGTAATGGTTAGGAAGCCTCAATTTTAGAATAAGCCATTGCACACCATGCATTGCAAGTCGAAGGTGGTATGATTCGAGAGTCATGACTTGGACTGGTATAACTGGAGCAAAATAAGTAAGCCTTATTCTCAATTTAAACGGTTTTAGCACGATTCCTATCAAAACCAACTACTGTATCCCCATTCCCAACTATTTAATATCGTCATCCACTTCCAAAACAAGTACTTCCTGTATTACGCTGTCTTTTGTGTACTTTTAAAAGAACGGGGCCATCCTACAATATCGTGCATAATAACCTTAACGGGATCTTCAATGACGAAGGACTGGTCAGGGGGAGGGGTCCGTGGAGTGGTTACCCAAGCCTCCTGATGCTATTTCAGCGATTTCTTCCTCGGAGACTACCGGGAATGCAAGATTTATACGGATAGACTCAAAACCGATAAACAGTTGAGGCAGGCTATCACCTGAAACGACAGTATAATCATCGCGGTCAGTAAATGTTATGTTCTTCAATCTTACTTAAAGTTGATATTGCTTTGTAGACGAAATCACGTACAGCACTTTTAACCTTTGTTGAGGTAACATTTCTACTGTACAGTTTAAATTTTATAATTTATGGTCTAGTGAGATTGCCAACGTAGTAGCTTAACAAATGCGGGAACGGCCCGAAAAGTTACTAGTCGCATTAGTGACTGACACAGGAACTCTGCAACTAAGATTCGACTCGCATGCAATCGAGGTGTCCTAATGTCTGTAAGTTAGCTGTCTGCTTGCGTTGCACGCATGAATCAGTCGTTGATATCCTTCCTACCCCAGGGCCGTCCACCCACGAGGTCGTTCCGGATGGCAAAGGCAATGCCAGAGTCACGTCGCTCTGCCTTTTTTGTCCGCTCCAGAAGAATCTGTAGCCGGCACGCACCTATTCCAATTGGCCCTGTTCGGAGGATGGGGTCTGGCTGAGACTAGGGATTCCTACGTTGTGACACGCCGTTCTTTATCGACTAGTTCCGTCTTCCTGTACTGTTAGTTGCTCTCTGGACTTTCAAAAAGAGAACGAACGTTCCATCCTGCAAGATTGAGCAGAGACACTCTAGCATTCTGTGTGGTACACCAGAGGAGACGTTGACGGGGTTGTCGCATACTGTGCTGCTTCCGTCGCAAATTTGACATCTGCAAAACATGATCGGCTTACAGATGAGGTGATCTCTGCATTTTTTAGAGTAAATTTTCTGACCCCTATCGTGGAGTGTTAAGCACTGTTACCCCTAAATTGGGCTGGTTAACCATCCCAGACGACTGTCGGACCCCAGTGTGAGTCACGGCATTGTTAAATAGAATAAAGACACGAGTTAGCCATGATCGCCTACGGGATTGCATGTCACCCTCTTCATAGGGCCACTTTAAAGTGGGAAGAGAGCAAAATTATCGGTGTGAACATACACAACATCGGATGTCCTCATCTCTTTCAGCCGTCGGTCTCGACGGTCACCGGCATGCGGCCACGGGGACAGAGCCTCGCTTCGGGCAGTCACCGATGAGGACTGGGTACCAGTCAAGAGCCATAGGGGGCAGTCATGAGCTGCAAAGGGCATACGATGCAACCTACTGCCCAAAAGTATGCATCTATACACCCCTTACCGAGATATGCAATTATGGTCACGTTGCAGCTTTGGGAGGGGAGTTCGTCTTTTAAGCAAGTCCAATGACAGAGATATGTAATCTTCTTCAGAATTTGACAGTCGCCAAACTTATCGGTTTCGAATACGTCGAAGCAACGTCAGAGTTCTTCAACGTTAAGCCTCCTAAATTGTTCTCATCGTCTCATACTGAATCGGCCCCGTTTTTCGGTCACCGTCAACTTAAACATATCTAAAGGCTGACAATGAACAATCCGAAGGGCATTAGTCAAAAACCATCTGGACTGACCACCCGGATGGTCATAATGAAGTTCTACCGTTTGCCGAGATAATAGTATTATTGTCTTTACTCTTTTTGTAGTTCAGTCGGCGTACGGCATTTCTATTGGCTTCCGTCGTAGTCGTGCGCTCAACTGAGACATTCGGTGAGTGAATTCCGTTAGCGATCGGTGAGCGTTCATCCACAAATGTCAATATTCCCGATCTCAACCTGCAAGACAACGTACTCGTGACTCAATTTTTAGAGCGTTGGACTTCTGATCAACAGGTCGTGGGTTCAAACGTCGGTTAGTGCACCACCTGGGGTTGGCTATGACCAGCTGATGATGGCTAATAAGCCAGAAATGGCCATTTCAGTCTCCCTTCTCTTTATCGGCAAATTTCAATCGTAATACCCCTAACAAGTGTGTTCAAGTAATTCCTAATGTAGCGTAAGGGGTGCAGGGGTGTCTAGTTAGGGACCTCACCCACGAAATGTGGCAGGTTGCATCACATTAGTGGTGGCTACACGTAGCGGCCCCAAACTAACACATGCCTCCCACTTTTTGGCTCCATGCAGAAAGGCTCTGCCTAGCAGCCGCGCCCTGGGCATCTGCTGCAATGGGCAGGCCGAACATTGTGAGGGTCTCCGGGGTTGCCTCTCTCCACACCTGGTATATCCACTCCGTTCCTCCCGCCCCACCCACCCTCCCTCTCACTCCATCCTTTCCCCTGCCTACGTCGCCCCACCCCTTCCCAAAACCCTCCTCTCACTTTAGTCTCTTCTCCCACGGTCGAAAAGTCCAATGGCAATGGCGATATGCAATCACGTAGGCGGTCCATGCCAAGCGGGTCGTTTGCTCACCAAACCAATCCGTGACCCATAGTGGAGTTCGGCAGCCATCTGGGACGACTGAGTAGCCCTGCTTACCTCCTCGCGGGGGCGGGGCTGGAAAAGGTGCCTAAAACAAATACTGAGTCTCCTGACTTCTGCAGCAGACCGTGACTCACAGCCTGCAATATATGCGGTCGGAACACTCAAAGCAACAGCAGCAACCCTTGTCCCCATCCCCCTCGCCCCACCCTACAGACTGCTTGAGTGAGCTCACTACTCGCTCGGGACCTGGTGGACATCGCCTCACTCCGACAAACCCGATTCTCCCACCAAGGTCAATTGGAGGAGATTGTTGCCGGTTATACCTTCTTCTGGAGCGGCCGCTTACAGGCAGATCGACGTGACGCCAGCGTCGCCTTTGCCATCCCGACTGAAATCGTCGAACGTCTGCCCTGTCCGTCACAGGGCGTCAACGATCGCCTGCTGAGCCTCCGCCTGCCTCTTTGGGGAGACAAATTCGTCACCATTGTCAGCATCTACGCCCCACCCCCCGATGACCAGTTCTGATGTGGCAAAGTACAAAGTCTACGAGGATCTTCACGCCCTCATAACGCCTGTGATAAAGGCGGATAATTTTGTTGTCCTTGGTGATTTCAATGCCTGCGTTGGCACAGACCATACTGCCTGGTGAAGAGTTCTGGGCTCGATGGTCCCGACGGCTTCAATGAAAATGACCCGCTCTTCTTGCGAACCTGCGCCGAGCAACCCCTCATCCTGACCAACACCTCCTTCCGCATTCTGATCGGGAAGAAGGCGACCTTAATGCAGCCCCGGTCGCGGCACTGACACCTACTGGATTTCGTCCACATCCGGAGGTGAGACCAACAGATCGTCCTGGTAACAAAGGCAATCCCGGGTGCTGACGGATGGACCGTTTATCGCCTCGTCATCTTCACCATGAGGATCCGTCTACAGCCACGCAGGAGGCCTCAACGTAAGCGATCACCAGGTAAGTTGAATAATGTTTTGTGGAATGAGCATACTCACCATCTCCATTTCACCAACAAGATGGCTTAACCGCTAGCCAATCTTCCAGTCGCCGACGAGGATGCCTTCGTGGCGAAGCGATGGTGTCAACTGAGGGACACAATCCCTTCAGCCGCCCTGGACGTCCTCGGCAACGCACGTCATCAGCACCAGGAGTGGTTCGATGACAGCGACACAGTCACCAGCAGTCTGCTCACCAAGAACACCCGAATGCACAAAGCCTACGCTGACCGCCCTGCCGACGCAAACAGAACAGCCTTCTATAGAAGTCACACCTTGTGCAGCAGCGACTGCGGGGAATGCAGGACGCCTGGAGGGTTCGCAAGGCCGAGGAGATCCAAGGGTACGCGGACCGCAAGGAATGGAAATATTCTTCGATGCGATCAAAGCTGTCTTCGTTCCCACAACTCAAGGAACCGCTTCTCTTCTCAGTGCTGACGGTACTGACCTACTCACTGAGAAGACGCAAATTCTGGAGCACCACCAACTCCGACGCCGCTATCGACCGATTGCCTCAAGACGAGGCCAACGCTGAAACCGATATCCCACCCTCTCTCCACGTAACCATTAGGGACATGCAGTAATCCCCAGCGGGAAAGCACCCAGATCAGACACGATCCCTGATGACATTTACAAGTATGGTGGCCCCAACTTATGAATAACCTAACAGCGCTCTTCCAGGAGATGTGGTGCCAAGGAAAAATCCCCCAGGATTTCACGGACACCATAATCTTCGATCTATACAAGAAAAAGGGAAACGCCGAATCTATGACAATCTCAGACTAGTCTTGCTGCTCAACATTGCCGGAAAAATCGTCACTCGCATTCTCCTCAATCGCCTCAACAACCATCTGAATTCGGCTGTCCCGATCGATTCACTCACACGGTGCGTCAGCTCCGCGATGGTGTGATGGAGCGCGTCACGGAAAACGAAGCCATCTTAGAGGCATTTGCAATGAACAACCGAGTGAAGCAGGGCAGCGTTCTCACGCCTATCCTCTTCAGTCTCATGTTCTCTGCCACATTAATGGACGCTATCGTGACGAACGCCCTGGTATCCACATCACCTACAGGATGGACGGAAAACTCCTCAATCGTCGCCGGATGCACTTGCAGTCACATTTATCCACAAATACCTTCCACGAACTTCTCTTCGCCGATGATTGCGCTCTCAACACAAAGACAGAAAGGGACATGCAAAGGAGCACGGATCTCTTTGCTGTCGCCTGCGACAACTTCGGCCCGACCATCGACAAAGAGAAGACGGTGGTCATGCGCCAGCGGCCGCCTAGCACCGCCTACAATGCACCTTGCATTAAAGTCAATTGCACCCAAGAGCAAGCCGTGGATACATTTACCTACCTGGGCAGCATCCTTTCCTGCATCACCAAAAGCGACGATAAGATGGCCCACCGGCTCTTCAAAGCCTTCGGTCACCTGCAGAACGTCGTCTGGAATGGTCACGGTCTCCACCTCAGCACCATGCTCAAGATGTACAAAGTTTTCCTCTTGTCGATGTTGCTGTATGGAGCGGAGGCCTAAACGATGTACCAGAAGCAGGCGCGGAGGCTCAACCTTTTCCAGCTCGGCTGTCTCCGGTGGATACTAAAACTGAGATGGCAGGACCAGACCCCGGACACAGAAGCACTATGCTGCCGCTTGCGACAACTTCGGACTGCGCATCAATACGGAGAAAATGGTGGTCATGCATCAACCACCGCCCAAACAACACCCAATAATACCTCCATGGATACCTTCAGATACCTGGGCAGCAACCTCTCCCGCAGCACCAAAATTGACGATGCGGTCGACCACTGGATCACCAAAGACCGCCAAGCCTTTGGACGCATGCTGAACGTCGACTGGAATCGACACGGTCTCCAGCTCCGCACCAAACGCCGGATGTATAAAGCTGTCATATTGCTGACGCTGCTATATGGAGCGGAGACCTGGGCGGTCTACCAAAAGCAAGCGAGGACGTTTAACCAATTTTACCTCAGCTGCATCAGCAGAATACTAAACCTGATATAGCAAGACAGGATCCCGGACATGAAAGTACTGGAACGAACAGGAATCCTCAGCATCTACGCCCAACTGAAACAACTGCATCTGCGCGGGAGCAGCCCCCTTGTGAGGATGGACGACGAGCAAATACCCAAACGACTCTTCTATGGAGATGTCGCCATGGGTTCTCGTTTACAACGGGGTCAAGTGCGACGCAACAAGGACACTCTGAAAACCTCCCTGAAGCAAATGCGGATCAACCCGGTGACCTGGGAGGACCTCGCCCATAACTGACCGGCTTGGAGAAGGACAACGAAGACAGGGGCCGCACCCTGGATCATCACCGCGAATGCCCAAGCCCTCCCAACATGCTCGCACTGTCAACGCGCCTTCCGCGTGCTAATCGGCCTGGCCGGATACATTCGGAGGCAATGCAACAACAATCAGACAACCTCAAATTCTGCATCAACTTCTGTCAACCCTCCTTCCGACCCCCCACGGTCACCCCTGGCACCAATTTCACCATTCTCACCATCATAGCGACTACATATCAATACTCACCACCTGATACCTCCACCATCACAACCACCACCACGAACAGCGATGGGGGTTCGGTTCTGAACTGTCCTCATTCCGACCACACCTTCAACTCATGCATCGGCCTGGTGGGTCACTTGCGAATCCAGCACATAGAGACTGGTGAACCAGTGCCTGGATCAACAACCCACAGCAGAGATCGCCGCATCCACTGCCCTCACTGCCCTTACGCATTCAGTCTCCACATAGGCCTATTCGGTCACATGCGCATCCATGAGAGCGGAATTAACCGCAATGTCGACAACACCGATACCCCATAATACCCTCCAATTCTACCATTCTCACCGCCATTCCTGCCCCCAATACCACGAACGACAACCCGCTAGCTCCTCCAGATTTCTCCTGACCACACTGCGCCCGCAACTTCACCTCACGCATCGGTCTGGTCGGCCACCGGCGAATCCATCGCACGGAGACTGGTGAACCACTGACTGGGGCTCCAACATACAGCTGCTGCGCCCACCTTTACTGCCCTCACTGCTCCCACACCTTCACACACCGCATAGGCCTATTAGGTTACATGCGCCTCCACGATAACCTGCGCTAGACCACCGTAGATTAAACCATATCAGTGCACTCTACCCACCAATACATGCACAACGCCCTCATTATCATCCCGTTCTCAAGAATACCATGGAGTCCTAGAAACCGTGGCTTGGATGGCTGCCAATCTGATGCTATGTACCAGATCATGCCATCGTTCCAGTGTGTGGTGTGCGTTGAGTGACTGACCAGTGGACTGGGAGTCGGACGACAATGGCTCCTCCATATTCCCTGGTTTAGTATATCCTGGTGTCTTTACACCAGGTCCAGGTGGGGAAAGTGGAATAGAGAGTGAGATAGATGCTGCAAAAGTCAATTCTCACTATAATCCAGCGCGAGTCACCGTCCCTGCACCATGCTGTAAATCACAAAGTGGACATGGCCGAAATCGACAGGCGAACTGTCACGTAGCGTAAATTGTGAACATAGGCTGCTCCAGGTCTTCTGGATTGCCATATTCCTCCTGACAGGCTGTCACTCAAACTTACTGTCCGGACTTGAATTAAATTTCTACCCAAGTTCTCCTTTGTCTAACAGTGCGGTGTCCACTTCGTTGGCGTTTGCCTATATTGGTCTGCGCTGTGGTTCCATCGGGTTAATATATTTATGAGAGAACAAACACTAGGTCTGTGTGAGTAACCGAAGTCGTTCTGGCAGAAGAACGGGTGGGTACGATGTGATGCCTTTTTATTTCTCTAATAGCTTGTCTCTGATTACTGGTCCAAGTAGTAGTCCCAAGCACCACCCAGATAAATCTCTTAATTTTATGATCGGGCAAGGTTTCCCATGTATTGTACATATTTGTTGTTTTCTTCCGTGGCTGGCTTCGCACCGACCCCGGTAAGTTCACCAGGCAGGCTAAAAAGCGCTATTTAGGGCATTGATGAGTCTTAATTAGTCTATATCCTACAGAAAAATGGAAGTCATAGATATAGCCCTCAAAGAATTTTGCTGGGTGAGTCCAGCAGTCAGCGGGGAGTTGTTGATCAGTTTGACACGTCCAAGGTTTCTATTACACACCTTTGTTCAGAAGCCACTTCCTACCCTGCTAACGAATAATAAGGAAGGAAGGTAGGAAGAAATAATAAGGAAGTTCTCTTCTTGTTTCACGTCTCTTAAGAATAGTTCTTTTGAATATCCGCTGACTCAGTCCCATTTTCTACACAATATGTAGAATTATACTTTAATCAGAAGTACTCTAAACGGCACCGTAAATTCTTATTTGCGCTATTTTAACTGATGATTCATTTTTGATACCAGTCTGTTTAATTTGATGATCCCTATACCTTCTTTGTTTTCCCCTTGCCCACCTACAATGGACTTCTTTGTGTATTCTCGACTTTAACCTGGAAACTACGGTCACCGCTATTGTTTAAATTATTCATGTGCGCGTATGTGAGCCACGCTATCGAACACACGTTTTTGTTGTCTAGAGTTGGGCGTTAACTTTGGCCGAATCCTTTCTTTTGAGAACGATTATTGACTGTTGAAGTTTTTACCTTGTTTGTTCTTCGTTATTCGTTAAAAGTACCGTACAGCTGTGTTTCTCATTTTGATTTCACATACGCGTTACCCTAAGATACCGAGTTTTCATTTACAAAAGACATCCGAATAGTCGCTTTTACTGCCAATGGTCTTTTGAACCTGATAAAACGCTCTCTGTTGGGTCCCTTCGCGTCAGGAGTACATACAACCGAACTGCTTAACTGCCGACCAGAGTACTTTAGCAATTTGGCATGTTTACATGCGTTGGGTGTTTTTCGATATTTTACTAAGTTGCTCCTGCATATATGGTAACGAGCTCCTTTTAAATATGATCATTGTCAGCTGCATTTTTTCGCTATTATGTGGTGGAAAAATGAGACTCTTCATTAAATGAAAAATTTCCCTGACTTGTTGTAAAATCTATTAAAAGATGTAAAAACCTTTGTCTGGGACATCCTGGAAACGGATTCTTCTTCTTCAAGTCTAATATCAAGCATATCGGCTGAAAATCAAATAGAAAAAAGTGGATAAGGAAGAAATCTGCGCCATTCATAATCTTCAAATAGCAGACAAACGATTGAGGTGGATGAGGCTCTTACAGGTATTTAATATTTTTCCAGAGAGGACGTGTATTGAATCAAAAGTTTTACCGTGTCGTCTGTTCATGAAGCAAGGCTGGCTTAATTGCTGCACCAGTAGTACTGAACAGTACGGCCGCGGCGCCGACATCATTTCGCATTAAAGATGCCGGAGCAAGAAGCCTATAATCGTGATATTCTTGCGCATGATACGACAGTTCGACCGTCGTAGGCCGACGATGTCCACCGTATGCTCCATGGAAGGGTGGAGCAGGGACGGTGACTTGCGCGTGAATTAGTTTTAAGTGAAAGTAGCCTTGCGCTGCAGCTACCGCACTCTCCTCCTCCCCCCACCTGAGCCCGGTGTCAAGACAGAGTCAAGAAGACCGGAGATGGGAGAGAGCGCAGGTGGCTGGCGCGGCCGGAGCCGCCCTGGGCGTGCCACCACACCTGGCTCGGATCCCACGGAGTGGGAGTGCCATAAAAGCCACATGATATTGGACTGTGGACTGTGGACTGATATTGGACTGTGCACACGCATGTACCCGCCATTACACACTTCTTCCGTTACGTTAGATAGATAGCTAGATAATTGAGTAATTGAGATAATTGAGTACACTCTCCTGCACGCATTTTTTAGTCAAATTGGCAAAGTTGAGAGCTCCGGGTTGATAATTTGAGAAATAAGGCGGGCTCACACGCATAATTCTAGTCGTATGCTGACATTCCGGGAGCTTGGTCAGCTCAGTATTGTCAAAGCAACGGCAAATAACTGAACAGAACCGGAAGTGGCATGCCACAGCCCGTGTGTCGGTCTCGGGTGGATTGATTTTTCTGTGGCTTCTGTTAAAACCCATTGCAGCACGGCAGCAGACGAAAGGGCTAACCGACTAAACCTTCAGAACCTCTTCAAGGCTACTGACTATCCTAACCATTTTAAGCGAGAAAAGCAGGTGCCAAGCAAACAGACGATGGCCAAGGGAACAGCAGCCCGAAGTCTGAAGAACCATTCCCTACATAAAAAGGGAGTCTCTGAGGCGGTTTCCGGACTTTTACGACACACTAGAGTAGGCATAGCTCACCGACCCAAAGCAACAGTTCATCGCCGTTTTATGCAACCCAAGGACACACTGCCACTAATTAGAACCTTAGCAGTGGTCTAAAAAATAAGTTTAAACGAGGGGGACAACAATTACGTTAGAGAAACCAGGTGGAAATTGCAGACCCACCTGCAGGAGCACAAATTAGCAGCTCGGAGACTGGACTCAAACTCTCAGCTTGCAAAGCACGTAAGAGGAACTAACCATACTTTCGATCTTCAGTGAAACTTCATTGTCGGCAGGGGTAACTCTAAGATGGATCGGCTAACGCTTGAGGCTTGGTATTCAGATGCCAAATTCATTACCAGGCATCTTAACCCTCATGCAGCTTACAGGGCCTTGCGTCATTACGTAAGCGAAGCTCAGGACAAAGCCACGCAGAATTCAAGAAATCCACACATGGAAAACCCGAGAACGAACTCACCCGACGAAGAAAAAGAGCTGCCGGACCGAACAACTCCGTCAGAAGGCTCAATGCACCCCCTTCTCCATCGCGTAAATGACTCACAAGGTACGCAGCCAGACTGCCCACCAACCATCCACCAAAGGGCCGAGGCAACGAAGATCAATCAGCCTGAGACCGAAACGCGTAAATTCGACCGTCGTAATCGACGATGTCCACCATATGCCCCACAGAAAGGTTATGCAGGAATGGTGACGTTCGCGTGAAGTAGTTTGAAGTGATAGTGGACGTGCACAGCATCTACCTCACTCTCTCTTCCCTTTCCCGCCTGTGCCCGTAGCCAAGACATAGTCAAGAAGACTGGAGGCGGGGTCGGACGCAGATGAATAATCTCCCGTGGTGGGAGAGCTGGTGCTGCATGAGCCTGCACCTACGCGTGCACATGTTTGGTACGCCCACCCCTATGCTCGGCATTTGTCCCCGGAATTCATCCCAGATAATAATAACGGCTGCTGTACCCTAATTTGGCCCCCATGTTGGTCTAGCGCATCTACCACGCGATCAGTTTATGGGGCACAATATCGACTCACAGGATATGGCACGCCACTTCCGGTTCTGTTTGGTGGTGTGCAGTTGCGTTGACAATGGTGAGCCGACCAAGCTCTCCGAAATGTCAGCATTGAAGTAAAATTGGGCGTGTGAACCTGCTTTATTCCTCACATTTCTTTAGTCGCATAGATACTCTACTCCACGTCAGTTGGAAGTCGATAACGAGTAGAAAATAGGAAATGCCACAAAACATCAAAAAGGGCCAGAGTTCGCAACTAATAGAAAGACGGTAGGTCTAATCTCCCGATCCATCTGAATAGTAAGCTTTACTTGCAAAGATATCCAACGTGTACACAAATGCGGGAAATAATTATACCAAACAACAGGAAGTAGGCTCTAACAACAAGAAACCTGATTCAACTGTCCTCCACTGGTCAACAACAAGATAATGAGATAATTTATCTTTTATCGGTTTACACAGCACACCGGGATAACATGACATATTTTTAATGATTAAGTAATCTTGTACAGACAAATATTCAAGAGACTAAATTACTTTTACTAGGTAGCGAAATTTACAATGCCTTATACAACGTTTAGTTATAATTGGAATCATTATGCGTCTGTGAGTCACCGACCGAGGAGATAAGCTAAAAACTTCCCATTACAGACAAACTTTAACGTACTCTTGACAAAAGCAAAAATTATAGATACAAAAATTAGTCCTCAGTATTGAGCCGAAATAATGGTTGCATAATCGTGGCTCATATGAATCTGAAAGTGATTTCTCGGAAAGCCCGAAAGTCTCGACATTATGGCTAGCTGGGGGGTTTGATCACTTCCGATGTCCTCTCCATGGCGCAGGCTCAGGATGGCGAATAATTAACTTGCTCTGTCTCAAATCGCTGTCAGGTCGCAGCATGTCTTTAATCAGATCTCTGACAGCTTCAGGTTTGAACTATATACGACAGTTCGACCGTCGATTTCGACGAGGTCCACCGTATGCTCCACACCAGGTGGTGCAGGGACGGTGACTTGCGCGTGAATTAGTTTTAAGTGATAGTAGCCTTGCGCTGCAGCTACCGCACTCTCTCCTCCTCCCCCACCTGAGCCCGGTGTCAAGACAGAGTCAAGAAGACCGGAGATGGGAGAGGGCGCAGGTGGCTGGCGCGGCCGGAGCCGCCCCTGGGCGTGCCACCACACCTGGCTCGGATCCCACGGTGTGGGAGTGCCATAAAGGCCACATTAAGAAGGAGCCATTGCAACCTGACTCTCAGTCCGCCAGTCAGCCACTCCACATTTAAAACACACATTGGGCTGGCCACGCGGTCCGAGTTATCCCGTCAGTTGGCAACCTTCCAAAGCCACGGCTTTTAGCGCACCGTGATAGTTTCAAGCGCGTCAGATTGTTTATAGTGAGGAATATGCACTGAGCTGTCGACTACTCTCTCCCCACTCCCCACAGTCAGACTACTGTCCGAGCCGGTCAGTTGCCTGATGTGGGAGTGGGCGCATTGGCTGACGGATCGGCGTACCCGTCTTCGCGCGCCACAGCACGACCTGGCCCCCATAACGCACACACCAGGATTCACAAACTCAGGGATATGGAGCAGCCATCGCCGTCTGACTCCCAGTCCACTGGTCAGCCACTCGACACACACAGCACATACACTGAGCCGACGGCGTGGTCTGGTGGAAGCGTCAGATTGGCAGACTTCCCAGCCACGGTTTCTAGGAAACCGTGATATACTCTGGTAAATGGTGATTGTGAGGGTGTAGTCGATGCATTGGTGTAGGTAGTGTGCGCTGATGTAGCTTAGCCTACGGTGGTTTACCGGAGGTTGTCGTGGAGGCGCATGTGTCCTAAGAGTCCCATGCGGTGTGTAAAATGTGCGGGAGCAAGGAGGTCAGTGAAGGCGGGCGCGTCGACTATATGTCGGAGCCCCAGGCACTGGTTCACCAGCCTCCGTGCGATGGATTCGCAGGTGACCGGCCAGGCCGATGCGTGAGTTGAAGTTGCGGGCGCAGTGTGGGCAGGAGAAATCGGTAGAGGCTGGGGCGATGTCATTCATGGTAGTGGGGGTGGCAGGGGCACTAAGAATGGCAGGAGCGGAGGGTGTGAATGGTGTATCGGTGTTGTCGGCATTGTGGTGAATTCCGCTGTCATGGATGCGCATGTGACCGAATAGGCCCATGCGATGAGTGAATGCGCGAGTACAGTGAGGGCAGTGGAGGCGACGATCTCTGCTGTGTGATGGTGTTCCAGGCACTGGCTCACCGGTCTCTGTACGATGTATTCGCAAGTGACCGACCAGGCCGATGCGTGAGGTGAATGTGCGGTCGCATTGAGTACAGCTTAGGAGAGATTCCCCATCGCTGATGGTGGTTGTGGTGGTAGTAGTGAAGACGAAGGCAATGGTGGTTGCGGTGGTGGGGGTAACAGGCGATGAGTAGATGGATGTGGTCTCTATGATTGTGGGAATAATGGAATTGATGTCAGGAGTGAGGGTGGGGGAGTCAGAATGAGGGTTGGCAGAATTTGACGTAGAAATTGGAATTGTGGGATTGTTGGTGCATTGCGTCCGAAGATGTCCGACCAGGCCGATTCGCGCGCGGAAGATGCGTTGACAGCGCGGGCATGTTGGCAGGGCCTGGGCATTGGCGGTGTTGGTGCGGGGCGCTGGTGACTTTCGTGCCGCTCTTTTATCTTTGGCGGCGGCGATCCAGTTGGCCTCGTAGATTGCTGAACCAGTCTTCACTGATCTTCTCCATGCCGGTCTATCCTGGGCGAGGTCTTCCCAGATCGCCGAGTTGCTTTGCAGTTGCTTCAGCGATTTCTTCAAAGTGTCCTTGTAGCGTCGTTTTTGACCTCCATGTCGGCGAGCACCCGTAGCGACATCTCCGTAGAAAAGTTGTTTGAGTAGTCGCTCTTCGTCCATTATCACCAGGTGGCCGCTCCATCTCAGTTGCACTTGCCTCAGCATGGCATGGATGCTGAGGATTCCGGTCCGCTCCAGGACTTCCGTGTCCGGTATCCTGTCTTGCCATCTCAGCTTCAGTATTCTGCGGAGGCAGCTGAGATGAAAGTGATTCAGCTTCCTGGCTTGGTTCGAGTAGACGGTCCAGGTTTCCGCTCCGTAAAGGAGTGTCGACAAGACGACGGCCTTGTACATCTTCAGTTTGGTGTTCAGGTGAATACCGTGGCGATTCCACACGGAGGCCTGCAGCCGGCCGAAGGCCTGACTAGCTTTGGAAATCCGTTGGGCAACCTCGTCATCGATTCTCGTGTTGCGCGAAATCGTGCTTCCTAGATAAGCGAAGGTCTCCACGTTTTTGAGTTGAGCACCGTTGACATTGATTCGAGGAGCATTGTATTCCGCGCTGGGTGGCGGCTGGTGCATGACAACCGTTTTGGCTGTACTGATTGTTAATCCAAAATCGGCGCAGCCTTCGGCGAAGAGGTCCATGCTCCTTTGCATGTCCTCCTCCGTCACGGTGTTAAGGGCGCAGTCGTCCGCGAAGAGCAAGTCATGGACTGTAGTCGTAGACACGCGCGTTGGAGCCCGCATACGCCGACTGTTGAGAAGGCGCCCGTCAGTTCTGTAGGCGATGCGAATACCAGGCTGCTCATCACGGTAGGCGTCCATCAGCATAGCCGAGAACATGAGACTGAAGAGGGTGGGGGCCAGTACGCAGCCCTGCTTCACTCCGTTGGTCCCTGCGAATGCTTCGGATACCGTCCCGTTGTCAGTGACGCGCGCCGTCATCCCGTCATGAAGCTGACGCACCATGTGCGTGAACCGCTCAGGACAACCCAAATTTCTGCATGACTTTCCACAGTCCGTCACGATTCACCGTGTCAAAGGCTTTCGTTAGATCCACGAAGGTAGTGTAAAGGTGAGTTCGCATCTCCTGACACTTCTCTTGTAGCTGGCGGGCGGCGAAGATCATATCGGTTGTCCCGCGGTGTCGGCGGAAGCCACATTAACTTTCCGGGAGCAGGCCCTGCTCTAGATGACCGTTAAGACGATTGAGAAGGATACGGGCGAAGATCTTACCGGCGATGTTGAGCAACGATATGCCTCTGTGATTATCAGAGAGTTGCCGGTTCCCCTTCCGTTTGTAGAGATGGACGATGGTCGCGTCTTTGAAATCCTGAGGAGCTTGTCCTTGGCGCCACATCTCCTGGAAGAGTGTTGTGAGTTCTGCCATCAGCCGGGGCCCACCGTGCTTGTAGACTTCCGGTGGGATTGCGTCGGATCCCGGTGCTTTACCGCTGGAAATCTGCTGCACGGCCCGGATAGTTTCTGGTAGGGAAGGCAGCAGATCCAGGTCATTGTTCGTGTCCACTTGAGGGAGCCGGTCAATGGCAGCATCGGAGATGGCTGATGAGCAATTATGACACTTCTGAAGTGCTCGGCCCAGCGCTTCAGAATTTGCGATTTCTCTGTCAGCAGTGTTGTCCCATCAGAGCTGAGCAGCGGTGCGGACCCCTTGATACACGGGCCGTAGATGGCCTTGATGGCTTTAAAAAAGTTTTTCATTTCATTGCGGTCAGCATACCCCTGGATTTCTTCAGCCTTTCGGATCATCCAGGCAACCTGCATCTCCCGCAGCCGTTGTTGTACAAGGCGCCGGCATCTGAAAAAGGCTGCTTTGGTGGCGTCAGTCCGAAGGTCCATGATGGAAAATAGAGGCATGCACCTATTGCCGATCTGTACAGTATGCTATGCCACGAAAAAAACAGCAGCATGAAAAAAGTTTTCAAACTACGAATGTGCGTCACTCGGTGGGTTGTCGGGCGGGCTGTAGGGGTACTAGTTAGGGGGAGCACTACACAGCTGGCATTTGGTTGCTCTATTCGTCTCGCACAGGCGGTGAATGCTCCTGTTGCCGCCTCTAACTGGTACCGAAATCTCCCCTGTTGCTACTCAAAGTTGGCTTCTTCCCAGCGGCCACACAGGGCAACCATCGCGATCGGCGGGTTAAACCAGGTGAGGGTCTCCGGGGCTGTGTGTGCCTCCACACCCAGTATGACTGACTCCCGAACTTCCCACCTCCCCCTTCTCAAAGAGTCCTACGGTGGGGTGACAGTAACCCCGTAGGCGGCCCAGGCTAACTCGGGTCGTTCTCCCACTAAAACAAAACCGCGACCCATAGTGGAGTTTGGCAGCCGTCTGAGATGTCCCAGCAGCCATATTTAGGAACAGCACTGCTTGCCTCCTTGGGTCTCACAACTTCTGCAGCCGGTCGCGGCTCGCAGATCGCAAAATATGCGGTCGTAAAACTCAAACAAACAACAATACCCCCGTTCCAATCCCCCTCACCATACCCTCCAGGCTGCTCGGGTGAGTCCGCTCACACTAGCAGCCTGGAATGTTCGATCTCTTTTAGACAATCTGAGAAGCAACCAGCCAGAACAGAGAACGGCTATAGTCGCTCGGTAACTGGCGCGCTACAAGGTGGACATTGATACTCTCAACGAGACCCGATTCTCTGAACAGGGTCAGCTGGAGGAGGTAAGTGCCGGCTACACCTTCTTCTGGAGCGGCCGGCCAAAGGCAGAGCAATGCGACGCTGGTCTTACCTTTGCTATCCGTAACGAAATCGGGGGAGGTCCACCCGGTGTGCCACAGGGTATCAATGATCGCCCGATGAGCCTCCGCTGGCCTCTTCAGGGAAACAAGTTCACCACCATCATCAGCGTCTACGATCCCCAATGACGAGCTCTGATGCGGTGAAGGACAAGTTCTACGAGGACCTACACGCCCTCCTGGCAACTGTGCCGAAGGCGGAAAAGTTAATTATCCTTGGTGACTTCAAAGCCTGCGTCGAGACAGACCACGCTGCCTGGCAGGGAGTGCTGGTCTTCACGGTCTCGGTAGCTGTAACGATAACGGCCTCCTTCTTCTGCGAACGTGAACGAACACCGTCTCCTGCTGACCAACACCTTCCGCCTTCCGACACTGGAGAGGGCCACGTGGATGCACCCTCGGTCACGGAGCTGGCAGCGGCTGGACTATGTTCTCGTCCGGAGGCGAGATCGACAGGACGTGCTGGTGACCAAGGCAATCCGCAATGCCGATGGTTAAACGGAGCACTGCCTCGTCATCTCCCGGATGAGGCTCCGACTTTAACACCGACGACGGCCCCAAAGTAAGCGGCCGCCAGGTAAGTTAAATACATTTTTGTTAAATTAGCCTGCTCACTGTTTTGATTTCAGCAACCAAATAACCGAAAAACGGGAGAACATGCATGCTCCAGATAAAAACGGCACCGTGAAAACAGAATGGTGCCAATTGCGAAATGTCATCCAGTCCACCGCCCTCTAAGTCCTCGGACGCGCAAGCCGTCAACACCAGGACTGGTTTGACGACAATGACGCCGAAATCAAACAACTTACATGGACCTTCTGACTGACGCCACCAAAGCCACCTTCTTCAGATGTCGCCGCCTTGTACGGCAACGGCTGCAGAAGATGCAGGCCGCCTGGAAAATCCTAAAGGCTGAGGAAATCCAGGGGTATGCGGACTGCAACGAAATGAAAAGCTTTTTCAAAACCATCAAGGCCATCTTCGGCCCGTGTATCAAGGGGACCGCACCACTGCTCAGTGCTGACGGCACAACACTGCTGACAGAGAAATCGCAAATTCTGAAGCGCTGGGCCGAGCACTTCAGAAGTGTCCTTAATAGCTCATCAGCCATCTCCGATGCTGCCATTGACCGGCTTTCTCAAGTGGACACGAACAATGACCTGGATCTGCCGCCTTCCCTACTAGAAACCATCAGGGCCTTGCAGCAGATTTCCAGCGGTAAAGCACCGGGATCCGACGCAATCCCACCGAAAGTCTACAAGCATGTTAGGTCCCGGCTGATGGCAGAATTCACAATACTCTTCCAGGAGACGTGGCGCCAAGGAGAAGTTCCTCAGGATTTCAAAGACGCGACCATCGTCCATCTCTACTAACGGAAGGGGAACCAGCAACTCTGATAATCACAGAGGCATCTCGTGGCTCAACATCGCCGGGAAGATCTTCGCCCGTATCCTTCCCAATCGTCTGAACAGTCACCTAGAGCAGTGTATGCTCCGGAAAGCCAATGTGGCTTCCGCCGACACCGCGGAACAACCGATATGATCTTTGCCGCCCGCCAGCTACAAGAGAAGTGTCAGGAAATGCGAACTCACCTATACACTACCTTCGTGGATCTAACGAAAGCCTTTGACGTGGTGAATCGCGACGGACTGTGGAAAGTCATGCTGAAATTCGGCTGTCCTGAGCGGTTCACGCACATGGTGCGTCAGCTTCATGACGGGATGACGGTGCGCGTCACTGACAACGGGACGGTATCCGAAGCATTCGCAGTGACCAACGGAGTGAAGCAGGGCTGCGTATTGGCTCCCACCCTGTTCAGTCTCATGTTCTCGTCTATGCTGATGGACGCCTACCGTGATGAACAGCCTGGGATCTGCATTGCCTATAGAACGGATGGACACCTTCTCAACAGTCGGCGTATGCAGGCTTCAACGCATGTGTCTACGACTACAGTCGATGACTTGCTCTTCAGGGACGACTGCGCCCTTAACAACGTGACGGAGGAGAACATGCAAAGGGGTATGGACCTCTTCGCCGCAGGCTGCGCCGATTTTGGATTAACAATAAGTACAGCCAAAACGGTTGTCATGCACCAGCCACCACCCAGCGCGGAATAAAATGCTCACCGAATCAATGTCAACGGTGCTCACTTCAAAAACGTGGAAACCTTCACTTATCTAGGAAGCACGCTGTCACGTAACACAAGAATCGATGAAGAGGTTGCCCAATGGATCTCCAAAGCCAGTCAGGCCTACGGCCGGCTGCAGGCCTCCGTGTGGAATCGCCACGGTATTCACCTGAACACCAAACTGAAGATGTACAAGGCCGTCGTCTTAACGACACTCATTTACGGAGCGGAGACCTGGACCGTCTACTCAAACCAAGCCAAGAAGTTGAATCACTTCCATCTCAGCTGCCTTTGCAGAATACTGAAGCTGAGATGGCAAGACAGGATCCCGGACACGGAAGTCCTGGAGCGGACCGGAATCCTCAGCATCCATGCCATGCTGAGGCAAGTGCAACTGAGATGGAGCGGCCACCTGGTGATAATGGACGAAGAGCGACTACTCAAACAACTTTCTACGGAGATGTCGCTACGGGTGCTCGCCGACATGGAGGTCAAAAACGACGCTACAAGGACACTTTGAAGAAATCGTTGAAGCAACTGCAAATCAACCCGGTGACCTGGGAGGACCTCGCCCAGGATAGACCGGCATGGAGAAGATCCGTGAAGACTGGTTCAGCAATCTATGAGGCCAAACGAATCGCTGCCACCAAGGCCAAAAGAGCAGCACGAAAGTCACCAGCGACCCGGACCAACATCGTCGATGCCCAGGCCCTGCCAACATGCCTGCGCTCTCAACGCATCTTCCGCGCGTGAATCGGCCTGGTTGGGCATCTTCGGACGCAATGCACCAACAATCCGACAATTCCAACTTCTACGTCAAATTCTGCCAACCCTCCTTCAGACTCCCCCCACCCTCATTCCTGGCATCAATTCCATTACTCCCACCAGCATAGTGACCACATCCCAATACTCATCGCCTGTTACCCGCACCACGGAAACCCCCACTGCCTTCGCCTTCACTACCACCACCACAACTATCAGCGATGGGGACTCTCTCCTAAACTGTCCTCAATGCGACCGGACATTCACCTCGCGCATCGGCCTGGTCGGTCACTTGCGAATCTATCGTACAGAGACTGGTGAACCAGTGCCTGGAGCACCAACACCCAGCAGAGATAGTCACCTTCACTGCCCTCACTCTCTTCGCACATTCACTCATCGCATGGGCCTATTCGGTCACATGCACATCCATGACAGCGGAATTCACCGCAATGCCGACAACACCGATACATCATGCACACCCTCCGCTCCTGCCATTCTTACCGCCACTGCCACCCCCCACTACCATGAATGACATCCCCCCAGACTCTACCGATTTCTCCTGCCCACACTGCGCCCGCAACTTCAACTCACACATCGGCCTGGTCAGTCACCTGCGAATCCATCTCGCGGAGGCTGGTGAACCAGTTCCTCGGGCTTTGGCGTACAGTCACCGCTCCCGCCTCCACTGCCCTCACTGCTCCCGCACATTTACACACCGCATGGGCCTATTAGGACACATGCGCCTCCTCGACAACCTGCGGTAAACCACCGGAGGCTAAGCAACATCAGCGCACACCATCTACACTAATACCTAGACAGCACCCTCAAAATCATCATAATGTACCTGATAACATCACGGTTTCCTAGAAACCATGGCTTGGAAGGCTGCCAATCTGACGCTTACACCAGACCACGCCGTCGGCCCAGTGTATGTGCTGTGTGTGTCAAGTGGCTGACCAGTTGACTGGAAGTCAGCCGGCGATGGCTCCTCCATATCCCCTGAGTAAGTGAATCCTGGCGTGTGCGTTATGGGGGCCAGGTCGTGCTGTGGCGCGCGAAGACGGGTACGCCGACCCGTCAGCCAATGCGCCCACTCCCACATCAGACACTTGACTGGCTCGGATGGTGGTCTGATTGTGGGGGTGGGGGGAGAGAGTGAGGTGGACAGCTCAGCGCATTTTCGTCCCTATAAACAATCTGCACGCTTGAAACTATCCCGCTGCGCTAAAAGCCGTGGCTTGGAAGGTTGCCAACTGACGGGATAACTCATACCACACGGTCAGCCCAATGTGTGTTTTGTGTGGAGTGGCTGACTGGCGGACTGAGAGTCAGGCTGCAATGCTCCTTCTTAGTGTGGCCTTTATGGCACTCCCACTCTGTGGGATCCGAGCCAGGGGTGTGGTACACCCAGAGGTGGCTCCGGCCGGGCCAGCCACCTGCACCCTCTTCCATCTCCGGTCTTCTTGGCTCTGTAATGACACCGGGTTCAGGTGGAGGAGGAGGAGAGAGTGCGGTACCTGCAGCGCAAGGCTACTATCACTTAACACTAATTCACACGCAAGTCACCGTCCCTGCACCCCCTGGTGTGGAGCATACTGTGGCCCTCGTCGAAATCAACGGTCGATCTGTCGCAGTGAGGTTTATGCACTATTCAAACAAGCGCATGACACTCACTGATGTGGTTAGGATCTCACCCGACGACATCTTTGTGGTCATTAAAAATTACTGACTGGAAAGGCTACATAACACCATCAACTTCCCAAATTCCGGAAATGCAGTTCACACTCGTAAAGGAAGTTTATAATAAACTTTCATTCCTGTATGTTCTCGTACAACGAAAGACCAACGGAACGTCAAGCACATCGGTTTACCAAAAGGAAACTTATAGCGAAGTCATTCTATCTTATGAGAGCAATCAACCAATCGCTCACTAACGGAGTGCTGTTAGCAGACTATTCAGTCGAGCAAAAACACATTGCTCCGACGAAGAAGGTTATCGAATTTAACTGAATTAATTGTGTGAATTATGCTAGCAGAACGGGAACCCTAAGGATTTTTTACGCCGATACTTGAGACGGCACGA
The DNA here is from genome assembly GCA_017591395.1 of Schistocephalus solidus. Lineage (NCBI taxonomy): Eukaryota > Metazoa > Platyhelminthes > Cestoda > Diphyllobothriidea > Diphyllobothriidae > Schistocephalus > Schistocephalus solidus. Next base: position 236,113 of record WEDG01000100.1, read on the forward strand.
ATCGAAGGAAAAGGAATCAAGTAGTTCCAATCAGGCACCTGAACTAAATACATGGCGAACCCTTCCTTACATTAAGAATGTGTTTAAAGTCGTAGGAAGACACCTAAGGAAGCACCAAATTCATGTGACGCAAAAAACGACGACTTCTTTGCGTACCCAGCTTGTCCACCCTACGGATAGGGTTAATTAGTTGGGTATGAAAGAAGTCGTCTACAAGATCCCATTTGAAGCACGCGATGCCAGGAAAATCCGCCTCTACACGCATCCACGAACATCAGTTGTCAGCTAAGAGGCGAGATCACCAGTCCCAAGTAGCTATGCCTACCCTAGACACCGGGCACACCTTCGCATGGGATAAAACTCAGATTGTCACTGCCTGTCCCTTCAAGAAAGGTTGAGAATTCCTCGAGGCGATGCACTCAGATGAGTCATGCATCAACAGGCATATCAATTTGGATGCGGCGTACAGAAACCTAATGGAAAAGTGGAAGAAACAAGAGCCAGTCAGGGCAGGCTCATACGCACGGTGGCCGCTCAATGGCGCAAAGGTCACGCTAATATTGATTTTCTATTGTAGTTACAATGCTAACTTTTTTGTCACATTTGCGTCTCATCTGCGTCTGACGACGACCCGGAGAACCGGTGTCGAAATTTACCCAATAAGGCTCCTTTTCCATAGAACGTATTCAACTTCAACTTTACTTCTTGGGATGCCTACTTTACAGCACTTACATACATGGAGATGCGCGAAAATACTGACCCCAGGTGTTGAGATGGAATGAGAAGGTAAAGCGATCTCTGGGGAGGATGGTTTAATCATCATCTGATGTTTCAAACTCATACTTGAGCGCATTATCAGAGATAAAGCAGAATGGGAAATAAATAGCTTAAATAGGTATTTTTCTCACTCCTGCTAGGCCCACCAGGCTCTGTCCTCATTGCTCCTCTCTTCTTGCCTAAGTGGTGTCTGACGGCCTCGTATGGCGCTGGTAGATCGATCCTGCAGTTGTTCGAATTGGAATCCGATTGCCAGGTCTCCATTATATCTCTCACATTTTGCTTTCAGCTCGGCCGACTACTTTCGCACTGTCGAAAACGAATTAACGATTAGTTTTGAGGCTGTGCATGGCGACATGCAATCGTACATCTTTTCGCTTAACGGCTAGTGTGCTCATGCATACACGATCTTAGTCGTTTGTCGGTCATGCCGCAGTAATTGACAGGATAGTCTAGACAATTGACCCGCAGGGGATAGCCGCCCCTCGGATTGCATCAGAAAGCGTCAGATGGTGACTTCCGGCCTGTGACCAAGATACACGTTAAGGGGTCTCCGCATGCGTTAAGTGGCCTCGGAGGCGTCAAGCCTGCAAGGCAGGGCACGGAGGATTTCGGGCTTTGGCTTATGCCCCCCGTCGATTTGCGTGTGCCTTCGATACAAGTATTTGTTTATGAAGCTCCGCGGGTATCCATTGGCGAGGGAGAGTTACCATAGGGATTTTCGCTCTTGTAGCTTCGCGGCCTGTGTGCTGAAGTGTGTGTTGATGCGTCGAAAGAGCGTCCGGATGCAACTGCGCTTATGTGGCAGGGGGTGGTTTCTGTTATAGTGAAGGATTTTATCGGTGTTTGTCGCTTTTCAGAAGACCCCAGTGTTAGGGTTCCATGCTCCTGCCTCGATACCTGGACATCAAGGAAAGGAATTTTACCGTCCTTTTCTTCCTCCATTGTAAATTGAATTTCGGGGAAAATGGAGCTCAATTTACTTATAAAGGCCTCTACCGCGTCTCGACGCAGGATAACAAAAGTGTCACCCACGTAATGCATCCATAATTTTGGTTTGTGAGACAGGAAGACTCATTCTTCTAGTTGCTGCAGGACCGCCTCCGCGAGATAGCTGGGAATCGGGGAGCCCATAGGGCTTCCCTGGGTTTGCTCGTACACCTGGCCGTTAAATGTGAAGTACATGGTTAAGCAGTAGTCCAGTAACTCCATCGCGTGCTTCCTTTAAAACGGGTTTCCCTCTTCATCGTACCTTCTCTCTAGTATGTCGCTGATGACCCTAGTGGCTAGTTCTTTAGGGATGAATGTGAAGAGGAGACGACGTTAAAAGATAACATTATTTCGTCGGGGATATTGTGGCACCTCTGAGTTTTTCCAGGAAGTGTGTTGAGGACACGGCTGTGTTCTGAGCCCTCTGTCAGTTTCTTCAAATGTTTAGCAAACCATTTAGCTAGCCCGTATGTAGACGTGCCTTTCCGTGCCGCAACTGGCCGCAGGAGAACGTTCACTTTGTGGATTTTTGGGAGGCCATAGAAGCGTGCTACGGCAGCATCCTGTGGTTTCGTCTGCCGCCAATCGCTTTCGGATATTGCCTGTTGATTCCTCATTAAATTCAGGCTCTTGCTGATTTTACCCACAAGTGTTTTCATAGGATCAGACTCGACGCCTCTGTTGACTGGCTGTCATTCAGTAGCTCATTTGCATTTGCTTCTTAATCCGATTTGTCCAAGACCACGGTTGCCCGCCAATGAATACCCGTGGAGCTTCATAAGCAAATGCTTGCATCGAAGGCACACGCAAACCGACGGGAAGCATAAACAAAAGCCCGAAAACCTCCGTGCCCTGCCTTGCGTGCGAGATGTCTCCGAGGCCAGTGAACACATAATGAGACCCCCTTAACGTGGGACTTTGTCACGTGGTTATGAGCTTTTTCAAGAGCTTGAAATGTTCATTCATCAGACATCGTATCCATCGATTTACTACTGTAGCCTACAATGTATACAACATGAGCTAAATCCTTTTATGAGAACCACGTGACCTCTTATTCATACCATAGAGAAATTTGTGCTTTTTCCTTACACAGAATGTATAGAGTAGGTTGTTTGGAAACCATGAAATCAACTTTAACGGCTGATACTGTTTAAATAGATTCAATGATTTAAAAACTTTTTAAAAACCGAAAGATACCCTTTCTTAAAACATAAAATTTGAAGAAAACGTAATCTGCTATCAAACGAGTAAATAAATGTTATTTTTTATGCTTGTGTTCTGTAAAATATATTTGAATTAATAAGAGCAGCGAAAATCAATGAGAAAATTGCTTTCTACATAGGTATGTATTATTCACAGAGTATACTTTTTGCAGGTGGCCAGAGAGAAGCTCTTTCAATCGCCAGCATCTTACCGTTACTGAAATATCGTGGGATTAGGGTGCACAAGAATCCATACGAAAACCCTTCTTAAGTGATTTGTGTGAATCGGAAACACATTTCAGAATTTCTGTTGAAATTTCACGAGATATTGAATCTACTGGTCGCGGTCGAAAGCAAACGCAGACCAAGCCAGAATACAGGCCTGAGAGAACCTATGCCACACACCAACGCATTCTTTGGGATAACTGCGGAGGAATCAAAACCAGCAAGACCTCCGGTCAGGCGTGAACACGGACACAGGTGAACATAGTTTGCGCATGAACACCGATGAGGGGCGTCTCCAAACCGATCGGAACGGAGACACCGGCAACGACTCAGCAACCACCAATGAGACGCGCACGGACAGATGTAAACGGTGGACGAGAAACAGATATGCGGGTCCGGGACAAAAAACGTGGGCAATACAGATGAAATAAATGACACTTGATATCCCGACACAGACCCCAAACGAGGCGAGGGAGAAATATGCCCCAGAAATACTGTGAGGCGCCGTATCAAACCCAAATTCAACGATGGAATGTTGTTTGATTTTGAAACGTCAGGATATTAAATCTATTATTCCCTTGATCGCCTTTTCTTCTGTTATATATATAGGCAGCACGAGATATTAAATAAGAAAAGACAAAATTCTTCGGGAAAATAGAAACTTTAATGCGTAAATTTTCGAGACTGGTCCCCCAGCTGGTCGTCAGACTACGAGTAGTGTACAGAAACAATTAATTAATTAACCGTGTTTAACAAAGGAATCTACGGTTGGCGAAATCCAAACCAATACGCATTGAGTGCATTTTGTCCTCCTGTCGGTATTGGTTCTGCGCGTTTGAATTTGTCCTTAACGATTTTCAATGCGGCATCCAAATCGATATGCTGGTTTATGCATGTCTCATCTCAGTGCATTGCTTCCAGGAATTCACGGCCTTTTCTGGTTGGGTAAGTGCCCACAATCCGTGTTTTCTCCCATGCAAATGTATGCCCCGTTTCCAGTGTATGCATAGCCAGTTTGGACAAATGGTCTCGTCTTCTAACCACTAACTGATGTTCGTGTAAACGGGTTGAGACCGAGTTCCCAGTTTGCCCACACATCACCCTATATCTTCTTTACGCTCACAGTTTGTACACCCTAAGGACAGGGTTAGCTACCTTGGTAAAAAAGGTGTTGTCTGCAGAATCCCACGTTTCAGTTGTAATGCTGTTTATTGTAGGCAAACTGGGAAATCTTAAAAGATGATTCAACATACAAAACTGTATCTGTAGACACCACAAAATCCCAAAACGCGTGCATTGAAAAAAAACTAAAACTTCTTACGGAAGGAAATTAATATCAGGAGTTCTTGCTAAATCCTTAAAACAGGAAGAACCTACCATTGCAAAAATATATGGTCTTCCAATAATTCACAAAACTGGTATTCCACTGCGACCGATAGTTTCCTTAATCGGTGCACCGAGCTATAAAATTTCAAAGTGGCTATTTCACTAGCTATATCCACTTACAAAGAACTCTGAATACTCCATTAAAGATACAAAACGTTTTCTAGACAAATTAAAAGAAATCACAGTTACACCTGACGGAGTAATGTTTGCATTCGATGAAGTCTCGCTCTTCACCTCGATCCCTCTTGATTTAGCGAGATCATGCACCGAAGAACTACTCCAGGCCTACGTTACCGATGTACCTGCCGATGCTTTACTCCAACTCCTAGACCTTTGTCTAGAAACCAACTTTTCCTTCTCCGGCCATTGCTATCAACAACGTAAATGGGCCCCTATGGGGTCGCCCATATCCGGTTTCCTTGCCGAAGCTGTAATGCAGAAATTGGAATCGATAACTCTCCCTAATGTTAAACGAAAACTGTGGCGACGATACGTAGATGATATATTTGTCATCATTAAGAAAGAAATTTTAGACCTGCTTCACATAAATCTACACTCCACATTTCCAGGTTTTGAATTCACGTCCGAAATTGAAGCTGATGGACAACCTTCATTTCTGGATGTACTCGCACATCGGAAAACTGATGGATCGCTCCACACCTCAATTTACCCCAAAGAAACATATTCTGAGGTCATCCTACACTTTGAGAGTAATCATCCTGTCTCGCACAAAAGGAGTATTGTCTACAGTCTCCTAAATCGAGCCAAAACACACTGTTCTGATGAAGACAGTTATCAAGCAGAAATAAAATACCTCTTTAACTTGTTCTCTTAAAAATGGATACCCGCGTGACTTCGTGCATCGATGTCTAAAGCGACAAATCCCAGGCACCCAAAACAATGACCTGACGAACTCTCCCAAAAATTAAAAATGTGTCAGAGCTTGCCGAAAGACAGCTAAAAAAACACCCGATACAAGTAGCACACCATCCGATATCTACTTTACGCTCACAGCTTGTATACTCTACGGACAGGGTTAGCTACCTTGATAAAAAAAGGTGTTGTCTACAAAATCCCATGTTCTAGTTGTAATGCCGTTTATTGTGGGCAAACTTGGAAATCTGTCTCAACCCGCTTACACGAACATCAGTTAGTGGTTAGAAGACGAGACCATTTATCCAAACTGGCTATGCATACACTGGAAACGGGGCATACATTTGCATGGGAGAAAACACGGATTGTGGGCACTTACCCAACCAGAAAAGGCCGTGAATTCCTGGAAGCAATGCACTGAGATGAGGCATGCATAAATCAGCATATCGATTTGGATGCCGCATAGAAAATAGTTAAGGACAAATTCCAACGCACAGAACCAATACCGACAGGAGGACAAAATGCACTCAATGCGTATTGGTTCGGATTTCGCCCAACTGTAGATTCCTTTGTTAAACACGGTTAATTAATTAATTGTTCCTGTACACTACTCGTAGTCTGACGACCAGCTGGGGGACCAGTCTCGAAAATTTACGCATTAAAGTTTCTATTTTCCCAAGGAATTTCGTCCTTTCGTATTGAATATCTTGCGATGCCTATATATATAATGTATGAGAAGATAAGGCAATTAGAGGAACCAGAGTTTTATTTCATGAAGTTTCAAAATCAAACACACTTCCATCGTCGGAGATAGGTAATGCACTGGTCTTCACAGTATTTATTTGATGTTGTCCCTCTGGCGCGTGGTCATTTTCCTACGCTGCACCACGGAATCGAAGATTTTGTCATGACGGCGGAGGCTGTTTTCCCTCTTCCTGTCCGCGAGGGGGAGGTGGCGACGTGGTGATGACAGCGACCATTGCTCTTGTTCGCATTGTGCGAAGCTGCTGTCTGCCCTCGACGTCCTACCGCGTTCGCACTTGTCCACCAACGTATGAACGGTGGTTGCCACATGCATGTTTATGTCTCGGCCGTTGCCGGGAGGGTGATTCCCGTCACGGTTGTTCATTTTGGATAGGTGCTCGCAACTGCCTGCGTTCAGACCCGGTAGGCAGTCTCGCGGGATCGCGTTCGCTATTGGTTGCTCCCCATCTGGGTTTGCGTCCGGTGACCGTCCATGCCCATTCGTGCTCTCGTTAGGTCTGGGTTGAAATATCACCGCATCTGGTTGAATTCCTCGCCCACTCTCCCACTTATTGAACTGCGCTTGTAGAGCTTCGTAGGCTACCGATAGAGGCACACAGTGGTTTATGTAGGAAGAAGGGGTGTGCCTGGCTTCGAGCGTCTCCTTGACTGTTTGGTGCAACCCGCATCGAACGTTCGAACGTGGTCAGTGCATTGCATGTACCAAAGAAGATTTACTAGAATTCAAACAACTCTTGTGGAACTGTAAATGATATCTGGCGGCAATCTGTATGTTTGAGTTCTACCTGCAAATATCCTGATTTGAGGTTTAATGTAGAAAAGCAACATTTATATGCTAGTGAGTCAAAAGAAATGTCGATGTGGGTAAACAGAAAGGAATCATGGGCAGTCAGTGCAGTAAGTCTGCGGTAATCTATAAGAAGGCCTTATTTCCTGTCTTTTTGGCACTAGCGTAATGGGAGATGCTCAAGGTGACTTTGAAGTCCATATTAGCTGGTTTGTGAGCATAGAGTCGAAAAAATGGGTGACTTCTTCATAGAAGTAGGCAGGTATTATTCTGGGTGATTGCCAGACCGGTTTGGCATTTTTCGTCTTGATGGAGTGTGTTAGATATGTGGTTCGGCCCAGAGAATCATAATATGTGCAAAAACTTCGGTGACCTTCATGAGTACTGGGTGCAAGGCGTCGCATGCATGTACAGGGATACATGTAGATTCGGTTAGCATCGTGTCGCTATGGACGAACGGTAATGCAAAAGCGGTTTGGAGAGATGCACACAATACTGCTTCGTATAACGCAGGCAAAACAGTCTTTTCATTAGATATTTATCTGTGGAATGCTACAGTTGAATGCTTGACCTGGATGGTACGATCGTATCAGTCAAGAAAATCAACACCTAATAAGATATCTTAGATTCACCACAGCACTACCAAAAGGTATATTCTTTCTGACCTGACTGGAACGCCTGCTGTAATAAAATACTGTCAATTCAGTTTATCCAGGAACCATCTGCACTTAATAGATATGCATATTTTGGCCTACTATTCATTTGGAATTGATGTTCGAGTGATAGTACTTGCGGGTTCACGAGGGATAGGTTTGCCACATAGCTATCAAGGCTCTGATACGTCGTTTTTTAAGATACATTTCGGTATAGGACGGCAGTGCAATTTTAGGGAGTTTTGAGACAAGGGCAATGGAGTACATACCCAATCTAAGGAGTTCGCTGGACGGCGCCGCTGCCTGGTTTTTACACGCGCATATTTGTTTGTTGTGGAACCGGTCATGGCAGCCCACTTTGGGTACTGTGGCCACTGGGGAGGTGTGGACCGTTTTGGAGGGCCAAATTCATAAAGTCACTAGTTGTTACAGGTATGACCTCGTATCGGATGTTGTGGGATGGTTTGGTGATCCGGTTGAGTAAGGGGTCCGCTAGGTTGTGGCACATGTGAATAGTGATAAATTCAGCTTACAGCCTCGTGCAGCTCCCAGGTTTTTTAAGAACAAGGGATCGGAATAACTTTGATGATTAATATTTTTTACGAAGTGGTGGTCCAATGCGTCATTGCAGTCCCTTTCGGACATCGAAGGATATGCTGCTCCACAAAGGCAGCGTGATTCGGTCGCATAGTCCTTCGGTGATTCTCCATTATTCGACGGTCTGCATTTAGCTGACCAATGGCCTCCCTTTTTAAATTTCAGGTTTTAACAACTGTACCAAATGCTTGCACAGCCCTGCAAGGAATGTACTGTGGTTAGCTCAGCATAAAATGTTATATCCAATCGAGCAAACGTCAAGTACTGTAAAACGGCACTGCATTTGTCGTTGATTGGTACCACATGGACGTGGAACTGTGAGCGGCAGATTAAAGCAGAAATTTTTTATTTCTCGTCATATGTTGCAAATTTCAAGAGCACAAGAGGGTATGAAGGAATGAAAAATGGCCGAAGGGTGAGGCTCGAAGGCACAACTACCAATAATATGATAACCGAGTCCTTCTTGTTACATTCTGATAACGATAAGTCGATTCCTTCGGAGTTCTTCACTGAATGACCTATTGAGAAGCGTTCCTCAATCGACTGGCTACGCTGATCATCAGACATAATTGCAAAAAATCCGAGCAGACAAATTTCAAATAGCGGTTGGAACGAGAATATTTTATAACAACAGCCAACTATTATCTTAGAAGTAATAAAAAGGGGAGTGCGGAAGGTGCAGTAAATCCTTGGCAAAATCCGGTCATGGCAGGATCTAGTGGACAGTGATTGCAGATCTCTGACTGGGCAAACCAAGGGAAGCGCAGAGATGAAAGTTACTACGGGGAGTGGGACAGCGTCTGCAACAGATGACCCTAAAAACCCACAAAAACACGGACTAAAAAAACTGTCCATGTCCATCCATGTTCATTTCTGACGTATCACAACAGCACCTATTCGGCCCTGTCACATTGTTGCCAAATGCATAAAGAAACAGCTTTGCTCGCTATGGGGTGAACCACCGACCAAGGCCTTCCACAAATTGGCTTCTATTTCTACTACAACATTTGACGTTATCAACTGCGATTTGCGTACTCTATATACAGAAAGTATTATTCTATATTCCATTGTTATTCGACGAGTAAACTGGCTGTTTCTACCACACTGAAAAAAGGGGTTATTTAGATGTTGGAAAAATGAACCTAAATTATAATACTAGAGATCTGCACTTGCTATACAGAAAGCTAACTACTTAGATTAATGAAAAATATTTGACCTTCGATGATTGGAAAACTACACCCATCCTGGGCAGACGTTTTGGGTGCGCATTAGCGTTCGAGTAAAATTTCTCTTAATATCGGTGTTTTTCTTCGCTTTTCCCATTTTTGTAGCTGAGCTATAATGTAAAATATTAACGGTTAATTTGGAAGCTTACTGAATGCTAAATATGCCCTCATATAATTTAGATATTGCGTTCTGTTGTCCATGCAAAGTAACCATGAAGCGTAAATATTACGGAATAAAGAGGAGCACCGTATATAAGCGGTTATTGCGTGCTACGCAGGCAAATAATGCTGCTACCGAAGTTGCAGTTGGTCCTTCACCATCTTCGTCGTGGGCGTCATTGGAGCCTCAAATGCCCAAAATCTTTCCCGAGGTTTCTAATGGTAGGTTTTCAGACAATGTTATTCTGAGTTGGAATCCAGAATGAATAGGGGACACGGAACAATCTAGCGAATTACAAGGCAGATGCTTTGTAACTGATTTGCAGGACGTCTACTAGAAGACGAACATGCCGCTAGCAATCATGAAAGCTTTGTTGGAGATGCTCCGTCCTTACCACCCAGAGGTTCCAAAGGCCCCAATAACGTTATTGCGTACTCCCCGTACTTGCATTAAGAAGGTCCTGAAGAACGGGAGCTATGTCCATATGGGCCTTGGGCGAGGTTTACTGGATGAGTTAAACCACCGGCGAGAAACTAAAATTCCTGATATGGGCATCCAGTTGCACATCAATGGGATGAAGTTGTTTAAAGGAGCAGGACAATGCCTCTGGCCTATTCTTGCTCTGGTAAATTACCCGGTTGTTTGCCGGCCATTTTTAGAAGGTGTGTTCTCTGGATTCGGCAAGCCGGAGCCACTGGATAATTTTCTGAAAGATTGCATTAATGAATTGAAAGAAATTTTGGGAGTTGGCCTACTGGTTCCACAAACTGGGGATATAATGAAAGTTAAATTATCCGATGTGATATGCAACTCACCGACTCGCTCATATGTCCGGCAGGTGAAAGCCCACAATGGACACTATGCATGCTACAGGTAAGTCGTTCGGTGAAGGTAATGGAAAAAACTCTAGGTGCTGTCATGTTGGAATTTCTATTGCTAACCGCAGAAGCCATTCCCCGAAATACCAGCTTCAATAATTGTTCCACGGATGTTATTCGCAGAACAGCTATTGACTGGTTCCATGGTGCCAGAGATAGGTACGGTGGTAGATCAAAACGCCGGGAGGCAACTGAGAAGGTAAAACTACTCCATTGAATTAATCCAGCTTCCGGAATGTTCCACCAGTGGTCCAATTTACGGAACAAAGTCTGCATCCGAGGACATGGTAATTATCTCAATGTCTTTAAACTTAACGCAGTAAAGGTTTAAACGTTATTAACTTAGTGATATTTATTTTAATCCTGACTTTGTGATTTATAACTCTTTACATAATGTTCACCACGGTAACCAACATATTTCTTTATTTTAGGAACGACCACCAGATAACAGCAGCCACGTGGACAAACCATGACCAATTTATACTGCGCATGTACAGGATTATTTAATTATTTTTATAATAAACTACTTTGCAACTTTCATCTTCAAATATCCTATTTCATGAGTGAGTGAATACATCGCAGGAATGGCTTGAATGGATCCAAACGTAAGCTATATTAATTGTATAAAATTGGGCCGTTAATAGAACAATAATTAGGGGTATATCAGTAGTGGTCGATTAGGATGGGCAAGGCTATGTGCGGTGGGTGTTCGATGTAAATGAAAAGGGGTTGCCAATGCAAGAAAATCGTGGGGTCCCGCTGCGCAAATTTTTCTAGCGAGGGGGCCAGAGGGAGCCAGGCGGGTCTGGTGCTCGTAGGGTCGTCACCAGGGCGTTTTATTGCTTCGTACTTAAAAAGTATCATTAATCCTCCCATAATGAGACGGCATATTTTTCTTGCAAGTAGAAACCACGTAAAATTTTCTTAGGTTTATATTTTCTCGTGCCTTTCAACTTTTAGTTAAAATTTCACAGACGGACGTTAAATTTCCGTTTCAAATGATAACCTGCGTACGGGCTAAGGGAAGATTCACACATTTATATGCTAACATTTATCGACACCTTACCATACGCTACAGCTAATTTTCCTTGCATTCTCAGTTTTCATCAATGTGGGTCAAATTTTCGGTGGGTGGCTTAAGTTCAAAGACTACCACTGAGTCGTCTTGGCTGGGGTTAGTAAATTTTATGTTTTTATGAATGACCTGTTCCTTACGGACCATAAAACTATTTCGACCGAGCCAAATTCACTTTTTTAAGCTCACTTCATATCAGTTTATTTGAGGGGAATATAGATGGGCACGTTTGAACTCCATATTTGGTACATGCAGCAAAAATATGTCAAAAAAATCGGGAAAGGAACATAAAAAATTGTAAGTAAGATATCTAAAACTGTCCAGATAGCTGAACTAGTTCGTGCATCTGCATTATTTGGAGACATGAGTGCATGTAGTGGTCAAAGTCTTCGAGGTTGGTGTACACGGGAATGAGTTAAGCACCTGAAGTCGTGTTTAGTTTGTGCGAGTTCTGAAGAGAGTCACTAAGCACCAGGCCGATCACGCGAACACCGCCATCATTAGAAGAAACAGCCGAAATGTAGGAAACAAAATCTACTAGTAAGAAAGATATAAATGCATGAAAGGGAACAAAGAAAAAAGGGAGTGGCCTTAAATGCGCACTATTACGCAAAATGCATTAGGCACTGTAAGCGTACGCATCTTACATGGAAATTAGAATAATTTCTGTAAATATTTGTGGTCGACCCAAGTGTCATGTTCGAATTATAATTTAATTTTTTTAGATAAAACAAAAGCAACTTTTCTAATTCAAATAATTTACAATTCAATTAAAAGGGGCTAACCTGGCTGACTTCATAACATTTTCCTCTGTCTATATGCTTTTCCAGAGCATTTATTACATTTTGTGACGTTTGATGGCTTCTGATTTTTTTATCCGAGTCACAGCTGCATTTTCACTGCCCAAATTCATTTTATTTCTTTCGTCTTAAACCATATTTGCTTATTAGGTTCTGAAGTTTTCTGATAATATTATGCAGCGACTCCACCGTCACAACTCGTAAGTCTGCCGTCTCTTCTACTCTAACTGAATGGTTATGTGATATGTATATCATAACGGTTATTAGCTTGTTTTCATGCCCCCGAAACTTGAATAACGTTAACAGTATACTGAAGTCTTATGATTACGTAGTTCAATCTAGACTCCCAGAATCTTTAAACAAACTTCCAAGCCCGCTCAAAGGCGGGTGTTTTATGGTAGTGTGTGTTTGAGCCTCCTGGTTGTCTGCACATGTTTTCAGGCCTCCACAATGAAGATTCACATGCTATCTCGCAACCCCTCAGATTATCGGCGTGAAACCGCGGATGATATATTCAAAAGTGTGTTTTCTTCATATATTACTATTTTCCAGTGCCCCGTAATTACAATACCACAGAACACCCATTCGCCGCGGAACGTGAATATATCCGGGCCATGAATTCAGCTAAACTTTCACGTTTACTGGCAAAACCATTTTTGGGATGTCTTGAGGGCACAACTGATAACATGAGCATAATGTCACTGAATACGGAGAAAGTAGGTTTGGCAGTCTTTGGAACCGCGGACGGAAAGGTATTCAAATGTTGTCTTCGTTTTTATGTAGTTCTCACTTTTAGATCCAGTACTGGGAAATCGCTACCCGGAAAAGGCTTTATGAGGCACCTGCTCATGCAGGGGAGGTCAGAGGCGTGTGCCAATATGAAAAGTCCCAAATGATGTATACGGTATGCCTTTAAGAGGAACTTGTGATGATCAATTTTAAGCGTTTTAGGCTTAACCATGCATTCTTAAATCTTTAACTCGGCCACCTTCACCACAGTGGCGTGGACCTTATCATACTGAGGCAGGTGGTTAGTGGGTTAAATGTCAGCTGTTTCGTGCAACTGATGTAGCTTTCAATCGAGCTTGAGGCGTTACACATTTGCCCTTATTCTATCCACGCCGTTTCTCTACATCTGATTTTGAAATTATTTTTGACCCTGCATTTAGATTACCCGTGTTCCTCGTTATTCAGACTGGTTGTTTGCTTGTAGACTGCTTTTTAGTTGTCTTCAGCCTGTTTCCGGTGCTGCCTTTCTGAAGCTTCTTATGAAGCCAGCTGATATCTTGCTTGGAAGACTGATGCTAAGTGCCATCATGTGAACCCTCACTCGAGGCTGTGGACGATGCAGGAATTTTATTGAACATCACCATGTTCTGGGCAGTAGAGAATCGAACATTTCATCACAGGATTCCTAATATCCGTGCATTTTTTCCAACAGAAAGATTAGCTTTGTATGTCATTTACATAGCTTCTTTACTGGTTATTCTGGATGCTACCATTAATATTTTTATGAAGTTGCCTCCATCTGCCTTCCCAGACTCAATCCTTTCGGATTTCTTTAGTGTGGCTTGGATAGTCAGTTGAAACAGTGGAAAATGGACCACAATGATATCGCTTCTTCTTGGAAGGAGCCCCTAAATACTGTCTTGCTTAACTGGACACCTCTCTGCTTGGACCATCACCCGTCTGCTGATGCCATTCTTGTTGGCACGTCAGAGTCCTGCCTTATTTATCATTCAACTAGAATGGACGTACCTGTTTTTGAGTGGACCTGGGGTCGCGAGGCCGTTCACCATGCTTCTTTCAACCCTGTGGAACACAACCTTGTTGGAATCCTCACGAAAGACAACTCTATAATTCTTGCAGATACGAGAGAGGAACAACCTTTAAGAAAGGTATTGCAAACGATTTTTTTACTAATAGAGGTCTAGGATACTCAGAAATACTTGATTCATTGTGAATGTTCCCGGTCTTTTAACTTCCCTTTTCTTTCGGTAAAAACCATCTACCACTACTACCCCTCCTCCTTCAACCCTAAGTATACGGCAAAGACAACCTAATGTTTAGGCTCAGTTCCTTTTAAAACTGCGTTAAAACTCCACCCACCGTCGCAGATGTCTTATTTTCAGTCATTCGCTACTTAACGTTAAAACGAAAACAACATGCCGTTGGTGACCAGACAGCTTACGCCTATGCTCCCTTGGCGTTTCTGTTTTCACTACAGCTTCGGCCACTCCTGACAATTTCGCACAGAATCAGAGCCCTAGAGTAACATTTTCGAATTTTTGATGGCTGCGTAATGCCAATAGTCCCTTTGTACGACTGAAATAAGAACGGCTTTATGCAAGTTTAAAGAAAAAAGCCGATCGATTGGTGCTAATTCCGGATTCGGTTGTCCGAATGCATGATGTCGATACCCTAACGTAGAAAGTCTTTGGGATTAATGCTAGTCTACTTTCGACTTTTACCTGGTTTCCTTACTTCTTCATTCGTCTCGAAGTCGGTACTGACTTCTATCTCCGATATAATTTTAAATACAGGTAAAAATGAACCTGAAGTTGAATTCATTCTCGTGGAACCCAATGGAACCCTTCATTTTCACAGCGGCCTCCGAAGATTACAATCTTTACACTTTCGATTGCCGCTTCTTTAAGCACCCGAGGAGAGTTTTCATTGGCCACACGAACGCAGTCATGGATGTTGACTACTCGCCTTCGGGGCGTGAGTTCGCATCTGCTGGCTATGATGACACGGTAGGCAAACGAGCAGGTTTTTCAATGTCTAAATCTGCCTTAATTTATTGCCGTGTGGCAAATTAATTAATTCCTAATCTTTGCGTTCAGATTCGTATTTGGAGCACAGATACAACATCCTCTGTGGATGTGTATCACACTCGTCGTATGAAGCGTGTGCTCAAGATCAAGTTTACATTGGACGGCAGATTTCTTCTCTCGTCCTCTACCGATCAGAATGTGCGACTATGGAAGGCACATGCGAGTGAAAAGCTTGGAGCGGTAAGCTCTGCATTTCTAAAATTCCACCTTCGGTTGCAAGTTCGTTTTTAATATGCGCAGGCTTTTAACTTCACGGTTTTTTTCCCATCTGGTTGGTTATTCCAAGTGTCTTGGCTTTGTCACCAGACTCTCCACGTTAACCCTGTATAAATGTTTCATTACATGGTTGAAAGATAAATTTTGGTTGCAGAATATGTCACTGGCTCATAAGACAGTATACGATACTGCTTTTCATTATTTAGAAAGTATTATACATTTCTGAATTCGGTAAATTTAGCTAAGATATCGTTCTGCGTACACGCGGATACAATGTTGTCTTACGGTTAAAGTAACTCACCTTTTTAAAGCAGATTTTTCGGAATCGTTGACATTCCCCAATTAGGGGTTTTTTCCTAGCCTAATAATCCCGTTCGTTTGGAATATCCTTCCCACTCTCTTCTCATTATTTTTCATACTGATGCACCTTCTGATGGCTTCCTACTTAATATGCTGTCTCCACTGTTCCTGTTATGATTGACTGAAAAACGGCACGGGTACTCGGATTCGCTTTAAGACTTGCATACTCAAATGGTCTCGTAATTTTACTAGCTTAAACCGCGTGAAAAGGCATCCTACGCATCGGCGGAGGCTCTGCGTGCGAAGTTCCAGGAACACCCCGAAGTGCGCAAAATTCTTCGAAACCGCCACGTCCCCAAAGGAATCTTGGCAGCCACCAATGAACACAAAATTATCCGTGCTAAGGAACGCCGGAAACAGAGGAACGTCCGGGTCTTTAACCACTCGCAAGAACCTATTCCTTCCGAGAAGGAGAAGCATACCACTGCTGTGTACAAATAAATTAATATTTTTATGTTGGATCCTTTTTGATGTAAGGCGGTGGATGAAGAACACAATGAGAACTAGTTAACAATGTAGTTAAACAGATACTGTCCGTCGAGCGTTCGGCGGAACGCAATTAATGCAGTACTGAATGCAGGTCTCTGATAGAATGCAACACGCTAGGTGTGTGACAGTAGTTTTTCTGTGACACATGTTGTAAGCTTCCTAAAATAAGGCATTACGAGCCTTTACTGACGCCTATTCTCGAAAATTACACGCTTGCTAAACAAAATACTACTTTGCGTGTGGTTTACCATTACTTTTAAATACACATGCGAGGTATGTCATGCTTTCAAGGAAAGGCGAACGGATGTTTATATTTTAGAGCTATCTTGGAGATAGCTGCGTCATCTTAGACCTTGATCAATGAACACTTAAAGCATTTCGTTTGACAGCGCTCTTAGCCTGAACCATGAGCATGGAGGCACATGCTACACAGTATTCACAGGCTTCCTGCGTCTGCTCCAGAGTTATTACATTTTTGTATAAACTCAGACCTGGCGCTGGCATGCGGTGAGAGAGAAAGAGGGGATCCTAGTTAACTTTGTGCGTTTTCCGCATGCTGATCTTACACTAAACTAGCCGCAATGTGAAAACTCGCGGACATTTATTCCATCCTGGTGGGCTAGAAGTCGTACCTTGAAAGGCTGCCAGCTGAGATGATCACTCTGCCGTTCTCAGCACTGATGGTCAACTCGCAGTGGCTCCAGAGTGTGATCCTGATGACGAAGCGACCTTGTGCGGTCTGAGTTAATTATGTGTAGCTCGTGTACTCGCACAGATCTGCATGTATATAAAAATGAGCTACCCAACCTCGAGTCTCGGGTGGTGCTATGACTGGCTGATGACGGCTAATAAACCAGAAATAACCATTCCGGTTTCCTTGTCTCTGTCGATCATGATTTTCTGCCTATAATACTAGCCGCTGTGCGGCTGCTAGCGGGACTCGAGAGTGAGCCCCAAGGTAGAACGAGACAAGTGTGTCCCGTAACCACTCGGTGAAGCGTCCATCCACGAAATCCAAGGTTATCTGTTAAAGGTTGGGTTGGGTCACACCGTCTGCGGCAGGCAAACGTAACCCTAACCTTCAACATAACCTTGAGCATTTAAGTTCAGTCAGAAACGTAACCCTAATATAGCATGCCCAACTAAATCAAAAAGGAAGGCATGTTGGCGTAATATAAACTAGAGACCTACCTATCTGATCGCCACTAACGCGGCTGTTGATATTTGCACATTTCAGTCCGTTTGGGGGTTTTAAGAAAGCAAGACCTACTGAACAGCCGCTCGTAAAGATTGTGATACCGCCGGCTATAATCTTAATGCCATATTCGCGTTTGATTCTACAAACCTTATCACGGATAAATTTTACGTTGTCTTTCCGATCGAAAGCAATACTATAATCTGTGTCTACTGATTTTCGTAAAAGAAGCGATGGTTTATGATTGACTTACGAACATCGTTACCCCGTTGATAGTGTTGATTAATAACTTGACAAAACGGTGGTTAGAAGATAACGCTTAAGCGACTTAGTAGCGAACATTATAGTGAAACAGAGAAAAAAGTTTCACATAAATTGAAAATGAACCGCTTGTCAAAATCATATAGATGGCCAATAGGGTATGAGGAGATGTTGGAGATTTGTGTGCTGCGAATGACTTATGCGTTGCAAGTTAGTATCTGGTGGAGGTCAGAGGCCTATTTAGAATAAGGCCAGGAAAAGGAGAAGTCCTGACAGACGGCCGAGGAGAAGGAGACCATTAGAGAATCGGGAGGCAGCATTCGCACAAAGTACAGCGTTCTCAACCTACGGGTAGGAGGAAACAATTAACCGTAAGAAAGCTATACCTCTGCGCTTATGTGAATCAGACCCAGTGGTTGTCAACTCCTCGAGAACCAACTCTACCATATGTCCACACGTGCAGAACCGAAAGGTCATTGTGTGAGATAGGAGCGAATTTCATGCAGGGGCGGTGGTTTTTCAGCTTGCATGTTGAAGATCCCGATTCACATTTCACGGAAGAATGTTTTGAGATTCAGTCATGGTGAACTGGCTGCACCCTCCATTATGCTCTAATAGACAGGTATTCATGCCAAGGGTTATGATAAGTGTTATACCAAGTGTTATGACAATAGGGCTTCTTGTGAATAATTTGAAAGCCCCGGCATATTGATATGACACCGCTAATAACCTCCCTGGGAAATAAATTAATTGAAATAGATCACTTCGAAAATCCGAAGAATGGATCATCACCAGACTTCCTATTTAAATCCGCAATCACTTTGCTGAGACCATAAATCTTCTAGTCAAGCTTTCACACATTGGTGGGAATTCAATCCCGCAATTTGGCGAAGGCTCCTGAAGACGACTCTTCTTTTGGTGTGTCCATTTAGGAAATACAAGCAGCAGGCCCTACAGGCCTTTAAGTTAGCAAAAATATTTACTGACATCGCTAGCTTATAATAATTATGCCATGGCCGTGACGGAGGCTGACTTCATTACATTCAGTGCCCTCAAAAGTTTTGAGTTCGTAGCTGACAAATAAAGCCTTGGACTGCAGTGCATGCATTTTCCATCTCGGCCAGAAGAAAATGAAGTGACGCCCAGTATTTGTGTTGTCAACTTCGGCAAATGCGTGTCTTTGCCTTCTTATCTTCGGCTACACACATTCGAACGTAAATTGCTCTTTGGTATCCGATGGTCTGAGAAGGCCAACATGTGGGCTGCAGAGCTAAATGGCCCGAATAGCAGTTGGCCAATACAGTAGACATGGTATTTCATTAAAATTTGACTGACACTATTAATTTGTTTTCGAGTTGAAAAGATAACTTAAATAGGGTTGTAATATTACTTATCACGAATCATAATCTCCAGATATTTTACTCACATAAAGATACCGGCTTTTCAATAAGCTTCTTGTCAGCTGCTCGAAAACGTCCACTCTATAAGTACTGTAAATTCTTCCATTGATTTTCGGTGCCCTTATAAATTAAAATATATTCTATAGAAAACCTCCATGTACTCACTTGGTAGAGAATTAAGTTTTCTTTGAATTCTATAATTGCCCGTTTAAAGTATTTTTATTATTATGAGATGTTTTAAGACCTTAAGGTGTTCATTATTAAAGGTTCGTATTCTGTCATTTATGAAGGCTACTTGAAAGTATACAGCATGGTCCACCGCAAAGTTTTATGAACTGTACCTGGCATCTATTTAATAACATATATATTCGCGCGACCAGTAAAACCTGTCACATTTCCTGCAGAACATAAAACTATATTCCTCAAAGTCCCCTTTCAAAGGGGATATGGCGAGAAGACGCCTTGACCAAACCGTTTCACAAAGCTTCCCAGCAGCGGGAGTTCGTATATTATTTTCAACCAAACCGGTTTTACACGAAGAAGGTAAGGATAAGTTGCTAGCTCAGACCAGCTCCATGCGTATCTACTTATTTACTTGCTCCTGTGGAGGAGGTTATATTGAACGTACGAGTCGGCGCCTATCCAAAAGAACACTTCCAGGCATGGCTGAGAAAAGAGGAAGGTAAGGGCATTAACAGCGTTATTCTCGTGCATATTGTTGACTCCGCACATCATGTGGACCCCAACGAAGTCTTCCGTGTGGTCTATAAGGACCCACCAAACTAACCCAAGTCAATGGGTCAGCGTCTGCTAGCAACAGCAGAAGCGACCGCCATGAGGTTGAGGAAGCCAGCCTTGTGCGCACAAAGGAACCTGCAAGCTCTGCGCTTAGCATATCTAACTACCGCCCAAAGACCCTCTATTCACACGACTCACTTTTATTACAAAGCGAACACTATTGATAACGTGTTTTAGCTTGTACCCCGTTCCCATATAAATGTACTGGTCCAATGAGAATTCATCGAAAGCACGCGTATGCTTGCCAACTGGTCTTTTGCATATAGAAATGCATTGTCTTCTCTGCACGGAAATATATATACCTTGTATTGTAAACCTCGGATTCGGGTGTAAGAGCAGGTCAGTTTCCAAATTATTCAGGAAGTTAAAATGTCTTTGCTGAACGCTCAACGATCGCTTAGGGAACTCACTCGTCCCGTTCTGCCTTGTGGCTAACTATCGAGCCCCACCAGTGGCCGCACAGCGGTTAGTAGCAGAAAAGGCAAATGAATATTGCAGGCAACGACAAGGGAGACTGGAATGGCCATTTCTGGCTTATTAGCCATCGTCAGCCAGTCATACCCAACCCCAGGTGGTGCACCACCCGAGGATCAAATCCGTGGCCCGTTGATCAGAAGTTCAACGCTCTAACCATTGATCCACGGGCTTAATTTATTGCCGGTTAGATAGGGGATATTGACTTGCATTCGTTGATGAATATCCACCGATCGCTAACGGAACTCACTCGTTCTGCTCTGCCTTGGGGCTCACTCTCGAACCCCAAGGCAGGGGGGACAAGTGAGTTCCATGACCGATCAGTGAACGTTCAGCAACGAATGCTAATATTCCCGATCTAGAACTGGCAAGCAAACAAGCCCATGGCTCAATGGTTAAAACATTGAAATTCTGATCAACGGGTCGCGGTCGATATCATAATGCGACTGAAATATCACATGATTACTTCGCACGGTAATTGAGATTAAAACCCTACGCACGTAATCTTTTCTATTAGAAAAAAATTTCAGCAATTTGGTTGATATTTTATGAGATAGCACATCTGTACCAGGTCAAATTTGTGGGCGCAATCTTCTAAGCAGTAAATATCCGGCTTCAATTGTAGTTTTTAGAATGTGGGCTCGGCTATCGAGCTGTGAGCCGAACAACTGTTGAGCATGGTTAACTGACGATATCCCACGGACCGGAAATGCCCTTTTCGGTCGTTCATTTCTTACGGTAACAAAACCGCATTGACGTGCTTATCATGGCTATGTGACATTACATGTAGAAGTTAGCCTAACGAATACAAAATCCGAAGGTGGCTTGTGCAGGCAATTCTATTGCTTTTGCAGAATGAACTGAAAGAATAGCATCCAGTCCGAGTTCCAGCCAACAAGCACCCATTCCACTCCGCCTAACAGTCCTGCGCCTGTCTAGAGTGAGGTACTCGAAGTCATATTGACAGTTGCTATTTGAAAATACAGTCTTATGTGATGCCACATCACTCATCAAGCAGTTCCGGCTATGAACGCTGTCAGACGGTCGAGTCTGAGGTTAGCAATTACCGACGGATGCCCAGTCAGAAAGTAGTTAGAGAAATGAAGTGGCTAAGAACTAAAAGTGGCCCGTCAGATTACGACAAATTCAGATGAGTAGTGCCCAGCTTACCTCTGAAAACGAAGGAAAACTAGCACACACATCAACTTCAATTATGCTGGAGTGTTAAGGAATGCAAAATCGGGTCATAGAACCGAACCAAATAGTAAAATTGGATATATTATAAATATATTTGATTTCTAAGATGGGATGTGTGAGTGGCTCCCACAGCTGTTGAACAATAATTATATTTAATTCAACAATACATCAGCCTGTGAGTAGTTAAAAAAACGTGTCACAGATTTTCTGCAAGCCACTAGAATATGAACCCCGTAGTTCAGGAGTTTCGCATTAATTTCCAGGGTGATTCTGGTTAGTGTTAAAGTTAGAGTTAAGACAGAAACTCGTTTAAGGTTAAAGTTAAGGGTAGGGTTGGTGTGCGACTTTGAGTTTGTGTTAGTATTGGCGTTGTGACTGCAGAACTTTTAGCCTTCCTGGAATTTCGCACAAGGCCACCAGTATTACTGGCGGGGGTTCCACTCCCACCTTGCCCAGTTTTTGACTTAAGGCATGAAATGCCACGTGAATACTGCGATTGAAAATTGCCGGGTGAGTAGTGTTTATATCTTGGAAAATCAGAAAAGAAGACATACCTGGTAGGATACCATTTGGCACGTGGCCGGAGATGGTGGCTCAGCTCTGTATGTTTGAGGTCTGGGGAAGGCCTCACCGCGTAAAGCTACCGCTAAGGAGAAATATGTGGGCGAGCATATTGGCAAGGCATAACGACCCTTTTGGCTGAACATACAGTAAGACACTCATAAGATATCGCAAAAGAAAGCAGCCTTAGGGTTTAACGGGTATTTATAAACAAATTGCAATTTTGCAGTTAAATATTTTTTTATTAATAGGGTCTTCAAAGGCAATGCCTATTACCCGAAAATATACTGAACTATACTGAACTAAAGATCAAGAAATATTGCATGCCCCAAGAGAAGCAAGAAAAAAGAGTTCATTCAACCGAGGGTATTGGTGCACCCTGTACATGAAAAGACTCTTCAGAACCGTAGGTAGATCCCTCGCACCACTCAGCGTAGGTATCGCTCACAGCCCAACCTCGAAAATCCGCCAGCGAGGGAACTGGCCACAAGCAATAGTCCCTACACAGAACAAGAAATCAATAGTTTACCGACCTAAATGCAACTGTAGACAGGGCAGTTTTGTTGGCTGACGGTTGCGAATGCACATGCATGGATATCAGTTTATCGTGTGGATCTTGGATCCAAAACTGGGAAGGTTAGCCCATGCTGCACAGATAGGACACATCTTTAGCTTTGGTGCCATTAAGATCGTAGGCCAAGGCGACAATCAAACTCAAAGACGGCTGCAAGAAGCCTGATTGTCTACAGACTGCACAATCAACCGTCACATAAACTTGATTGTTCTCCATCTCGTTTTGCGAACCCTATTGGCAAGAAACAGTGAAAGTATGAAACCATCGGAGCCACCAAGTATTGTGATGGTTAACGAGGTGAGCCAACACTGACCACGGTGGAATGGGGTCTACTACACATCCAGTCGGCATTGAAAACTGCTGGAACAGCAACCACGCTACTATGATGATGAAAACGACAACGTTTCTGAGGCACCAGTACAAACATAATTCTGTCCGAGAAATCGCCTCGAGATAGCTAGGTCTCAAGTCCTCACGTCTATATAGTCAGTGATCTACCTTATGAAATTCTAGTCGAAATTCTGAAATCATTTCGCGATTAGGAAGTACTATGGAAATAGGGTTGAAACAGGGATTATCATACTCCAACGTTACTCCAGACACGCCAGAATGCTGGCTTTTGAATGCACCTGTTTAGGCTGTCTGAAAAATAAAATTCGGCTAAAACCTTTTACTTAAGCAGCACACGTTATTTTATTGAGGTTAGATCCGCTTATAACTTCAAACATATTTTATAAAAAATATATTCAAATTATTTTTTGCCATGCGCTTACTTTATAGCAAATCATGGCTTCTTGAACTTAACTAAAAAATTTAGGAGCCCTATATGATATATTCTTAACGGCATAGAGAATGTTTGATTTTCCTTATATGGAAAGCATACATCCTGTAGACTCAATGCAGTAGACGTATGCGACGACAGGTCAAGCTAAAAATTATTTGGGAATTCAAAAACTTTGCATAACCCAATAGTACGCCTTCTTCAAGAATCAAGTTTGAAGATACCATGGTTTTTAGCCATCAAGTACAAAAAAAGAATACTTTTGAATTATTTTTCAAATAAAATATATCTGAATTGATTAGGACATCGAAAACCTATATAAAAATGCCTACTAGCAAAGCAGTCATTTTTTACTGACAGAGGTTTTGCAGGTGGTCAAACAGGATACAATAAAAAGTCAGCATCCTTGTGTGTTTGAAATATCTTGGAATCATGTTTTAAGATATGCATTATTCAAAAGACAATTTGGCGAGCATACGTTAGCTTTCGATAAATTCTCATCAGGCCTTTACATTTATATCATTGTGTCATTAAGTCAAATATGCGGGTAAGTAGAACAAATTGTACGGTTGTCAGGGTGGGGGGGAGGGGGAAAAACAAAATTGCGGTCCGTTTTCTGATTATGGTCAGAGGAATGGTGGAATGTATTAGAGGAATGTATCAGAGGAATGTATTATTCCAACCTCACTTAAATAATCCTTCCTTATCGAAGACACAGTCCCGAATTTCGGTTGCCATTCCACGGGATCAGTCATTGGCTATATATATGCTGAGGGGAGTACCGACAAAGAGTAAAAAGACGAAGAAGGCCTTTTGTGGCTCATTAGGCGTCATCAGCCAAACCCAGGCTTTGCCTCCTTTATCATCGATCCTTATTTACTCCAACACATTACCATTGAGCCAGGAGTCCGATGTCCTGTCGGATGTGATCGAGAATAGTAATTTATTATTGAAGTGCATTCACCGATCTGACTATTGAAAATGCTCAACCCATTGTACCTCAGTGACGAGCCCTTGCAGCAAGTTGAAAAGCGAGGAGAAATCTATGCTGACGAGAATATCGAAAAAGATAAGGGAGACGGGAATGGTCATTTCTGGCTAAGTATCTGTAGTCACCCAGCCGTACACGACTCCAGGTTTAGAGACTATGAGTCTTGCATCTGTTCAGAGGCAAATAGCAGAACAAATACGATGTAATCTGTCGCACAAAGCTGTAAAGAGGAAATAGAGGATCATCTTTGACCAGATTGGTAAACTGGTCAAACGATATATTAAAAGGATATCTTTTACACGGGTTCCGTAACGGTAGCGTCGCATACAGCCACAGTTACAATTCACGGCTGCACCTTCGCTTGCCATTGCAGTAACCACAAGAAGAAGATTGCTGTCTGGGATCGAGCTAACGACCCAATCACTAAATGAGGAAAAAGAAAAATGCATCATGAGTAATCCAGCCTCATTATGATGTTGGTTTCAAGGAAAAAGTGGTGAAAAAGTATACTGTAAATCATCTTATACGCTAGCAGCCTCAAGAAACTTTTCACTTCAAATTACATAATTCTTCACAAAAGATTCTGAAAATGAGTCAATTATTGGCTGGTTAATTTCTAGGTGGCATGCAAAACCATACATAACCGTTTTCGAACTATTGTTCGCCTCCCCCCGCCGTACGAGGCTGCAAAACAGCGAAATGGAGCGGCACGATAGCTAAGGCGTAGGTCTTTTTAAATATACCAGTTCAGCCATGATTCCATTGCAAATACAGGGCTACCCATGAGAGCGAAACCACTCACACAAACAGCGAAGGCAAAAGGGACTGTTGACTAGTGTGTCACGGTGTTTTACTGCATAATTGACGCTTGGATTCACTGTTCCCTGAGGTTTATTGCTGACCGAGTTGGACAGCCATCGCTGAGTAGACAGGTATGGCCAACAAACAGACCGTCAGGTGACTGGCAGCTCGGCCCTATTCTAGTCCATTTACGTTAACCATTTCTCCACCTACAAACGACACACCGACTTTGGTCAAACTCATACGGATGTTAATGGAGACTTACAAAAGTTTAGTGAGACATGAAATGTTTTAAGGTGCGAGGATTTTACTTCAGTTTTAGTGCAGCAGATAAGCTAACATCGAACAGAATTCATTGGAGATATCAGCTGCACGAGTTCACAAACGATAAGTATAGAGGGAGGCAGAGAAAGGAAAACAAATTAGACAGACCGCAAATACTTATCCTTGGTTTTACTTACAAAATCACCAGGTGCAACTGGGCACAATATTTGACTCTCCCGATTCCCTCCCGAAGCCCATAAGGCCTTCAATAATCGTGGGGAAAATAATACCACAAAAATGTATAAGGAGTTCTACTGCTGAAAAATTTAATGAAAAAGCTGCAAGTGTCCTTTAAAAAATGATATGCTTAAATAATGTGTTAAGTTTTTTGAAGTCCATGGTGATTTGTGCTTTAACTCTCGAAGGAATACGAACAAGAAGTAAGAACACATGCGAACTATGGACCCAACCGAACAAAAGGCATGAACTATTGGTGCACTTACGCGTTTCCACATGCGAGACAATAGGTGCCAGAGTGAATTTTCGGCTGGAGTTGTGGCGTCTCCCGTCCCATGGGCTTGCTTCTTTCAGTTTTTTTCTGATATTTTTTCCCATAGGTTTTGGGACCGTGTTTTGCTTCACTAACCTGTGTACCAGCATAAGCCTCTCTGTTCAGGAAGAAGACGCTGTAGCGCTGTGTACAGGAGTCCAATGGTTGTCGGCAGTCATGGAGAAAGGCAATCAATTGGCTCATCCTCTGTCGTACAGCTTCACACATGACCTCACATGCTTGTCGACCAATGATGTTGCTGCTATGTCCAGCGGCATGACACCGCATTTGCACCACGCGCTGAATACAGCGCAAGAGGCTTCCCGGAACGATTGGCCCCCTAGAGACCGTTTTAGCAGGCTTTGTATAGTTCACGACGGTGTTGTTCAGGCCTGGCACACCACGCAGTTGTATATCCTCCTTCTCCGAGAACATCGTACCCATATCCATCGTTGTCTCTTCGGTGCCTGCACTTACTGACGGCATGGACGCTGGGGACTTCCCCAATACAAGCGTTGGTTCGTTAATGAAGCAGGCGTTTAACTCAGAGAAGGCCTGTTGTTGCATTAGCCAGGGGTCGTCAGGTTCATTAAAGTTGTAACCTTCAGCAGCACCACCTCCAAAAGGAAAGGCGAACTCATTCATCTCGGTGGAGGAAGTTGTTTCCCCAAGAGGAGTAGTGACTGCCGGCTTCGGGCCTTTTGACACATTGGGTCGTCTTCCCTTGAAATTATTAGAGTCCCCCTTGTTCTTAGTAGGTAGGTTCGGCTTTTCTTGCAGAAATCGTGGCTCTTGTGGGGTGTCCGTCAACTTCAGGACTTCATAGTCACCGTAAAAGGCGGGCGGCAGCATAGGGTCATTTTCTGTCCTATCTTGCCGAAGTTGGTTCGCAAAGCCGAAGTCCGACTCGTCGCGGCTTTGGCTTCCATAGGCGTATGGTGCGTTTTCCGAATTTGGTTTCTCCACGGGATTTAGTGTAGGGTAATCTTCAAGGCCTCCGGATAAGTGTGGCAAGTCGTGCCAGACATTTGCTGCAAATAGAAGAGTAGTATTTATGAAACCACCCACATTTAAATCGAAATGATCCCGTGAGTTAAAATTTGCAAATGAGAACTTTCCGCGGAGGATGTGAAAGGTCATACAACAGTTTTCCGTAGAAAATGTTTAAGGAGTTACGCGAACCTGAAAAAGCTATTAATTTCTGCAGAAGTAATGCAAAAGAACCCCTTAACTCGAAAGTCTGGTTCGAATTTTCCCAGGGCACCAGGCACGAAACGGAAAGGTATTTACTACTGTAGTCCACTTAAACCAGCAAAGTCCAGCTGTAGCACCTGTTATCTCCACTAATTGAAAATAAAAGTACCTCTCAGGTCTTATCCTGTAATCTAAAAATCTGAACGTATGGTACGGAATGACGAAAGGTGTTACGAAGAAGCTCAACTGAACAGGATTTTAAAAATATGTGAAAGAAGAAGAAGATGCGCGAACGATATTTCACATTTTTTTGTGAAGCTGACCACAAAGAGAACGCAGGATATTTTTTGTTTAAAAAGCGCATTAGTTGCATTATTGATGCTCATGGGTTAAAAACTGTTCACATTTCGCTGCATCACCGTCCTCACACAAAAGGCCTTCAAATTTAGCCTCATTCCCATCACGCCTTCTGCTATCAGCGGCGGTTTCATCCGGAAACACAAACATGCGCACGTGTGTGGTGCAGAAGATCCAAGGTAGATAAACCTCGGGTTCTAATGTGCTATCGGTCAGATCTAGTTTGTGGACCAACTGAGGGCAAACAGCATGCCCAGGAAGTGGGGGAGCATCTTGTTGCAGTGGCACGTTGAATTGCATGCCTAGCCCAAAGTGGGTAATTACGTCATTCCACCCTTACTTTTCCAGACTGCAGCCACTTTTTTCGTTCGGGACTTGTGACACATGAGATCCAAACCTCTGTGTGGCACGCGTAAAGGAGCGATGCGGCTCAGATTCACACTTTACCCGGTCGCGACGCACTAATAATCCCAGTTTCAAACGTTACCGACTGATGGGGAAACTTGGTTCTCCGGGAGAGATCCAAGGATACTCCCCTTGAAGCTTGGATGACGTGGAGTCAGAGATCGGGCCCCGTACCACAGGCGCAAATGTGGATTCAGATTCCTTAGCCACGTCATCCACGCCCATATCTAATCGTCTTGGCTTTGCAGTCTTAATAAAACGCAGTAGGTGTCAGAATATAGAGCGAGATGAGTGCTGCTTAAGTCTAACTTAGTGTAATTTTTACGTGCAGGTTTCCACTAAAATTTCAGGGCGACAGTAAACTCCCTCAATAGTGATGTTCAAATTATCCTTCAACCAAAATTTTTGGTCAGATATGCTGCTGGCTTAAAAATGTTCCCAAAAGTCAGAAAAAAGTGCTAGGCACAACTATCCTTTCCTTGGCTGCCTAGCTCGATGATAAATAAGCCATCTGACTAGATATCCTAAGGAGAGGCATTCACCGAGCGATTTACAGAACATGTTTGTCCAATTGTGCCTTGAGGTTCAATGTCGAGTCATCACAGTCTGCTACAGAGAAACAAGAAATATATACAAAGCGGGTTCTGACAAAGACGATGAGAACTAAAGTGCCCATATCGGACTTATTAGTTTTCATTAGGCAGCCAGACCCTACCTCAGGTGCAGGGTAACTGAAATTTGCCCCCGGATTTTAAAGCATTGAGTTTAACGCTGTACCATTGAGCTGTGAATCCGTTGTCCTGTCGGTTACGGTCATGCGTATTTATTGTCGTCGAAAGGGACGTTTAGCAATCGGGTTAAGTGATCTGAGGACGGCCAATAAGCAATAAATGATAATTCAAGTCTCCCTTGTCTTTGTCGGAATTCACTACTGTATAACGAATTACTTTTGGACTACTGATAATGGAATATCAAAAGTTGGTTCAATGGATAAGAAGCCCGCTCAGTTAGTAAGTTGCGTAGCCTAAAACGTATGCTGTGCAAAGAAATACTTATTGGGGCAACGCTTTACAGCCATCACTCACCAATCGGGCAACCAACGGTCATCAAAGAGGATGCGCACAATCACTAGTTACCTTTTTCACAATTCATGACAATTTCTAAGAATGCTTAACGACTTCTCGCAAAGCAGCATTTAAGCAGAATTTTAATGAATTCAATGAAGCTTTAGAACTGTTAGGTTAAACAGGAGCAGTTAAATGACAATGTCATATGAAATGTAAAGCTAGTAAGTCTGGTTGTGGATCCGCGAAGAGAGATTTGCCAACGTACCCTGAGAATTTGCGCTGCTCTGTAAGTGGAACAACGACGTCTTCGTCCAAAAACTACACAGAAAATAGAAATGAGGCCAAAATATGCGATACGTAGGAAATCCAATAGCAGAGACTTCATGAGATATTTAATCAAGACTTAAGTTCGGAGTAGAACTCACAAGAGGAATTCAATAAAGAAGCCCCAGAGCAATTGAACAATTCGGTTGAGCGGCTGAAGCGACAAATAATAACAAAAACATGATGATGTTTGTAGGTCATTGCGGATTTGCCTTTTTAAACAAACTCGTTTGCGGTATTTACAAGCGAGAAACTGTCGACCACTCAAGTTTCCACATGTTCCAAGTATTTTGCTAGGGTTTAAAGAAATCTTTGGCTAATACCAACAGATCTTCTGTCACAACTCTTTTTAAAAAGTATATTTATCAGGTAAATGATTTGATTGATATAATTTCTGCACAAAATGCGCGCAAGAAAGGTTATTCTAAGAGTGCCCGACAAAGTAATTTCGCGAAGGCAACACAAATAATCGATTCTAACTATGGTAACCGAAGAAAGTTTGGGAAACGAGATTGCAGAAAGTCGACGACGAAAAAGATAATTTAACCACAGGGCCAGAAGTTATCCGTAACTCTCAAGGGCTTTTAGTCAGAATATGGCCTACGGAAGTTATTTTCACAATTTACTATTTTATTTCATTCACACAAAAGGGTTGTTCTAAAATCTTGAAGGCAGTTTCAGCCCTGCATTATTTGCAGCATATGTAGCGTTAGCCTTCTGTGTGCTGTCCATTTCCGAGCTATAACGCAAACACATGCTATTTAAGCGGGGATAAGTCCATCCTGGGGTACCCGTTTAATATTTCATTTAGAAGAAATAGCATGACCCCGTTGCAATAGGTTCCCGCAGAAATGTTAAAACATTGCTCACATTTCATTAAAAGTTCAGTCTTTTAATTTCCATTTTCGAAACGTGATTTAATCATCTGTCTGAAACCCGCTCTTTTCAAACCAGCACGATAACTTAAATCTGCCTGCAGGCTGAAACAAAATGACAAAGAGCTTTATGTGGTGAGGTAACATTTCATATTTTTTGCTGCTACAGACTAAGAGAAATACGAAATTCCCAGGATTAAAGTTTTCTCCCTCCATTACTATTGTTTTCCCAGTAGTTTTAAGTATCAACAATAGTTGCTGCTTCATAAATTTGAGTACTACAGACTGTTAAATTTATGAAGCTAAGTAAAGTTAAAGATGACAGTTGCTTTATAGGTTTGAGCGGGACCCGCATTTGTCATCTCATATGAGTCCCAGGTTAAGCTTTACACATAGATGGTAATTATGCGCGAAAAATCAAAGAACCAAATTTTCCGATGGTTACTAAAAATCACTTTTCGTGTTAATTACGTTAGGAAGGGTCTTCAAACGTACCGAAAAAAGGCGACTTGCGAAATTAATTTCAGGTATGACGGCTTCAATGCATATTGCCTGAAAGTCATAGAATTCTCGTCTAAAAAGTATGGGAAGAAAAGGAAAACAGGCTGTCGATTACCGAACATACAAACATACCAACATACATGTGAAGAAATTTCTTGCATTGAAGCTATGATATCTAATTAGTCTGACGTTTGACCAGCATTTATCCTGTTATCCAAAGCTAGTGAAAAAGAGCAAGAAAATTAGCGCTGACAAAGCCTTTATCCAAAGTTATGGGTGAAATCCTTTGATCAATCTGGCAAATTCAGGAGGCGCCAAAAGGTTCCTTTCAGACTTACTCTTGCATGACTCTTGCCTCTACCAAGGCTTCCATAAGTGCGCAGTCCAGTTCCTTCAAGTTCCTATTCACCTAAAAATTCAATCGGAGGCATCTGTTTATGAAAATACCATTTGGTAGTAGAGACGTACGAAGCTGCACAGTATACGCTACGTGTATGGACTTACCTGACGCGCAAAAGCTAAGAAAGAGCAGTTTTTATAAAAATGGAAAATACAGAAACTTTCTGCTAACAAGGTAATGAGAAAAGCAGCCCGACAGTGTTACCGGGCGCAGCTGTCCACTACGCAGGCTGCATCTTTCAAGTAAAAAAGTTGAGGAATGTTGTGAATGTGTTCTAATAAACAGCCGTTAGACGCTAGAATGGGACACGGGAATAGGAATCCCTACCTATTAATATAAGTGGCCTTGCGTAAAATCTTCAGGAAAGTAGGATTAGGGTTAGTGTGATGGTAAGGGTTCAAACATAGGGGCCTTAAAAAGGATTAAGAGTAATGCCACCTGCATTACGAGGGCTGCAACTTCAGCATCTCACCATCGCTAGAAGTTGAATCGGCCAACAAACGCAACAACATTCTGAAATACCGAAAGTAAGCATTAAGAGAGAAGGTGGAAATTTCATTAAATTTAACGTCTGATTCATTCATTTAAATGAACTTCACAAATAAGATCACTATAGGGCTTGCAATTCTTTGGTAAATATTTGAACAGACATTAGCCTCAGAACTTAAGAAAGTTTCCAAATCTGCTCTGCAATCTAGTATAGTAAAGGTCTGCGGAAAATAGTCTCGGAGGAAACATGAAAGGCCCATTTGCGTGGAATACAATTGCATTTACACTTTTTTCCCTGCTAAAATAATGCGATCGTGCCAAGGATGCTGAGATTTTTGGAATGACATGAGGCGCGGTTCCCGCCCCGTATTGCAGGTAACTTTGCACTAAATTCCAAGGGGTTGGAGTTAAAGTTAGAGTCAGGACACGAGAATAGGTAGCTGTTGGAGCTTCGCGCAAGGCTAGCCCTGTGCGACCAAATGTTATTGATGTAGTCAGCTAAGTGCGAATATCTTGTTATTTCGCAGCCAGAGACCCGACTCCTTTTCGTTGCAATTTTACTATTTTGCAGTTTGAAAAATGTACAATTCCATACAAAGCATTTTTTAATTTTAACTGTTCGCAGCACCCTTTGTCAAGCCGAAGGGTATCACATTTATTCGAGTCGAGCCTGAGCAACCGGGATCGTATTACCAGACTTAAGTTATATTACCCACCGTAATGTAACCGGAAAAATATCCAAAGAGTGCACATTTATCATAATGGCGTAAACACTCAATAAACTGGATAACGCATCTTACTCTTCGATATTTTGAAAAAAGGACCGCTGTTTTTCAGATTTCCAGTTAGCTGGAAATTAATCAGAAACTAGGCGATCAGAAACAATTGTTAGTGAAAGGTTTTAAAAACCAACACGTATTAACCTCAAATATACTAAAATACTTCGCAGACAGCATATAACCTCGAAATTTAAGAAATAAATCATTTTGTCTCTTCGTTTTATATATCTTTTCCGCAAAATTTCTGTGACAGAATCAAAAGCAACTGATGGAAGATATGAAAAACAGTCCAGTCCCGATCAGAATGTCAAAAGAGGCACCAGTAGAATTATCTCTTCTGTGTACAGTTGATGTACCATTCAGAATTGATAACCAGATCGATTATCAGCTTACAGAGCTCGAACGAAATCAATCGCAATTGTTTGCATGTTCATGGCAAGACAATGGAATACAAATGCCCGTAATACAGTTGGTCCTGTGCTAAATTTCACGAAGGAAAATTATGTCTGTGTCCTAACTTTAGCAATAACGTTATCCCAAACCTTAGCCGAGAAAAGAATATTAATCCTAAATATACCCTTATCCCTTAACCCAAATTATAATCCTAACTCCAATTTCCCCGGAATGTACCGCAAACATTCCCAACAGGATCAAGTCCAGTCGAACGCTAATCGTGGTCAGTTCGTTGAAACTTCAGATGGTTTGCGGGGTTCGAACCTCATCCTGTTCTGTCATCACACGGGAGCATAGAATGATTTCTCGTTCCCCGAAAGTCTCAATTCAGTTGGTTTTCTTACACCTTCTCTTCCATCGAACACCCCAAACCTCCCTACCTTTCCACCATAAATGGTTATTTCACCTATCAGTCACGTTCCTACTGAATCACAGGCTACTTTTATGACCTGATGATGGATATTTGAAGCCGTACATTTTTTGACCTCGACTCAAACTTTTAGGGACAACTCTTTCATATTTATTTAGTTTTAATGATTGTTGTATCAGTACATCTGCAAGCTACTTTATCTTTTTAACATCGAAGCGCTGCGTCTTCACGACCCATCCATAAATAAATAAATAAGACAGGGAAATTTACACGTTAGCCCATATTCTACCTGCCTGCTAACAAGCGACATCTGCCAGTTACAGAAAGAATAGGCTTTACCTACCGCTTTTTCACCCTGAGTCGACACAATAATCTGCCCATTCTCGGTAGTGATGTAGCAATGAACACCGGTATCGTTGCATCGGAGACAACCACTGCCGCGGCAGGAGTTGACAATAGAGTAAAACAGTTCGACCAACTTCTGATAGGTTATTTGCGCGCCCGATACGGCAAGAGGGACACTTTCCACTGTTGGGTGGCTCACCACGGTTGTAACTGTCATGGGAACGGATATATCCTTCTCAAGGAAGAACCTGAAAACTGTTCAAATATAATAAGCCATCAATAAAACATGAATTGGTAACGTTATATCCAAATACGTTTAGTGGGGCAGTGTGAATTAAAGAAGTTGCTACCTCTTCCAATAGGTTACAAAACAGAAACGAAGGATCGTGCCATTATGTGAACTTATAGAGGACGGGTAGCGGTGGTAAGATACTAAAATCGGATCACCCATAATACCAACGGCCCTGTGCTAAATTTTAGGCAGATTAGGACTAAATTAAAGGTTATAATTAGGGTTAGCTTTAGGCTTAGAGTTTACTCACACAAATATATATTTTTATTGGAATGCAGTGCACGACCAGCAGTATTACTGGCGGTCCTATTACTTTCTTTTACCTTTTAATTCTTAAGTTAATTATTTTTAGTCTAACGGGTCGCCTTAACGATAGGAGGTGAAAAATCTACCATGTTACAGTTCAGTATTTCACTGGCAAAACAGTTATATTATTGCAGCACTACTTAAAAATCTTTAATTCGATTTTTCACTTCAAATTTTGCAAAAATTTGTTAGTATGAATAAGAGGGTTATGCTTTAATTAAAAAATGGTGCAATGCAGGCAGGCAGAATTTGCAAATGGCTATACGGATTTACTAAGCATGCGTAGCTCATTTACAAAGTTGCAAGGTGAAGGTGAGTTATTTCTTTATTCGTTGTATCACTCCTATAAAAATGCTGAAATGATACAATGAAGCTACTATTCAGATCAGAAAAGTCAAAATGTACACAGTGAGCCCCTGTTACTTATTTTTCATAGCGTAAAAACCTTTGCATCTGTCTGCAAGCTGATTTGACGTAAAAATATTGATAAGAGTCTACCTTGACGTCTGGATCCTTCCATTCACGTTTTAGTCCTCGGGAATTCCCTTGTTATCCTATAACCAACGACCAACGCCGCAGTTTGCCTCGTTGTCATTTCATATTGGTAGATATTGGCATGCATGTGCTATCACGCAGTTGGTGATGATTAGTGTTTGGTTACTAATTTGCTGTTTACTCCAGTAGGGGAATCTTGATAGTCCACGTTATATCTTTCCTTGGCATCTTGGTTGCATGATCAGATCAATCGACTTTAGCTTTAACCAATCATAAACACTAAAATATCGATGCACTCTAAAGCTGCCTCTCCCATTACCCTTTCAAGCTTGCATCGTCACACAGTCTACGCCTGCTTTAGTAGGCTACCAGCCATCCGACCGTTCCACCTCTTCACACGTCGCGAA
This sequence comes from Schistocephalus solidus, assembly GCA_017591395.1. Taxonomy (NCBI): domain Eukaryota; kingdom Metazoa; phylum Platyhelminthes; class Cestoda; order Diphyllobothriidea; family Diphyllobothriidae; genus Schistocephalus; species Schistocephalus solidus. The sequence goes on from WEDG01000100.1 coordinate 271,315, forward strand.
AATCATTGCATTTGTGGCTTTTCAACATGGTTCCGTTCAATGCCATGGCGGCTATTTTGGATGCACTTCCAACTAACAGACAGTGTCCTTGTCCATGCAAAATGAAGATTTTCACTTTAAGCTTGCAGTCATGCTTTCCTACATGGGTGAGTAACCTGCTCACTTGGGTTGGGAGCTGGTCCTAATAAGTAGAGTAAATTGACAAGTAAGTGCGATCTATCTTTGTTCTTCAGACCTGGGTTCGATAAACGGCTGGTCCAATCAACCTGTGGTCAGGTTAACCGAACTATACTGTATTAGGACCAAATTACCTGTTATAAATTCATTATTTCTTTAAGCAAGGAGAACGGTTTTGGGCACAGCATATAAAACGAAGGCATCTCGTGGTTATTACAACAAAATTTTAAAGGCGTGGATGGTTGACAGTTGGCTTACCACAAGGCGTAATGATCTGTCTGAAGACTTCTCCCAAAGCATTCTTTCTGCCGCCAACTCGCATTAGTGTGCCAAAAATTAAATGGCTTTGGTGACATGTGTGGATATTTGGAAGCACCGTCAGCTCCACAGGTAATGCAGTATAACGAAGTAATTTTGTGCAGATATGAGAACATAATTGAAAACTCTTGGCACCTTTTTGAGGCAATATCAATATCTTCTCAGCAATAAATAGAGTGCTTAAACCTTTGAATGTAACTGATTCAGTGCGCTCAGTGCACGTACACAGAGTCCCTATGTGAAAAAGTAATGGAACCTCAGTTCCCATGAGCTGCTAAACGATAACTGTGATGGGCATTCAAGCCCACTCGTAATTAATAGTTTCTTTATAGCTAAAACCAGTAGAAAATTTCTTCAACGAGTACTAAGAAGGAAAGATTCTAACCTTGCCTGGGTGGCGGACTAAAGACGAGCATTTTGTAGTTTTCATAGAAAGTCGAACGAAGGACGGTCGAAGAGTAAAGGGCATCCTCGACACCTGCTTCATGCTCTTTTAGGAAATTTCTAAATAAAATGCAGAAAAATTAGCAGGAGCAATTTCCAGGCTATGCATGCTTAAGAAGCTAATTGTTACGCGCTGTCGACTGTCAGTTCGTGGAGGGCGATGGCAAGGGCACCGCAGATGAGGGGAGAAGAGGGTGCATTAATAGAAAGGGCAGAAGACGAAAAAGAGGGAAGGCTGAAAGACGACTGGCCTCCAAGATTGGAGGGACCGTGAGAGGATAGTTTATGGGCAACTTTAAGCTGAGGGCAGCCTCGCGAACTTGACTCAGAATGGTAATTCGATAGTCTAAGTATTCCGAAGTCGTTTCTAAACATAAGAGGGAGCCGTTCAAGTGACCTGCACTCACCGCAGTCGACAGGGTGGCCTTGATAATAATCATAAACAGAACGCCAGAAAATTTCATCGAAATTCGTAAATGGGTTGAAAGGCCTAATTTCAATTTTCTGCAGACGCTTCACCAGTGCTATGAACCATAAATTAGTAAAGACACGTTTTGATTGCATCCTGGGTATCCTTCAACCATACTGCAGCCGATTGTTGAGCTTGGCTGCGTTAATATTTTTTCTAAAGAGAGACGTACGTTTTGGTTGCCATAGCGCCCCAGTAAAGTTGCCTTTTTCGTAGGGGAAAAAATTCCTGATTTGATGGAAACAAAACGACGCTTACCTCATACATCGGAGCGCGCACTCAGAGATGAATATTCCCACCGTTCACTACTACGAAGTCTCATCAACCATGTATTGTCTATCTTCTTAAAAAAGATGTTAGTGAGGCAGCTCTCACATACTCAGAGATCTGAACGAAGTTAGTTTCACAGAAAGGTGGAATTTAACTGATGAAAATAAAATTGTAATGGAGATCAACACAAACTACTGCTCACGAGTATGAATGCTCAAATGTACGAAGATACCTTAAAAGTACATTTTTTTGTAAAACATTTGCGATTTAGCCCTGATTCTGACTTTAATTGACCGTAAATTTTCATAAATTCATTGCAGGTTTACTCTCAGGACGGAAAGTAGGGTTTCGAAAGCTCCATCGTAATGTGGCTTCTACGCCATCCCCACTCAATTGAGATCCAAACCAACCCCGTTCTTGCTGTGTAAAAATTTGATCCCTTGTGCGTGAACCAGCCGTGTGCGGTGCACAAAAATGAGCTGCTAACCTTCGCCATTCACTGCACCCGATCGCTAATCTGCTCTTCTTGGCTCCGTCTTGACATCGGGTCCAGGTGAATGAGGAAGGGCAGGGTGTTCTAGGTGCTGCTCCCATCATCGTTCCTGCGCCCACACTGATATCGACACACGGTGGACCCCCTTGGTAACGACGGTCGTATTTCACAGGTCTATCAAACACTCTGCCCAAGAATACGCTTGCCAGCACCCACGTGGTTCCCAAAGTAGGAAAGCTGGCTTTCAGAAAATGCTTATAAGACGAGTGAAATCTTAGCTCAGTAAATATGTAAAAACTGATCTTAATCGGATATGTGACCACTCTAAACTAGGACGCAAGGCAACCCGTAATACAGCAATTGAAGTAAATATGCGTGTCGTGAGGACAACGCAGAAAGACGGTAACAGCACAGTGACTGCGGGCTGTGAAAAGTAGACCGATAATTTACATCGCGTTTGATGTACAAGGTTAGGCGAGGACTTTATATTCGTTTGTAAACAATAGAAGTGGCAGTGTGTCGTCAAAGCAGAAATTACATAGATAATACTGGGTTCTTTGTTTTTGGTTTATCCCGTGGTGACATAGTATACTCCTGATATATTTAGTTATTTTTTAAGTCCAGGCCACCAAGTTCCGTAGCTAGAAGGTGAATGGCAGCGCGCCTTACATCATATAAGGACACGAACAGGCTTATTAATCCGTAGTATTTAATTAAATAATTTCAACAGAAAATATGCTACCAAAATTTGAATTGCGTATCTGGGGTCAAAATGAACCAATAGGTACTGCGCGAACACACGGACTGGTATATGCAAGCAAACTAAGCAGGAACTTCAAAGGAATAAATTTTAAGGTAAAGGGTCACGCATATCCTATATCTACCAAAACATCCCTCCCCTTAGTAGGCATCCATGCGATTTTACATTTTGAATGCGACTGAATACGTTAACTGGAAGAATTTGGTTACAACGCAGCGGAACATAACTAACTTGGGTGAACCCATTTTTGGCTTACGTCTCTACTTACGTACTTCGGTACATATCACCATGGAAACTTAAAAGAGGACCTCTAAGCACTGGGAGAGGCAAAAATTATTTAAAATCAAACTTTCACATTACTGAGAATTCGCTGAAGAACTCGATTGAGTTAAAAAAAGACAGTTAAAATTAGGACATATTTGAACTTGGAGTAAGTCATTTGGAACAAGCCATTCTAGACTCAGCCTAAAAGTGCATATGAAAATTTGTTGAGGATGGCATGTATGGCCGCCTAATCAGGACACGGAAATAGGAACGCTTCGCTCACATTGCATGGATGGGCTTGTGTTAAATTTCGGGAAGGGTACCAATGCCCATGGCTTAATCTTAGCACCAAACCTAACATAAAACTAAACGGTAACCTTAAAGTTAACCCAAACCCTACCCTAAACCTAACCTCTACAGTTAATAAGAACTTGAATCTTGACCCTTAACAAACTCCTGACCAGTTCCCTTAGTCTGAAGTTAACCCTAACCTCAAACCTTACCCTAAATTTAGCCCTAACACTCACCTTCATCCTAAATCTAAGTTCCCCGGAATAAGGCGCAATGCCACATGCAGTTCGGATGGTTTCTATTCCCGTGTCCTGATTGGCAAGCCAAAAAATTCGTCCTTACCGAATAGTTGAGGTGAATTCTATCAAATTCCGCGGATTAACCGCCTAAAATTCACAAACTTCTGACTTCTTGTCATTATTTCCACAAAAGTTAAACAGAGTAGCATTGAGAAATCAGAGTATATACTGAAAAGCCCGTGGGAAATGCTAAAGGTCCAATTGAGTGACCGAAAATTTAGCAGCTGTGGCCTACTGCGACAGTTAAACCAGCGAAACGCATGTCTAGGTTTTTAGGTTGTACTTGTGCTGTCAGGACAGTTAATCATAAAGCATGAGTATACCACTTATTGCTTGTTAGTAGTTTGTAGATAGCGCGTGGTTATTGCTCAGTAGCTAAAGGTTTTCAGCTCCAATACTCGTAGAAACTATTAGGTCGAGCCTAGAAGCACTTATTACAAAGGAACTCCTCCGTGATCGCGTATTAAGTTCCAAGAAACTTAAAAAGCAGCATTGAGAAACTGTGGTACATACCAGAAAGCTTATGCGGCACCTAGTTGCCGAGACGTGTCTGGGTTTCTAGTTAGTATAGTGAATCATTCAGTATGTGTATAGGGAATATGTCATATTCATATTCTGCGGCCTATCAGCATTCTTAAGAAATAAATATAAGATTAAAACATACACATAAGTGGGCTGGGTAAAGTTGTAGAAGCGGATAAGACCCGGTTGATGCATGCTGAACACTTGCTGAATCCCAAACCTAGGTGTAAAGGAAGAGGATAAAGTGAATCTTATCTATTCAGCGCCTAGGCTACTATTATTGTTCCGAAAAAATGACAAATTTCATGCATAGAATGTTAGTTGATAATAGAAAAGAAGAAGGAATAATTTATTCTGTCAACGCAATATGAAAGGTGCTTCTGCCAAACACGTTTGAAGAAGCCGAACAAATGGTGCATCTCAAGGTATACCACATGAGCTCGAGCCCTGAGGGTAGTTATTCCCGGCGTTGCGTCTATCTGCTGTCCAATAATAATACCTCAATGTCTTCTGAAAATTGATTGGTTATAGACAACACTGGAGGAAACAACGAAGAGTGAAGTAAGGAGGTCGATGACTGTTGGTAGAAGCTCGGGCTTCTTGAACCCCAGGTCTTTCGCGCTTCAAGTAAGCACGACCAGAATGGAAGTACGAAGTTAACTAACTAAATGGAAGGGGTTTCGGTACATTTTCGCATAAAGACGGTAAAGAAAACGAGATTCTTTCACGTGGAAAAACTTTTTCAAACGTCTTGCTATCAATTGCTGTAGGAAAAATGATGGATTTTAGAAGAAAAATAAAAGTTGAGACAGTTGCTTTGTTCAAAAATAATCTTATTTACGCAAAGATTACCACACACAGGTCTTTTTATAACTCGAAAATAATCGTATTTGGAATTAACATTATAACATCTGCAGATCGAATATGTTCAGGCAAAGCTATCATGTTGCCAACCTAGATTCTTCTGTGTAAATACACAAAGGGTAACTTAAACATCCCGACAGGTTGACAGGGTGGCAAAAGCAAAATAGCCACGATAATGCCTTTGTACACGCGATAAAATATCTGAATATTCCTCCATACCTGTTATTATCTGATGCAAATTTCCATGTAAAAGGATAATTTAGGCTATAGTATGACAAAAGTTTCGAAAATTAACCAAGATGTACCTTTTACTCGACAGAGCTCGGAGCTACGTAGATGTAGGTGGGAATAAAACAGTTAGAAAACTCACATATTTATGACGGCCTGTCCTTCGAGATTCTTCCAATGATTGTAAATGGAGGAAGTAGCTTGTGCATCAACAAATATCTCAGCAATATGTTGTTCATCACCTAAATGCGAAGACTTACAGTAATTAACCAAAATGCGATACTGTATAGTTTTTGGAGTAATCAACTAAATGGTGAAGTTAACATTGTTTTAAGTACTTTCAATTAAAAAAAACGCTTTACGTACATTTATTTTCCTTTCGGGATTTTGAGTCCAAAAGTACCTCTTTGAGAGCACAGATCGGATCCCTCGTGAAGATATGCAGAAGGTCGTTTCCAAATTTGCAGAATTTTCTAAATATTTAGTAAAAGCAAAAAAGAGCGAAACCACAAGTACAGAATTTTCCAGGCACAAAAATTACTGCAACAGTGTTTCAGATATTAACCTAGGCAAAGCAAAATGGTTTTTAAAAACATAAAATTCCACGCAAGGGGCGCCAAATGTTTCCTTTCAAAGGGAACAAAAATGTCTTGGGAAAACAAATTAAAAGTTATAGATGCAAAAAAGAAATCATGCCCTCGACTACTATTTTACGAGAAAATTTTAATGTTTTGGCTGCAAGGTCGGTTACTGGGGAAGATTTCTGCCCTTTTGAAAACGCGACTTGCAGAGCTTTTCGTTTTTCTTGAATAAAGGTTTGAATAATAAAATCATTGGAGCCAAAAGAGAAGAAGACACGCTAAAAAAATGTCAGAGTTAACCGAACTGCAGTTCAATGGACAGCTGCGCCCAAAAATTTTGAAGACAATTCTGTGGTCTTTAATTTACTAAACATCAATTCAGCTTTCCTTAAAAAACTTATTTAATAATAATTTAGACGGAATACAGAGAACCCTTTAATGTGGAGTTTAATGCACACAATTAACATCTATACACTGATTCATGCTGCACTTCAGTCGTTCGTACCATTCTAAAACCCCAACGGACAATCAACTTACACCGGCGACAGCTTGGCACCATATGGAAGGGAGGTATCCACCTCACAAGATTCGGCAGGATTCGTTAATTGTGGGTTCAACACCTTCATACTAGGAGCTGTGAATAAAAAATTTAACATTTGTCATCAAATTATAGCACAAAGCAAAGCGAGCCCATTTTAGCCACTTAAAACGGTTGAAAACTCAATAATATTCAAATGTACCGAAAAATATATCAGTAAACTGAAGGTATGCTTCTACAGCGCTTAAAAGTCTACATAAGAATATGTTTGCTGAATGACGAAGTGAAAAGAATAGTAGGGGATTTTTCATACTTTTCGCCAAGAACGGGCAACACCTCACCAAATGCAGGATGGCCGAACGTTTACAAGTAAGTTAATTCAGTCAAAAGGCCTTTAACATGCACGTCATATGCTGAGATTCTTGCTTAGATGGAATCAAGGGTACGTACCAAAGACAATCTTGTCAAGTTCCCTACTCATACTCCACATGTCTTGACAGCCTAAGAGCAGACCTAGAGATTTCGTCATAATCTATCAAAAAGTACTCTTTTTCCTGTATTGTGAATGACAAGCAAAGAAAAAATCTTCCGAGTTAAAGGATAAGGAAAAAAGTACCTCTTATGTTCCAATGTCTTCGTATGCTGCTAGTATCAAACTTTGGAATTGGGTACCCACGCGTTGTGTTCCGATACCAACGCATCGAAACACCACATGAAAAGGGAGTTTCTGCCAGCGGCGCGGCAAAAATTTTCTTTTCCATTGGCAGCGCCCAAAGCTGGAAATGCCAAGAAAAAAATGTAAAGGGTAAGGTTTGTAAATATTCGTCAAAAGGGTCCAGACTTTAAGTATGTTCGATGATTCAATTTAACAGTTGTGTGATTTTGTAAACATAACGTTTGACAGTGATACATAAATAAAACTGTACGAGACGTCAAAATTATAAAACATCTGTTTTGTGAGCCTTTTTCCTTCTAAAGTTACCACATTTGCCCCCTCACATTTTTGGGACAATAAAAGAAGAATAAAATTGATCATCTCAAGGTCTACTAGCTCGGAAAGTCATTAAGCTTGTTGCTAAATGGGGGCTATGGTTCAAATCAGACACCAGAAATGTATGGTTTAAAAGATAGCCTTCGTAGTGCTGAAAATTCATAAAAACAGACAAAAACAAATGTAAATCCGACAAATAACTATGCTTAGACCTGAACGCCCCAAAACACCTTTTAGGTCCCAAACAAGGGAAAATAGTTTCTTAAACGGTTGAAGCCTCGAATAGAATTAAAGGGTGCCCATTGAAAGTTCTTTAATAGAACAGGCAGCATGCTATCGATATAGAATACCTAAATTAGTTGTTTCACACAAGGATCTTGTCAGTTAATACAATTATTTGCAAAAAGTGTGCATCAGAAACTTGAATAGAGCATGCAAAATGAGCTCTTGACGAAGAAAGTCGCAATATCTTACAAAGTCTTCAGGATTTTCAAGGGCCTCCAGGAGAACAGAATCCGTTTGTCGATCAATCAACATTGTTCTGAGCTGCAGGAGAACATAATTTTAACGGTACAATTCTGAGCTCTGCAGCATACGCAAACCTTGCAAAAATAGCAGGAAAGGTCAATGACGGCAATACAATAATTAGAAGTATTTAGTTGTCCCAGAAGTTTCAGCATCTTTCAATTATGCCATAGTTTATCATGTTATCTTCTGTTTGATTTATCCCTATTATGTGGCACTTTGTTTCTCTAGCCATGCGCTTTCAGAATTGATTTATGATTTTACAGTTAAATTAATTTGGAGTATTTACAGCTCGAAGAAAATGGAGAGTTAGGTTAATAAAAATCGACATTTTTTACATCTTCTTTTATTCACGATTAATAGAGGGATCAAACAAGTAGAGATCGCAAGAAAAAAATATTTCTGTTTACGAGGAAGCTTCCGTTGCGGCAAGAACAGCACAGAAACAGTTTGCCTGTTTCAAAGAAGGCTATTTACGACGGATGCTTCGCACTTTGGATGGAATCAGGCTTCGAGGAGGAACGTCTCACTGCTTTTATCCATGGAGATCCTCGTCAGAAAATTCCAAAATTAGCCAGAGAGATGGGATGTGGCTGTTGGTGTTGCTGTTTTATCTCTGACGATGGACTCCAGTAAGAGATCGAAAGCTCAGACGAATAAAGCCATGATTTCGGTGAACAAACAACCTTCTTCTTCTTCTTCACTTATACACACACCTGAAATGCGTACTTTTGCCTTCAATCATCAATTGCTCTATATCGATAGAAAAGGTCCACAGCTTGGTTATTAGGTTCCGTACGGTTTGAGTGGGGACAGCATGATTCAGCGCGCACGTGCTTGCAACTCATTACTAACCCAACACCAGTTCGGCCGACAAAAATAAACCATTTTTGAAGCCACTTATTACTGTCGGTGAGAAATGGTGCTTAGACGTGAATAAGAAACAAAAGAAAGAATGAATCCGCCCCAAAAAGCAAGCAACACCTCGAACCAAACCTGATATTCATCCTCGTACAACGATGTTGTATGTCTGGTAGAATATGGAGGTTTTTTTCTATTATAAATTGCTTTAAAGAAACCAGACCATTAATATAGAGCTTAACAGTCAAGAGCTTCGGTGTTTAGGCAGAAAAAGTCAACAAAAATACCAAACTGGTCGAAATGGTGTCATTTTGCAGTATGAAAACGCCAGGCCCCATATCGCAAAATTCGCCTTAAAGTTCTTTGAGTAGTTCGGCTGGGAGGTTCTTTTGCTTTCACCATATTTTCCAGACCTTCCTCCATCGGATTATTATCTCCCTTCGTCTCTCGAAAACAGTCTGACCGGAATATCCTTCACTAACGACGCGAGTCTTCAAAATGAGGTCGATGAATTCTTTGCGTCCAACCCCACGGATGTCTTCAAGCACAGGATTTAAAATTTGCCCGAACGTTGGCAGCAGGTTGTAAACAATGAATGAGGATATATAATTGATTAATTCTGCAAGTTTTATATAAAATGATAAAATATTGAATCCTTGAAAACCCGCATGGTATGGATGCCTTGTATGGCCGCCTAAATAGTACACGGGAATAGGAACCGTCCACGATACATGTGGCTTTGCTCTAAATTGCAAGGAAATTTTATCAAGGAATAAGTTTAGGCTTAGGGTTAAGTTAAGGGATAGGTTTAAGTTTGAGGTTAAGGTCAGAGTTGGGGTTGAAGTCATTATTAGGCCAAGGGTTGAGGTTTTTATCGCGTTAACCATAGGGTTTATGTTTAGGGTAGGGGTGGGATAAAGATCGAGAGTAAACTTTAGTTTTATGTTAGGGTTAGTGTTAGCGTTAAGTCACGCTTGCTGCGTTAACATGTTACATGTTCAGTTACATGCTGCTCACGCAGTCCTGGAAGGAGGCGGGGTGGTAAACTGGGGGTGACAGCCCTTTCGTAGGTGTGTGTGTGGCGGGGGGAGGGGGGGGGGGCTGTTGCCGTTGCCGGTCCCACCACAAGTGGGTATGCACGTGTTCGCGCTGATAGTGGGGCGCGTATGCGTACAGGCCTACTGCGTGTGTGTCGGTGTTTGAAAGAGTCACGAGTGTATTTACCCTTCCTGAAATTTACCGTAAACCCACCTTTTTTAAGCAGGCGCGGTGATTCCTATTCCCGTGCCATCTTTAGGTGTCCATACAAGACATCCCTACCAACTGCACGAACTTATAGGGAAGCACAATAGTTAAGAAAACGGCATACATGAACAACCAGTTGGAAAACAAATTAACCAGTCCATTGATGACACGCTTAGTAATGTATTTTTCATTATGCTTTCATTATGACGAATTGCTTTCTTTTTTCATCATGCTCAAAATTTTTGCAGAACGTCCACTAGAACACTGTATGAATTACTATGGGCGAACATTTTATTTCAGAAAGTTATCCCATGAACGACACAATTATATTTGTAACCTTTGTTAAAAACGAAACAGGTCTCTTAGCAGAGCAGGGGGTGGAAAGGTATATGGCTTGGTGGGAGAGGGAACATTTCAACGTGGTGGCTATTGAACCCTCTCTTCTTACTCCATCAACCTCTAATCCTATCACACCACCCCCTAAATCTCCTTTACTCTCTCTCTGTTTCCCTCACACACACGACTATTAGTCCTTTAACCTAAATAAAATTTCGTAGTAAATCCTACCTACTTATGTGTGCAGGCCTCTCGATAATTTTCGAAAAGGGACCGTTCGCCTACGTTTCAAATAGCGCCAATTATCCTCATTCTAATGATTAGTGTTTGTATGAATCGGTCTGCTCTTGCTATACAGTATTTAGAATTTTATAATGTTCATCATAATGTTTTATCATAATCTATATTTATTGAGAATTGCGGTTTTTCTCACCTTAATAAAATCCTCCGCTTTTCAGTTACTTTGCTCAAATTTAAAACTTATGCAGCATTCACGGTCTTCACTGCCAATTAGGTTTTACGTTTTACAAATACGAACCCATGCATGACTGTTTAGTCGGCAGATAGCTGTCCTTATTAAAATGATACGTGATTAAAATGACACTGTATGTCAGACTGAACACCCAAGGATAACAATGCAACCATAAGAATTTAGAAATACCGACCCATCAAAAGAGTTGCTGAGGGTACGCATATTCGCACCGAAAACCTACAAAACCTAGCGCGCAGTGGATTTACAAAATATGCTGTCCCCTAAATTAAATGGTTTGAATTGCTTACGGTTGAGTTGTAGAAGGGAAGAGCTGTGTTCTAAAATGAAAAAAGAGGTCAAGTGAAAGGTAGAAGGAAATAAAATAGCTGAACGCAAAGAAGGTTATGTAATTTAAATTATATGGTGCTTAATCCGAATCACCATTGGGGATGCTTCACTGCTGGCAAAATAGCTACTTTTAGAATGAAAGTTGAATGGCACAATAGATCTGGTAAGCAATAAATATTGAATATCTATTTTAATCGATCTATAGTCTAACAGTATACAACAGTGGCTAACCGTATCAAGAACGAAATCCAGAGGTTGCTCTAGTTCGTCAATATCCACGTTATCGTAGTATCGTTTTACTTGCGAGCCGTGCTATAAGAGACGTTGAGTAAGTAAAGAAACTCCCACCATGGGTCGGTAATGTGGGTGAAACTGAACGAAGCCGTTGTTATTTGCGCAGAAGAAATGTGAAAGTGGGCCGGTCTAAAAATTCAAGAAAAATGTCGAATTAAGTATGTAAATATTCGGAAGCATCGCCTAATAGTAGCACGTTACATTTTGGATCCCATTCAGCACTAGATGCAACTTGAACACGTCTTTAATGCCAATTTTGACCAGTAGCAGACAAGGAAATCTAAGAAACCTCAATTTCATAACATATGCCTTCCAACTGTGTAAGTATCTTGTTTTTCGTAGTTTGATCCACCTGTGAACACTAAAACCATGTGAAGTTTTGGACGCGTGAGGGAAGCGTGAAGACGCGGTTGACGAGATGAGTGAGTCCCATACCCGATTGGTGAGGCATCCATCCGCCAATGTCATTATTCAGGATCTAAACCGGCAAGACAACGAGCCCGAGGCTCAATGGGTAGAGCGTTGGAATTCAGCTCAACGGGTCGTGGGTTCGATCCTCGGGTGTTGCAGCACCGAGGTTTGGGTATGACTGGCTAAATACAGCAAATAAACCAGAAATGGACATTCAAGAATCCCTTGTCCTTGCCGGAAATATTCCTCTCCCTATTCTATTACTAACCGCTATGCGGCTGCTGGCAGGGCTCGAAAGTGCGCAAGACAGCGAACTTATGGCTCAATGGGTATAGTGTTCAACTTCTGCTCAACGGATCGTGGGTTTGCTCCTCTAGTGTTGCAGCACCTGATGTTGGGTATGACTGATTGAGGACGGCTAATAAGCCAGAAATAGCCATTCCAGTCTCCATTGTCATTGCCGGCAGTGTTCATCTGTACATACCAATGTCTTCTTTCTGTATGATGTCTACCTACTATTTTCAGCATGAGAATGACACGGAATGTAAGAAGGCTTACATCGTAAGTTAATTCTGCCATGAAGCACCACACGAAAATTAGGTAATTGGAGGTTCTTTCCTCTTCCGCGGCACACATTTTCTATCCATATGCTTTGGTAACTTCCCGAAGTGTGTAGTAAGGATGTGATTGCCCTACTCTGTTATATCATTCCCAGCACAACGTATGTTCCATTCTACTATACTATGCAATAGTGGCCAAAACTGATCACAATTTGCGCTGATTGACTAAATATTTTGCTATTTGCGACGAATGGTTACAATCTAGCAAGTACTTGCAATGATAAGACAATGGTTAATCTTCAAACCAAGTCGTTTCGGTGTTTATGCTTATATTCTCACTTCAATCAGAGGGACAACAACACTATAAAAAAAATTTGCAATGTATTGCTCTGGGATCTAACCTTCACGAAGAAATTATGGAGCGAAATAAGTTTGAGCTTTGCCGGCTAAAATTTCCCAAAGTGCGTAAAATGACCACTTTTCGAACCAAATAGGACAGTGAGCAAAAACCTTCTACCAGTACGGAAATTTTTGTTTTTTTCTAAGCTTACACGGTTACGGGATTGAAATACAGTAGATTGCCTAAGTCATGAAATGTCATGCCCGAAATTTAAAATGGAAGAATGGCACACACTTGAGGTTGTTAATTTTGTTTGCAGTACTGATTTAAGGCACAAAAAGCTATTTAATAAAAAGGAGTTCATTTCAGTTCTCTTTATATAAGGCAAAACGGGGCGAAATCCAACGTTTCTGTATTTCCAGGCGTTTTCCTACATTATTGCAACTTTTGGACCAAAATGTCTTGTTTGTGTGCATTGTTCTATAAAGGTATATTAATCTAAGCTAGAAAAATTTAAAATATATCCTTTGAGGAAACGGAAAATTTGAGCTTGCGTTCACAAAAATCAGGAAAATGCAGGTTTAAAAATCACGTTGTTTTCGGGTTAACAAGGATGGGTTTAGATTTAAAAATTCAGTTTTGAAAATGTTTAACGTCTTGTGCCAAAAAATGCATATATAAAGTTGTGAGTGTATTTTGTTTTACCACACCAATAATTGGGACTATAAACAAGCACATATACGAAAAGCCGCGACATGCCATCATTTTGCTCTGTCACGCCGTACGAGAAAGATGTCCAGATAATAGCTATATGCAGTTGACTATGAACGAATACGGAAACTTGCAGCAGGAGTGCCGCTTGAGTCGTAAACTAGTATTTTCGATATATCAATGATCGAACCGTGTCTAGAAGTAAGCAGAGTGGACCAAAACGGTCCAAAATTAAGCAGGAGGACGATTTTATTCCTTGTACACAAAAAATGTATCATAATATGCCCATTGAGACCATTCATAGGGAACATCTGCCGATGTTCTCTATGAACATAATCAGGAAAAGGATGCAGGAATTTGAACTGCACCCGAAAAATGCCACAATCAAGCCGTTTTTAAGTAGGAAACTTATTGGAGAACCTATTTGATATGCTAAGAAGTACATAGATTACAGGCCCCCATATTGGAATAGCATTTAATTCTGTGATGAGGTCTTATTTTTAGATCAGCCGGCGAAGTCAACCCAGATGGTCATACGTGGGAAAAACCTCCCCAGAGAACACACTATATCAACATTATCTTTCAAGAACTGTCGATGTGAGATGGGTTTGAGGGCCATCAAATATGGTGAACAACCGATCTGGCGGTCGACAACGGCGACGATTAATAAAAAGGTGTTTTTCAACATTATAAAGAATGCCTTCGGCGATAATGGCATGCGTTGACGCAGAATGGAGACGATAATTTTACAGGATAATACCCGAGTTCATCGCTCTAAAGAAGTATGAATTTGATAACGTTTACGACGATAATCTAACTTTTTAGACAACTTCGAGCCTCTGCGTGTGTGGCCTGCAATCTATTTTTATTCTCGCGAACAGTCCGGACAAGAATCCAATCAAAAACACTTTTTGCAAATTTCAAATAAACTGGCATAAGGCAAAGAAAGCTATTTCGATGGAAGAAAAACTCGATTTTGTGCTGCATACTCACATTGAACAAACTACTATAGAGAACCTGGCTACTTCCATGTCAGACAGACTTTCTGTAATCGGACAGTTTAAGAAATACTGATCTTGAACATTTGTTACTATTCTATATTATTTTCCCGTTATTATGCGCCCCTTCCTCCTTATGCACACTTATATTTAGCCTTATTTGGCTAATTTGTAATATAGCCGATACCTTAAATTCCAGTTTTTAGTGAAAAGTAATTATTTTAATGTTAGTAAATATTAAGTTACAAAACAATCAATGCCTTCTTTTTAAGAAAGGTCATTTTTTACTAGTTTAAAACTTTGGGAGACACAGTATAGACTAATTTCGCGCAATAGGCCCTTTCTTGTGAAATCCATGAGATTTAATGAGTCAGCAATCTACTGCAATTCAACTAAATATCGCGAAGCACTGATAACGTACTTGAATCGTCGAGTTACATAACAAAACACTTTTTGACTGAAATCAGGAGGATTTTGATCGCTAAAGTAGTCAAGAGCTGTAATCGGAAATAAAAGCTGTTTGCTCTGGTGGATTCTATCGAACGTTAGAAAGTTCCCTCACCTTAAAAAAATAATTTATGATTAAATAAAAGGTGATATGATCTTACCTTCCAACCTCGGAGAACACTACGGACATCTTCAATCGGTACATCTACTCCAACGACACCCAATAAAATGCCTTTGTTTGCTCTGGTCTAAATGGGAAAACATGAATATTTTTGTTAGTTATTGGAGATCTAAAGCCCAACGTTTATAAACCCAGTCAATGTGCATTGCATTATATAAAATCTTTATAATCTCGCGAAATATCAGCTTAAAAAATCTCTTTGGTTATCTAAAAACTCATAGAAAGTCAACAATGCCATGAAATAAATGCTATTCGTGTAGTAGTGTCTTGTAGTGTTAAGATCAAAAGTATGTAAAACAATCAGTCAACGCATGTTTTTGATCATAAATAATTTCTGATTTTGCTCTAAGAGCGTTAGAAGACAGAAAAAGTGCGGTGCTCCAACTATAGGAAAAGAGAGAAAATTTGATCAGTTTAAGGCCTAAACATAGAAGTGGACAAACCCGATTGAAATTGGTATTCGCAAAAGCTCAAAAAGAAATAATGTAATGTATATGAGTTTTTGTAACTGTTTCCGAATAACAAAAGTTAATAGAACTTACTGTATTAATGGTTCTGTCATAAACGGCTGTAGATACCGAAATGAAAAATTCCTTGGGCTTCGGGTGAACAGGTTCGGGGACAGACTTTCAAAAAAATAATTGAATTAAGAACATTGCAATACGTTTAAGAAAAAGAGGTAAGTAAAATAAGAAGTGTAATGAAAAGCAAATACACATTTATTTAAGAAGATTAACTTATTAATTATGGTGCCACGAAAACCGTTTACACAGGCTAATTTTGCTTTTTAAACTATAATCAAAACAACTGAAACTGAAAGCT
Organism: Schistocephalus solidus; assembly: GCA_017591395.1. Lineage (NCBI taxonomy): Eukaryota > Metazoa > Platyhelminthes > Cestoda > Diphyllobothriidea > Diphyllobothriidae > Schistocephalus > Schistocephalus solidus. The sequence goes on from WEDG01000100.1 coordinate 287,375, forward strand.
GGTCAGCCGTTCAATTCTCATATAGCCAAATCGTTACCCTCAAAAGGAGAAATCAATGCAGCTTCATATGACTGCATTTTAAAGTCTTCATCAATAGATAACATTGATATGCGTGCTGCTGCGTGCGTGCGTGCGTTAGTTGGGAATCAAACTGGGTGAACAACGTAGGAATAACCTTACAATTGCTGCCTCCCCAGTGTCCCGTTACCTAATTTTGTCATTATTTATTCTTGTTGGGGATTTTGGCATATTAGAATAATAAGTTTGTCCAACTTTTAAAATACTCGGCGTTCACAGTGGGATTCGAACTCACGCCAGCAAGAGAAAGGCTTTCGTACAGCCAACGACTAAGCCAACTGAGCTACGAGGCTCCCACCGAGACCTTCGTGTTTAATAAAATCCCCAACTAATTAACTGTGCCTGTTAGTTATCTCGTGGATTCTAGATTGATTGCTTAGGAAAGCCGGCTTAAACAGTCAGCTTACTGTATCAAAATTTGTGGATTCCATACATTGCAGTAGACTGGGTGGGTATCTTTACCCGTGTGATTAAACTCACGGCTCTCGGTGGGGGCCAGTTAGCTCAGTTGGCTAGAGCGTTGATTGTACAAAAGCCTTCCTCTTGTTGGCGTTGTTTCGAATCTGACCAATGCTGCCGAGTTTTTCCCAAGTGGGTTTTGTCATTTCCTGACCCTGTATTCAGTACTCTGGTTGTGTTCCATAAAATTTGACGCCACAGCCGGTAAGTGGGCATATTTTTCTAGGTGATCTCTGCGTTTGTTACCAGAGAAAAATTGAGGCCAAAATATTATTTATTTATTATTTATTTTGAACCATTTTAAAGCTAGATTTGACAAAAGCGTACTTTCGATAGAAATGTAACGAAATTGGATCAAACCGTATTATTTAATATGCTAAGCAGGCTACAGGAGTTTAGCAATAATTATGAGATTACCTGGATTGATGAAACGCTGGACTGCGCGTCCATTTGGACGTCTTCAAAAGGAACTTCCTTCAAGGTTCCATTTTCTACTGTGGTCTGAAATAGCGCATGTTCGGACAACCTTTTAATCAGCATATCGAATTCAAGTGAGGGAATAGTTCTAAAGCCACTAGGGCAGTCTGTTTTATCGATTGAGTAATTAAAAATTCTGAATATAAACGGCATACTAGAAACTTCCACAAACGAAGCAAATAAGGACGGTTTATTAAGTTTATCAAAGTTTCCAATTCTTCAAACTTAATTACAAGCGCCTGAGCCCCAGTTTTTAAAATCCTTATGCGCCATTTCGTTAGCGAATCGCACAAATCTGAAATGATTCCATAAAATCAACTTCCAGCAAAACCGTATTTTTAGGAGAAAGTACGGGACTACGTACACGCATACGGAAATGTATAAAATGAAAATGTTAAGAGTTGACAATAGCGATTTTCTAATTGTTATTGGTAAAGCCCTGCAGCTTTGAAGTGATAAAGCCATTAAATTAAAGTCATAGGAAAGTTTAACTACTGAAACTTTGCATGCTGTACTTTTGTTCGAGTAAGTCATACAATCCTTCCCAGTTTCTTACTTTCTTAAGTTACCCTTTTATTTTCAGGTTTTTGAAGTTACAGATATAACAGAACAGATAACCCGCATGCTTTAAATTATCGAGTTTAGATCAAAATGTTTAGATAGGGGTCTGACCCGCAAAAATACAGAAAGTGGGTGGATGAAACTAATAAAGAAAGTTGGTCGGTTACCGTCTAACTAGAATTTGAGACACTTATTTTAACAAAGAGGAATCGCAGAAAGTAATGCTGAAAGTGTTTTGAAAATGTTACAGAATATCCTCATTTCTTAATTGTGACGTCTCACTCTTTAGGCAACGCCATTTGGTGACAAAGTCGAACACTCCGCGATCATGCATTGGGTGTGCGAGTTTTATACACTACATTTTCAAGCAATTTGTTAGGTAGAGGTGGACGAATTTCGAAATCAAGGTATTCCGCTGACCTATCACTGCTAGAACCTTTCGGTATAAGCCTGCCTTTTACTAAGAAAAACTGAATACATAAAATGAACTGAAGATCAGGATAACAAATTTAATCAAAACTGCCACTTCACAGTTATGAAAGGCATTCAACATGGCCAAGAATCGGCTTGTAAGAGCTATCGAAAATGATGATAATCATGCTGAAGTTCAGTTGTAAAAACGTACACCAGGAATAATTTTCTATCAATTAAACCTTCATATGCATATGATAATGATAGTCATGCTGAAGTTCAGTTGTTTAAACGCGTATCAGGAATAATTTTCTATCAATTGAACCTTCATATGCATATGAATCGGCAAGACCGATCACCTGCACCTGAAATCTTCCTTAGTCCGCTTTTAATAAGAGAAGATAGAATTAAGAGGGATTTAAATGGGGCAATCAACACTGGAAGTCGGCAAAAGAAAACAAGAGAAATCGTACAAACATCTTCCCATACGGGGTCCCTATGGCATGGGAGGTGCGAAGTATAATACATCCCTGATATTTGTGTTTTTATCTTAACCTGAAGTCGTGCACCTATTGGTTAATACGCACTCAGAAAATTCATAAAATCACCCAAACTGAGTGCGACTAGCGGCCATTTCTGGCTTTCAAGTCATCATCAGCTTTTCATACCAACCTTGATCAGTTGTCTCACTCTGCACAAATAAATCGTCCCTATGCAACTGCCTACGACGCTCTCTATTGAGCCTCAATGCACAAATGGGCAAATTGTTTAGTGAGAGCCCTCTCCCATAATTACCCAAGCAACCAACTGAGGGTGCAATGAGCGTGCAAGCAGAAGTCCGCGAATTTTAAGAAAGCACATCATCAACGAATCCTACATATGCTGAACGGCTTTACGGGTATCAGTAAAGGTAGGCCTATTCCATCTGATCCAGCTCATGTGTATGTGAATACGGTCATGATTAAGAAAGAAATATAGGTAAGTATGTCCAGGATTCGCGAGGTTGACCTATGTCGTACGGACACGGTAGTGCAGGCTCGCTCACTATGCAGAAACATCCGCTGTGCACGTTTAAATATGTAAAATGAAATAATTTCTGAAACAGTTGCAACATGCGAAGCCGACACTTTCGTGCACTATCGTAATCTCGTATTCAAGTTCAATCTACCCAGGAACCAATTAGCAGGCTTGAGATTCGGGGAAGAAAGACAGCCTTACTCCAGATTGATCATATAGTCGGTACAACGTAGTTTATCAAATTTCTAGACTTTTGCAGGACTTTTTGAACACCACGTGTAACACGAGTCAAGAATACAAGCAGGTTAATTTAAAATGTCAAGTTTTAGTATGCGTTTTCTAAAGTGGCAAAAGTTTATCAAATTTATCAGGCTTACCGTATTTACTCGCTGTGGACGTGTAAAATTGCTTGGGTTCAGATCCTAAAATAAATCCAAGTTCAACAACCTCATTGATAAGTCTGGCCTACGAGGGTTTTATGGACCAGAAAAATAAGGTTGCTTAAAATGTACTGTTTGTGTACATTTACACAAAATAGGGGTAGTTGCGAAATTTCCACCGGTGAAGGCTTGTGCAGAGCAGGATTTATTATAACCAACCAACTGCGCGACTGCTCAGCAGCTGCATCCTGTTGCTGCATAATATAAATAAAGAACGAGAGAATACAGCAGCTCTGAATTCACACAGAAGCGCCAACGCAGAACAGCATGGCCATGGTTTAGTGCCGTACAGGATAATCAACAAACATTATATGCGAAGGATAACTGGAAGAAGGGGAAGAAAAAGACAGGGGAGATGGGTAAATCAAGGAGCTAACACGGTTGATTTAGGCTGATCACGTGCTCCACCTATTTACATAATTCTGGCTCCACATGTTTTATATAGGCCGCTTCCAAGTAACGCAGTGCACGAGTTGTTCGTACCGAAATCTCATGCCTCGTGATTTCGGTTATCAGCCATGCTTTTGACATGGCAGTGACGGCGAAACTTCTTCCGCAAACTAGCGCCTTGAATTCATTGACTTTCGAGATAACACTGCGAGTAGTAGTAAACCCGAAGCTCAATTCGGACCAATAAACTCACCTACCAACACAGTGACCCATTTCACGAGATTTAACCCACAAACTTCTGTTTATTGAGTTCGCTAGGAAGAAAGTAAGGAACTTTTTAATTTCATAAAATCTAGAGCGCTTTTGGTAAGACATCACGTGAAGTTGAAAGTAATGTGATGGAGAAAATGTTAAGCATTTTCCCCGAATGGAAGATAAAGCAAGCGTGTAAAGCAGGATTGGTTAAAACCAACAAATTGCACGACAGCTCACAGCGGCATCCTACAGCTGCATAACATAAATACCGAATGAGAGAGTACCACAAATTTGAACTCGTATAGAAAAATCGATGAAAAATAGAAAGTTCATAATATAGTGCCATACAGGCTACCCAACAAAATTAATAACTTAAACATTATATATGAAGGATAAGTGGGGGAGAGGAAAGGAAAAGACAAAGGAGATTTGTAAATCAAGAAGCTAGAGACTACCACGGTAAATGTAGGCTGACCAGGTGCTCCAACTATTTACATAGCTCTGGTTTCACCCGCCATATATGGGCTGCTTCCAAGTAGCGCGATACACGAGTTGGTCGTGCCGCAAAAGTACTCGGAAGGATGTTTTTTGGTCAACGGAGTGACCGGTACCAAGCAAGTGTTTCGTAATAGGAAAACGCGGAATTTTGTTAACTTGATTTAGAAGCCACCTGGACAGGGGCTCAATGGACCTGGCTGCCAATTGTCTTTGCATTCAACCAATGTACTTGCATCCACAAGTGCATGTGAATGCTTAAACACAAGTTGCAGTCGTGTGCATTGGTACGGCATCCTCAACTCGCAGAATTGATAGAGGCTCAGTAGGACTGCCAAATATAACTTCAGTAGCATGATGTATCCTTTGAATGGTACATCGATGCCGTCATCTGACAGTGTTTAAAATTTTGTCACCCTTACGGGGCAATGATATAAAAACGGGCTTTTTCGAAACTGAATGTTCCATCAATTTTGGCCGTAGGGGGTTGCTGTACTTATGAATGAAACGTACTGGATATCCGCACCTAACTAAAGTTTCTTTAAGGCAAGCAATTTCGGCTTTTAGGGTCGCAACAGAGCAAACGTTTGCTGCCCTTTCCAAAAGAGTGTACACAGAGTCACGCTTCTATTGCATGGATACAAAACTCAAGAACTGCAAGTTTTATCCCTTCCATGTATTCCTATGGAAAATTGTTGGTCTTATAGAGCCATCTTTCTGTCTAAACGTGCGAATGTCCAGGAAGGACATCCGGTTATCACGTTCCTTTTCCATTGTTAACTTGGTCTTTAGGAGTAACTTATTCATAGTAGAAATTAAAACTTCAGGTTCTTTAATTTCATCAACATTTTTATGTTGAAGTTTGAATAGTCTTTTTCTTGTAGATGACCCATAAAGATGTCACCAAGGACCGGACCAAGTGGACTTCCCATTGTTACCCCATACACTGGTCTATACAATTGGCCGTTGAACAAAAATTGGACGTTCCTTGTGCGCAATTTTAATACGTCTAGTAATATTTAAGGTGACAGGTGAGTTTCAGGGTACAAATGGGTACAAATGACATCCAGAGAATCCGAAATCAGCTTTAAACTTACAGTTAAGACAGTTTTCCTTACATGGAAGAGATCAGGTATCAAAAGAGTTTGAAAATTACATTGTATACTTAAACGTAGAATCATATATATCAACGTGCTATTAGATGAAAGAGTAGACATCATTTGAACCCTGATGTGCGAGAAAGTCTAGACAGGTAAATGCATTTCTAGTGAATCACAGAACGCTGCCTTTGGGATGCCGACCTTGGCCACAGTCTACGATCACATGACTTATATAGTTGACTCTGTAAATTTTTGTTACACTGAAAGAATTATCTTAACAATCTTGAGCTAAGGAAATGCTTTATATCTGACGCCGAGTCGCATCTGCGACGACATTTAAAACATTTATTTAAGCCTTAAGTCACATTCTGCAATATGAGCTTGTGTAAAACAAAAGAAGATGTTTTTAATAGGTGCTTAACACTTGAATGACGTACCATGATGCTAAGTTGCAGTTCGCTGATTCCATTCCAACTGTTGAATGAGTCATTCTGAATGGCATTAGAACGGGCGACAACGTCCAAGTATTTCTGAATTAAAAATCATTGTTTTAGACTATTCGTTTTCGAAGGATTAAAAGTTTAAAATGTTCGACCAAGTCATGGTGTGTGGAGAAATGGTTACGGAGTTTTCAAGGGCGTCTTCTCCTGACAAGAATTATATGATGAACTTTGCTATCATGAGAATTGCTTTATTCATTTTTCTGATAAAGACTATGTGTCCTTAAACAAATTACTTCTTTTTAAGTGACTATTTATCTACTTCACCTGTATATCGTTTTGAAAGCACGATAGACACCAAATATAAAAACCATCATACATTTTTGTGCTTCATAAGACGAAATATAGGGCAGAGAATAAAAGATAAAGTGAAATGAAACTTGTGTAGACATTTACTTGTACATATATGTCAGATCAACTACTTACGAGAACATTCTCCTTCACGTCGGCTAAATTAGCGACACTTGAACTGAGACCTACAAATTTGCGAGTCATTAGTCAACAAATACTCTTTTGCGTGGCCATTGAAAATATAATTACCTCGATTTTGACAGGCAATACGCTGGACGATAGTGTCATCTGCCGAATGTTGACCCAACAGATAGACGAAAACTCGAACATTTTTCTAAAACAAACGAAATTTATGTTAGCAGAGCGGCAACCGAGTCCATTTTGAGTTAAATCGCTGGGTTTAAACCTACCTCGGGATTGAACTTCTCAAAAAGTTCTGTAAATTCCTCGGGAGCCCCATCAGTAATGAGCATAATTACACGGTTGCATTGACTTATTCGCGTCTCGTTCTTCTAGAAATAAAAAACGTGCGTTCGTTTAGACCGAGGATGTCTTCGACTGTCTATAGTTAACAGCGGGCTCGAGATTAGAATTTTTGGCCAATTATAATAAGAAAATTCCTGCTTAACACATAGTCATCGGTTTCGTAGGCTTCTGCTTCATTTTTTCAGAAACTACAATTGTCCTGTCTTTAAAGCACTGCAAATAAGTAGCCGTTAGCTTAAACCATTTGCGGAACTTCGTCTTAATCTAAGTATTATCACTGTCATATCAATCTGGAATTGAACCCCTCCAACGCAGATGAAAATCTAACCTTTTATTTAGTAACATGAAAGAACCCTGCCCTACTTATTCTCCTGGAGGTTATAAGCTTGCAGAGGCAGAGAATTCCGCTATTTTAATCCTCTTTGTAGTTGGTAGCTGCATTTATTTATGCACCTCCTAGCATTCCTGGTTAAAGCAATTAGTATTATCGTTGACACAGCAGCAGTGCTGTAGCTCATGACAGGAGTTTTGGTTTGTCTCTACTCATTGTGCGAAGCAGGGGCTGGTTTGAAGTTCTGTACCCCAATCATAGCTGCATGCAGTGGGTAAAGTACCAGAGAAGACATTCACTAAAATTCTGAAATGCGATTTCGATTATAAAGGACCGCTTTGATAGTGTTGTCGTATTATGTATCACGAAAGAGCCTCAACGATATTGATGTCACACCGATGTGTTTGCTTTTGGATCTACGTCTTTCCCGGCGTCTAAAAAATCCACGTACACTCAAAAATGACTGCTTCTGTAGTATGAATTATTTCACTGAATGACAATGCCCTTAGTAATAGAACCATATCTTAAAGAAAATACGGAAATATCCCCGATGTGCTTATTTCATAGGGAATAACGTTTACGAACACTTAACTTGACGCCACCAGTATCACTATGCTTTAACTAGGTTTTTATTTCTTGAAAGAGTTAGAGCTTGACCTGCCTTATTACGTGCGTTTAGGTTTTCCAAGCTACAATTTGCAACTTATCTATTGAATGAAAATCATGCATGCCTCTGTGTTTTTAAGAAGATGCCATACATATATCCTAACATTATGCAACAGATAAGAACCACGTTTTATACTTCATACAGAGCTATAACAAACGGAGAGATACAGGGCTATTGGAACAGACATTCCACAATCTTACAACATCCCATAATTTCAGCCTTTTTGCAAATTAAAGACATCAATCCTTCGAAAAGAAAATTAGAAGAATACGCACTGTGCAAAATAATGAGTGCATGAAAGGATCGTTGTTCATAATCAATGTTATTTAGATACTGTATCACCAAATAAGATATTTATCGGTTTGACATGGAAGTATGAGCCACACCACTAGAGATGAGCTCACGTTCGATTACAGGGAGTTACCTATTCCGGTATCCTAACAGTTAAATTGATTATAACCGTAAAGCTCCTAACCTTAATCATGTGTTTAACCATATCCCTATTTGTAACTCTAAGTGTAACCTTAGCTTTAACCGTGGTAATAAGACTAAGTATAACACCTGACATTTAGAACAAGACCGCCTGCCAAATTGGAGGCCCATGTTACCACACACTACCCATTTTGGCAAAATGCATCATTAGCGGACATAAGGATAGAAACAGCTACCCATTTACTCCAAGCGCAAACTGTTTTGCATTGATCGATTTCGGAGTGCACTAAGTGTAAGTGGAGTACGCCTACCAAAAATCTCTGGTGTTTCGACACATAAACCCTTGCAATCTCACTCTTGTTACCTTCTGAAGGTTGGATAAAAATGCAATTTATTTTTATTCACTTCCTCCTTTCTGACATCCAGATTGTTCTGTTTGCAACTTTACCCAACGAAAATTGAACTTCTGCCCTCCTTTGGTAATCCAAAAGGAGTGAGGTACTCGGAGAATGCCTAATAAATTTTAAAAAATTATACCGCAAATGTTTAGTCGAAGCAAACCAGATAAATCAGTGGTAAACATTTTCCTATATTCTGCCGCCCTAAATCTGGACTCAGAGCGTTTAAGACTGGTGCTCTCTTATCCATAGTCCACGCATGTCTCTCGCCGCAAAACATAACCTGGCTGATCTGGGGGCAGACTTAACTCATCCATATTCTCGATTATCCGTTTTAAGAAAATATACATTAAAAGATGTCAATAATCTTTTAAATTGGCTTTTCGCAACGTCTATTTAAATCCCCACAGGTAGTCACGCAGTCCATTCTATTTATAGTATTTTGGATTATTAAAAAGCCTTTCGAGTACCTCTGAAAGTTTACAACAGTCCTAACGCTTAATTTTATCTCGGTAATGTTTTATCAATGTTTTGGGTAACACTCAAGCTAGTCTTTTAAAATCTTGTAAATTTCCTTGGCTGTTGCATAAACGCTATACTGATGTATTATGCTCGTTCTAGAAGCTGACTTTCCAGAGATGTCTGTTGCAGACAGTGCATATGAGAAAACCAGTATAGAATGATCATTAGGCTACTGCTCGGTACCTGTTAATTTGCACTTCAGAAAGAGTATGCTGCATAAATAACAAACGGTGCTATTGCCTCGGAATTTGACGATAATGCTTTATTTAACTTTAGGAAATATAAGGCTTGGGAACCATTATACCTAGTTGTAAATGTGAATTTGAGAGGCATTTTTGAGAATAAGTACGGTTTTTAACGGCAATATTTCAAACATTGGTCGAAACGTGGCTGGTCTGTCAACAGGGCTTTCACCAGAACATAGTGGGTGCGTGAAGCCTCCGATTTCATAGAAATTACGATATTTAACCTAATTAGTTTTGAATAAATAACAAGCAAGCTTCTTTTTTAAACTAACTGCCAAATTTATTGGACAAAAATAAAATACAATAAAATGTCTGGCTTACGAGATTTAGCAGGGTAAAGGCAGCCGTCCATGCAGCCTGGAAGTTGGCCGTGCCATTTGGGGCGTGCTTGGCAAAGCTTCGAATAATACGCTAGAAGGTCAAGAACATTTGTGCGGTTTGCTTCAGAGGATATGGAAATACATTGAGTCAAGCCAATGCATCAGCTGTCACTTACATCCTTGTTCGGCTTCGTAGCCTGTATTAAACGATCTTGGATAGTTGGTTCCGCGAACCTTATGATTTCTGAAAACTGAAGTGATGCCAAAGTTGCAAAAATGAGACAGATGCATTCAAGAATTGTTTTTTTGCGTAGCAATATAACAAGACCATGAAATATTCTATCCGCCAAGTAATATATGTATGATTATTTAAGGTACATTCGATACATCGATATACCCCCAAATGTTAAAACGTACAATGACCGCATTGAAAATTACATATGCCTGAATTTCCGTTGCAGAGGTCCAATGAACAAGTTCGTGAATACGCCGTATTAGAGTGAATTGGCTAAATTTTCGCTGATTAATAAAGTCGATTATAAGAGCCAATAATAACAGTTAACTCAGGCCTGTTGGCCTAACTCACAACAATGCATGGAATCGTCGACGTCTGGTTTTACCAAGAAGTACCACTGTTGAAGTTTGAAAACTCCCGCCTTGACCAGTAGGCCCGTTGGAAAATTACAGAAATGGGTCATGTGTGCTATCTTTCAGTGTCGTTTGTAGTACCCCTGAAGGCGGGCTAGCATATACTTGCAAACTCTGAAACAAACTATTCCAGAGTTCCGTCAATTGACAGCTTTATTACCCTCGATTGGGAATTCCGGGCTCTGAAAGCTGAACTTAGCAACAAAAGGGCTGAAATCCCCAGTATAATGAACTCTATAGCTGAATGAATGTGATGTGATTTGATAATGCCAGTGTTAGTTGGTTACGCACTTGTCATATAAGTCTAAAAAATCTACTATATCCAGTGCGCACGACCTAAAAACTTTCCGGTACGCGTCAATGTCGTAGGCAGCGTAGTAGTTCTCTTATTAAGCTGATACGGCTAAACCAAATTTTCTGTCTGCTTCGAAGTCCGCTGACCTACGTCCTAAAGATTGATGTTCTTAATTGCTTCAACAAAGGTACCTTTTTCCACAATATAACAACCCGACATAAGAAAGCAGTACGTGCGAACATGCTTCAAGAATTACCATACACTACCAGCCTTTAATTTTAAGAGCAAAAAACTTAGTTAGATTGTTTTCAAATGCTGTTAAAAAACATTCCTGCACTACGAAGCGCAGGGGATTTAAGTTTACAGGATACAATGTTGCGTCATTGTGCACAAAATGGAAGATAGTTACGTAAAGTAAGTTATGGAGTCACGAAATTTGCGTAAATTAGCGAAAACGTACCCACAAGCATCAACCCACACTTAAATTAACACATTAAAAATTGCTTATTATATGTAATATTATGTTGGTTAGAATAAACATTTTGCTGAAGAAAAGCAAAAATATTTAGACTCGATTTTTAAGAAAATATAAAGTTTATCCACACAAATAAATACAAATAAAACAGCATAAGCACAGGAACGTCTAGAATGATCTAACCATACCGTTTTCACTACTATTCTCTGATAAAATCCGGTGGAGCAGTCAGCGAGCTGCCTACTTTTTCATTAAAGGTTCCAAAATAGCCGATGAGAACTCGATGTAATTTTTTGTTTGCATTTATTGAAATGAGGTTGTGTAAATCAAAGACGATTTTGCTTGATTCGGTGGATAGGGAATGCATCAGTGGTCGCATGCTTGTTTGACCGTTACAAGCGACGACACGCATTGTGTGCCCGATAAAGTGGCTGTTACACCGGTGACTTACATGTGAATCGGTTTATTGTTAAGCACACCTGACTAATATCTATCGCAATGTCTTCTCGATCATATACTTCGTTCCGATGATGGGACAACGTCAAGCCATGGGCACAGCAGTTAACAAAAATAAACAGTTCGTATGCACGCAACACACGTGGCCTGCTTACCACCACTTGAGCACGGCTTCTATAAGGACTGCTCACATCTCATGTATGTGAGATTGCAATAAAAGCCACAGTCCTGAGAAAAGACTGATTTATCCCGTCATTTTTCAACCTTTCAGGACATGACACTTGGTGCGTCGATATAGATTCACCCCGATCAATGTAAGTAAGTAAACAAGACACGGGTGCAATAGCAAGCAAAGTAAGCAGATATTTTTCCTTCATTAAAAAAGGTGTAGTGATCCTCCAAATTCTCCAGGGAAAACAGAATGTTTCAATATTCACACATGGCTTCGAAAGAGCTGGTATTTAGGGTCGAATATTGATCATTCGATACGTCTCTCCAAGCCGGCGCGACTTACAGAAGAAAAACCAGTTTTTAAAAAATAAAAAAATAAAGATTACACCTGCACTATTAGTTGCTTTGCAACGTTCTATACTTTTTCAAGCTAAATAAGAGTAATGAACATCTGAAAAATGCAAAATTCTGCTTTGGTGGTAAGTCCAATAAGTAGCTTCCAGAGAGAGTATACGTGTGAGCAGCGATTACCCATCTGTTAAAAGAGTTTTACGCTATAGAGTTGAATACGGTTAGTGAAAGATTGGTGAACCCGAACCTTGCTCGGTTTATTTAAAAAAGATTCCCAACAAGTCCTTAGAATCTACCGTCTCCCTTTAGAGATTTTTAGCTGTCTACCAAACATTTATGTTATAGGGTAAAGCATGCAGTTTTAAAATGAATTCGTGGAAATTACTGAAACACCAACATGTCAAAACTTTAATTGGAAAATCAACGCTTTCAGTTATTTCTGTTACAAAGACCATATACATAAAGCGTATACTTCTTGATGAAAATGAGTAAATCGTAGAGATAAATACTGAAAAAATAACTATTTCAGCTTTCAGCGAAACATACTTACATTTTTTACATTTGTCACAAAGAAATATGACCCATCTAGTCCTAAAGGACAAGCTTAATATTACACGAAATCCCCTCACAAAATATCGGGACACTGTACTTGTCAAAATAGTTATCAGAATGGCACACGGCAGGAAATAACTTACATCGAGTTGCAGGTCAAATGTGCAAAGCAAACATGTAAACGACTAGCCAGACATTTGTCTGATTGGGAAATTTATTCTTCTTGGGCTAGACTCCGGGCAAGAATAAGCTGGGCAGAAAACTCCTTCGTCTTCTTTATCATGTTAGTCAATTTTTTATACCGTTCTTAAGTCAGTCCTTGTTTTCGAGAGTAAAACTGCCCTTTATGACCATAATAAAGATGAGAATTACCGTAGCTTGGCCAGCTAGCTCAGAAAATCCTGGCGTTCGGCCTCCTCGAGCATAGTACAGAGGTTCCTCTTGCTCTCAGTAATCAAATTGACCCACCAGTTTCCACCCTTCGGTCTAATAAAACCATATTTATAATGTGTAGGAAGTTTAATTCCCTGTAAGCGAACTGCAGCCGACGTCACAAGTGAAAAACTAGTAACGTTTATAGAATAGCTGGAGAATTAAACGGTACTCTTAAATTAAGGTAAACTTGTAAGACATACAGTTGTCGGGGAAATTAAAAACCAAGCAATTAATCACTTCAACAGACATAGAACACCAGACTGCAAAATCAGATCATGAAGAATTTTTTGACCTGGGGAATTGAAGAAACCCTTCTAGGATAAAGAGGTTTTTAGTCGAGTTTAACTATACTCATTGGATAATGTGGGTTTTTTGCATGATATACATGAGATCAAGACATCATTATCATTTCTGAAGCTTTGCAAATCAACAAATACTGCATCTTGTTCAGAGCAGTACAAGTTACGCATGAAAAGACTGTATCGTAGAAATCGCCAAATTCAAATCAATCACGCCTAAATTACATAATTGTCAGTTTTAAAAATGAGACTACAATTCTTCTGGTGATAGTCTTTAAATAAAACGATGCTTTTATTTAAAAAAGCAACCAATTGCTTCAGAGACATAAGCCAATTTTGGCTGAAATATCCTCGGCCCCTAGTAAGACGAAATTGTATGCAATTTTGGTATCACAGCCTCCCGCTAATTCTCTCTTTTACTGGTCACCACACACTTTCACAAGAGAGACTCGAATAATATTATTTATGACGATCGATGCATTCCAGCAAACGAAAAGACGCATTGACGAAAGGATTGAATACTAACCGTCCGGAAAGGCCTGAAAAGTGTGTCATTTAATTAAAATTCACAATTTTGTTTCCCGTGACCGTGTTTATCCTCGATAATGACAACAGATTTAAATATACTGAGCATGCAGTAAGCCTTAAGTACGTAGAAGGCTTTTCCTTAACGAATCTAGATCAAAACCGACAAAATACAGAAGCCTGAAAATTAACTTAACCAAAAAATAGGCTGACTTACGTAAATTACATTGAAGAAGTCGTTTTCAGTTAGGGTGTTTAGTAGCTCAACAAGCGTGGCATTGCTTATAGTATTCCGTCGACCCTTCATACTTCCGGATTTGTCAACGATAATCACCATTTCCATAGGATAAGATGCTGCTCCAACATACCTAAAATATAACCACGATTTATAAAATTTTCTCATGGTTTAGGGGAAAATTAATGTAGGTCTGCCTGTGTAAACCCAGTTGTCTTCTACTAAGCGAAAAAAGCAAACAATTTCTCAGGTACTCTGAATAATAGGTATGAGTTTACCAAAGAGTTGATCTGCAGTCGAAAAAGTCCAGCTTTAGATCTGCCAGTTGCACTTTCCACATGGCTCCTGAAAAATAGTATAAATATCGGTAAATGCTACTGCCAGTCAGGACCAGTCATGCTGATGGAAACATTTTGTACTCTACGAAAATCTATAATGATATTAAATAGACTGATTTTATTCTTTTGGAACATGATAAAGTGTCAAATTTTTACTGAATAAGTTAGATTGTAAAATAATTTGCACTTCTCTTATTCATAAAACAACCCCGAAACCATTAAAACTTTGCAGAAAGCCCAAACAGGAATCTGTCTTAACTCCAAGATGATTTGATGCTGTTCCTGTATTTCACAATACGTCATTAAATACTGTTTACTGACATTCTAGAGAAATAGCTGTAAAGCAACCCAGTTTTTTGGGTGTAGGTAAGCACAATGACTAGGACAAAGTTTCTGATCTCTGTCTTTCTCTACGAACCTCTGAAACAAACGTAAGAACTGGGTTGCTAAAAATGACAGGCAACTGAATAATGCAAAAAAGCATGGAAGGAGGAAACAGGTTGTCAATTGCGAAAACTCGTGGGGTAGTACGAGAGGGCAGAAATATTTTTAGTGACAATTTGTATAAGTTCTACAGATTCAAGAAGTACCTGGAAAAAATTTGAAGAATCCAGTAGAACTGCAAAAGTACTGCCATTTAAGCGATGGATCTTGTTCGAAGTTAAACTTAAACACTTCATCCAAATCACGGGTCCAGTTGGCCACGGTACAGATTTTACTGGCTGTGCACGAAAAAAGAGTTACAACTGTAGATTATATAAAGACGTAACATGAAGAAGTTCTATGTATTCAGCCTCTGAATAGAAAGTTGACACAATTTACAGAGCGTCCGATGTGTAGAGTAAAAACTAGTTGACAACTGTGCTTGCGATACCTACTCGTTTCTTGACTGTGACAAGCCATACATAAACATTTTCATCGACAGGTGGGCGCATCTTAAGAAAATGTACCTAGGCACGTGATTATACATGTTAGAAAGGACAATCTTTGACCCTTGGGGAATTGTTTGAGTAGATCTGCATAAATAAAGAGATGTTTCCCCAATAAATGTTCTATCTGTCATCTCACACGTTCAACGAACGTCCTTCTTATTTTACCCTAAACTCTTCTAACTGGGTCCTTGCTGATGTCTGTTAATGAAGCAAGGAAGATAGAATCCAAAGAATATTGTTTTCTGCAACAGCTTATTTTGCACATACAAAATATTGGCTCCATGGCAGTGCTTGAAAATAAGACCTCTTGCAAGGTGGAGAGTTTCTATTCAAGGTTTAATATAGATGAGGCGGAAAACGTTACCAAATTACACTTACAAAGATCGTAGACATTTGTAGGTACGTGCGCAGTCGATGTATTGACGCTTACATAAAGGTCGTGAAAGAGAGGTTCAGAAGCTAATGGCAAGTACTGGCTCTCGTTGCAAAGAATTGGTCGTGTGTCGTTTTCGACAATCACCGGAGGAAAGAGGTTAACTGCTTTGAGCGAATGTAGCACTAGAACATAGGAAGTTAAATTTTATTCAGTGTAATTTCTGATCATACACAGGCGTATAAGATATTCTGACTATGAGAATGCCTTACACGAACTAACTGTTCTAAGAACCAACTTCCAAATCATTTCGTAAGGCCATGAAAATACATATCAAAATTTCCCACAGGCTTAATAATTTTCATTTAAGCTCCATAGTTGAAAAGAAGTAAAAATCTAAAACATACTCATAAATTTTTGGTTAACGAATGATCGCAAATTTTTAAATGGAAAAACTTCGTAAAAGAGACAGTTCAAAAGATTTTCTCTACCAACGGAAGATCAAAATTAAGGGCTTACCTCCTCAGTGTCAGGAGGAACATAGTTGACGAATTCCTCCTCGACAGATTCACGGAGATGCTAAAATTAATCGGTTTCAGTTGGCTCATCTGAGACCTCTATTATAGACAAGCAATAATTTGTAACGAAACACGACGAATAAAGGCAGTAATTGAAGTTTACCACCCCTGCATGCTAAGC
Source organism: Schistocephalus solidus (assembly GCA_017591395.1). Lineage (NCBI taxonomy): Eukaryota > Metazoa > Platyhelminthes > Cestoda > Diphyllobothriidea > Diphyllobothriidae > Schistocephalus > Schistocephalus solidus. The sequence continues at coordinate 304,034 of WEDG01000100.1, forward strand.
ATCTTATCGTAAATTTGTTTTCATTTGTGCAATTCATAAACTCGATGAGACTTGAAAACGTGGAACTACCGGCCATTCTGTGCTTAAAGAAACATAAAAATCAACATTTGAATAGGGCAAAGATTTACGTTAAACATGGCAGTTAATGAAATTTTTACGCTAAAGCTATGCTTCGAAAAAACTAGAACTATCAATACAAGTTTACTTTAGGGGCTGCTAAAGCCCTATTTATTCAACTAAATGCCCAAGAGGAAAGGTCTCTGCCTCTTTCCGTATTGACGCAAATTTTCGAAGGATGACGCAGAGCCCGATAAAAATAAAATGCTGTTGGTGAACTAAAAGCCACAGCTATGCAATTTAACTAAAGATTATTGCAGTAACAACGCACTTTGGAGGCATCTGTAACTTTTGTGGAGCCCAAATGAACAGAAGCTGACAACGCCAAAAGATCGATTGTTAAACTGCAGCCGACTGCATCGTCAGCTGACTGCGCGTGTTAAAAATTCATTGGCTCAGCATGTCACATCTACCAGCCGAAGCTAACCCGATCAGTCCTTTAATGTAACATCCTCTTGTTTGGGTCGCAAGACAGTTTCAAGAAAAACAACACCCGCGCGAGAAGTTTGCACCATGAACAAAGGTGTCAATTGCTGCTGAGTATGAGGATTGTTACGGTGGCTGGCTAAACGCAAGCCAACCGAGATTTTCGAAGATTTCAGAAACATTGTGTACCCCCGCTTGCAGTGTTTAATAATATCTCTTTCAGTAACGCCTTTAATCAAGTGTTTATACACCAAACTCAGAAAAACTGTATGGCCTGTTTATACCCAATAAGTTAACGTTCCTTGTATTTAAGTGTTCTGTGAAATATGCCACGCCATATTTTGATAGAGTAATAAATAATAATGAAATAAATAGCAAATATTTTGCCGGCTTGGCCGAGCATTTGACGGATAACATACTTGAAGGATTGTTTCTTTCTTCCGTAGATTGCTGAGAACCTTTTCGAGTGCATCGTTCAAAAGCTGTTGCGAGTATGAATCTGTAACCTCTTGAACTTGAAAGGCTGGGTTTTGATACATCTGCAGTAGGTAGGTAAGCGACAAGCAGGCAATTTTTGTCATTAGATAGAAGTAGGATTTCAAGTTTAAATGGGTAATCGGTGGGTGATCGGGAAACCAGTTCGTTAATAATAAGTTATCTTCATGATCATACCTTTCGTAGTTGATCAGATCCAGTGAACTCCCGCAGTTGCTGCAGGTGTTCGTAAAGTTTGCTGGACCAAATTCTGGAACTAAATCAAAAAATGTGAGTATATATTTACAACTTCTCTGGTCATGGACTATGCCTTAGCAAGGTAGGCTTCTATGAATTCAGACACAATAACATGTTAAGCATTTTCAGGATTGATATGAAAAGAGCATAACATTTTAATTGGCATTGCGGACTACAATATAAATACAGTCGTTAAAAATAATTTGATACAAAATTCTGAATTTTATGATGTCAAATGAACTTAGATGGTTTTGTATATTTAAAATATAAGTGACATTCTAGATCGTTTTCGGAAAAAACGAGAATTTTATGGGTGTGAAAGGGGACATAAAAAGCACGTTAATATCAAAAACTTGTGTAAGCATTTTTCATTCAGTACTTAGTCTTGTCGGATCACAGGTGAGTAGTGTTATTCGCTTATATATTATTGGAACATATGATTATCGTTGTATAAACTTAAAAGGAACGTTTCATGATGCTGACGGCGAGTTTTGCTATAATTTTGGCACTAACTGTACAGTGAGAAAAGTTTCTCCCATCAAGCCATGCTGCAAAGTTTGATAAGATGCATAAAACAATGACAAATAGGAACATTTGCATACAACTATTTTCGATAAAAACTTGTTAGCCGCCTAAACACCGTCCCAACTCGGATGGCATTTCTCGCGTAAGAGACAGGGCTTTCCATACTACAGTGAACTTAACTACCATAATCAGTTCACATGAAGTTCAAAAGCGACAAATTTAAGAAAGTAATGCTCGAGCCATTAACTTACGCCTAATTAAATAAAAAATTCTGAAATAGGTTAGCGCCTACTTTTCCCTTAATAAGTCCTCGGGTTGGCCATGTACTTGGAAGGGACGAGCCACCAGTAGCGCGATTACTGTGGAGAGTCCAGGCCCAGGAATCATCTTGAGAGGGCCTTGGGAGGTCACAGTTCGAAGTCAAACCATCTGATCTTGGAGACGATGGCGCAGTTCCGTCAGTAACGCCTACTTCGCTGACGCGAATTTGGCCGTGCTTTCGGTGGTCTGAGTTGTTTGCCTGTCTGCTGACTGCCTCGCGCCAGGCCGGTCATCGATCTGCTTTGCCCTGGCGCAAGCCCGAGAACGCCAAAGTTACGTGGAGTGGACGTACTCGCACTGGCCAATCACGTATAGAGGCAGTAGCCCAACCCTGTTGCGAAATGTCCTGATCACGCGCTTAGAGCTGTGTAATGACTGCTCGTAGAGCTGAATAGCGCTGAAACGCCCTTCCGGGTTTTTATCTTGCGACTGGTAGCAGGAGCGGCAGTGGACTAGGTTCTGTAACGGTCTCTTTAGCTCCAGTGACTGGTTACAAAGCTATAAAGCCCAACAGAACGCAAAAAGGGCAACAAACTATGCGCCCCGATTTTAACTCAGTGCGCATGCTTTTTTAGGAACTTTCGGTGAGACTTTATTTTGGCGGGCTTTCCGAACAAGGTACACGTAAAAACTGCACATGCGAAATAAATTACAGTGTCCTGGGTTGAGTTGTATTTTATCGTTCGAATCATAAACTTACGAGGGTATAGTGGATATACCCAGGCTGTAAATTGGATGATACTACTCCACAGCCCATAAAATTAGCTATTTTAATTGTCAGCCATAAGTTAGCAAAAAAGGATAGCCATACAGAAGGGTATGGCAGAAAAATATCGCGCGAGCGTAACAAAGGCACGTCCTAGAGTATGAAAAAATGATTGAAGTGAAGAGAAAAATGCATGGTTTAATAGATACGCAAGGAACCCATATGGGAGTTTATGGATGGCTATATGCAAAACTTGTAGCACTCCTATCCTTCCAGGACGTCAGTTAGGCTGCGACGAGGACGGTTGTTCTGTAGGAAACTTCCGTTGTAACAAGCACAGTCTACGCAGCATTCTAGTACCCATTAAGCAATTTCAGCGGGAATGACCACAGAAAAATTACTGAGCTCTATACGGGAAAACTAATTCATACCAGTGGTCGAAAAGCGCCTAATAAATTCGAGTTCAAGCGCAGTGGTATGGGACGGGGAACGAAAATTATTACACGAAGAGAAGATGGGTAGTTAAAATGGAGGCCACTTCTGAGTTTCTCAAAAGGTGGTCAAAACTAATTTGTAACTTAATCATAAATGTGTATGTTTGTTTTGAAGAATTGCTCGAATTCCATTGAAGGAATACCATCGCGTTCCGGAAGACTTTTATGCTTGATCCTGATTTATTTGTGGTTATGAACGAACCTTAATCAATCACCAGATTGACAAAGTTCGAGATTTGGATCATAACCACTAGTATTGAAGTGAGTCAAGGTTAATTTGCTCTGAAAATTTGAGATCGTCGATGAGGGAGCTCGCTGATATACTATAACGACAATCTGAAAAATTGATCTGCATTCGCCCTAAATCTTCGGCCCAGGGAAGCAGGGATTCATGTAACCGCGAGCTTATAAATGCCTTAAAGGTAGTTTTTAAGTGAGCTAAACCCAATTCGGGAGTATCTTCACGTTAACTTAAGCAGACTGGATTAATTGTGCCTTCATCCGCCACTCGGTTTGAACTTAAAAATTGACAATTGCAATGTTTTGTTGATGCTAGGCAATTCAGTTAAGTCTTAAGGACACAAATACCGAGTAGATCTCGTTATCGAGAAGGACAGGAACTCCCGGAATAAGGGGTTTTGTGTCAACCGGGCTAAAGTCTAACCGGTGCGCCCAATTGTGGTGCAACGCAAAACGGCTTTCAGAGAAGACCAGTTGCGGGCTAAGCAGGCTCTCTGGTCTGACAAATATGTAGATGAAGACCATACAGCATTCTTACCACTGAGCAGCGTGGGACTAAATAGCTGGACTGCAAAATGCTCCTTTGTATTTCCAAAGGCGTACACGAATAAACGAATGCGAATAAAACTATAGCAGTCGTAGAAATCGACGTGTGCAGACATTTACCAGTGGCCTTGATAGTACGCAAGAGAACTGACATCGTTTTTCAAAGAGAGGAAGCTGGTATCTCCTACTGGAAGGTGAGTACCCTAAGCAATTCCTTTACAAAACGCCTAGTTATTCGCGTCCTCATTACTTATAGTACGTCTTCCGTGAATTAATATAAGTCGGTAAAATTTGCTTTTAATTGCTCTTCCTCAAGCTGGTGCAATAATATAAGTCACGGTAGCGTAGTGAAATTGAAATACAGCCGATTAACAAGAGTGATGGAGGGGGGTGGAGGGTTAAGGGCGTCCAGATATGTCAGAACAAGGTATAATAATAGTATAGTCATGTCACGTTAAGGGAGAGAGGTGGAACCTTTGGTAGAATGTGTTTGCGTTGGGTCGCTGTAACGCGACGCAGTGCCAAGAAATAGATGTGCAAGATCAACACGGGGGACAGACCAAGGCACGGCAGGAATTACTACGGCTGTGCACCCATAACACATGTCACACATTGGAGCGTGTGGTGGCATACCTAGGCACAGGTTCACGCCGAGCCTTGCAAAAGCACTGATTTCACCTCCAGTTTTCTTTACACCAGGCTCTGGAGTGTAGGTAAGGGGAAAGTGCAGTAGATGCTGCATCTGCATACTATCGTCATAAATTAATTCATGTGCAAGTCACTGTCCGTGTGCCACCCTACTCTGGGGCACTTCAAAGCCATCTTCGAAATCTACAGTCACATGGTCGTCACGAACAACAGCAGGATTCGCTTACAAACCTACGGAGTTAAACTTTGGCCATGGAAACCTGAGAGCTTGGATGAAGGCATTCTGTAGGCACAAGGCTAGGTGGATTAATTTTATGGCAATCGCCTCTGCTGTATCAAGTATCAGCTGGGGCAGGAACTTAGAGTGACTCATCGTCACTTTGTAGATAAGTTAAAAAAATTGGTTGAAGTCTACTCGGTGACCGTTGTCAACTAGGTGAGACACAATCGTGCTAAAGGTGGAATTTTATATGCCCTGGTTCAGTCAAGCAGGTTGCTGCTCACGCATCCGACCGGTTAGGCACCTAGTAGTTCAGCCAATATCACCTTCCGCACAGGAGCAGGTGGAGGTGAATAGGAAACTCCACTCCATTTTAATACGGCGGGCATTGTGCAAACTTCTAGAAAGGGTAAGTATTCCCAGTTCCTAATCCAAGCCTTAATGGAGAAGAGGTAGACGTGATCGCTGGGAAGAGAACTTGATTCGCGATCGCGTCTACCTCTTTCCAATAACTTACTGGGACTCGCTCTTTCGCTTGTATCACTAAGTCTTAATTCTTACCGAAACCTTAAACATAACTCAGCCTAACCTTAATCCTAACAATAACCTTAACCCTTACACATACCCTAACCCTAAAGTGGAACCTAAATCATACCGTAACATTAACCGTAATCTCCTCTTACAGTACTTGCGCTTGTTGCGGCTGCGATCACGTCTGATCTAGCCGGCCCCGATGTGGTCACGGATGGTCCTCTTCAGGGGTGACAATCCACGGCAGCAGACATGGAGAGGCCAATCCATTCTCTTTGGCAACAACAGAGGCCGAATACCGAAGGTTCAAGAATAACTTCCATGTCCCGACGAATTGTTTTGAGCCAGGTTTTGAGCTAACTCCCTCTTCGATGCCTTCAATTGCGTAGAGATGACAGACGAAGGGCAGTAACACTGAGCTCGTGAGGGGGGCAACGAAGAAAGTGCTCAAACCAGCTCGGTTGTCTTTCTTGGATTGCTTGGGATATCCTTGCAATATTGTTGCAGCGAGTGCGAACTGTCTTAGTTGAGACGAATTTGGTGCATTTCACTCGAAAGATGGTCCTTAAGCAGTGGTGGTCAAATACCTTTGGGCTTAGTTCATCTTCCACATGCATAGTCCAACATTCACAGCCATGGAGACGGACAGACCGGAGTGATGCACAATACACGCGAAGCTTCGGGACGATGGAGATGTCGCATCGGGTTCACAGGTAGTTTCTAAGGCTTTAAAAACCCGATGGTGGCATCGATTTGGAAGATAATGCCCTCCATGCCCTGTTTATTCGGCAGCAGCCTCGCCCCGAGGTATTCGAAAGAGTCTACTTCTTCAAGTTGCCAGCCATCTACCTCAACGGATGCCTCCTCCTGGGCAGTGATGCAACTTGAAAACACTTTAGTCTTCCCAGAGTTTATGGAAAAACCGACTGATTTAGCGACCTCATTCACCCGTGGCACCATAGACTGCAGATCATCAAAGCCTGCAGCTTATCAGGCGATATCGTTGGCATAGTAGAAATCGGTAAGTGGGTGACCATGTGCAAGCTCAACACTGTCCTCTTTATGTGGGGCCTTTCTACGAATCTATTCAATAGGGTAGTTGAGCAAAGTGAGTGACAGGATAAACCTTATCTGAGGCCGGACCAAATATCGGTGGAAGCACATTAGCCGGGTCCCAGTTTTTCCGTTATCTGCCATAGGGATTCACAATGGATGGAATCGAATGCAGCGATAAACTCAGCAAAGCGGACCACAGGTGGTTGTTGGTAACTATGGTGCAATTTAAGGATGCACCTTAGTGTGAATACATGGTCCGCCCATTTATGTCCAGCATGGAATCCGCCTGGGTTGGGCCTCGTCCTACGGTCACGCAAAACCTGGAATCCCCTGAGAAGGACAATAGCAAAGATCTTCACAGCAACGTCCATAAGACTTACGCCAAGGGAGTAATCACAACTCATCCTATCGCTATTCCTGTGAACAGATACAAGGATGCCTGAGCCCCATTCCTAAAGAAAGACCTCGTCCCTCCACGCTTGTTTAATCACTTCATAGAGTGAGGGCACCAGAGTGGCGGCAATAATCTTGTAGAGCCCAGCCAGTATACCGTCCTCCCCAGGTGCCTTGTTGTGTAAAACTTCTCTAGCATCGGCCACGCCTCCTTCAGAAGGGGTGTTGCATGACACTGTTAAGATAGGAGAGGGAGGAGACTCCGCTGCATATGGGAACAAGAATTTGCTGGGTTCGATAGTTAAATTGAGAAGGTGCTCACGCTAGTGCTCGACCTTGGATGATTTGGCAGCAGCAAAGACGCCATTCACGTCACGAACAGAATTACTCATTATAGAGATCTTACCACTAACTTGGCGGATAATTTGGTAGAGTTCTCGGTGTCACCAACGTCTGAGGCTCTAGTGTACGTGACCCGCATGGTCTGGACATGACGCCCACGCGTGCGACAAGGCAACTTTCAAGGTCATGTACGCATGGTCAGACACCTTTGGTCTGACTGGTTACCCTTCAGCCTATGACATTACCACTTTGCCATATTCCCTGCTGTGTCCCCTAAGACTCCTCACTCGTGCTGTTTACCGTCCTCAGTACACGTCTTGTTTACAACCAGCCTTCTGTGTTGGATACATAACATTGGCGATGCAGCCCAACAAACATGGCTTCATTATTGCTTACACCGTTACCCGAAATCCGTTACCCGAAATCCGTTACTCCGAAATCCTCAAATGACTCATGGTTACAATGGTGAAAGACATTTGAAGATTATATTGAACTGATTTCGATATTGTAACCCACGCGTATACTAGACGTTTACTTTAAATTGAAACTCCTCCGAACGCATCAGGGAGAGTTGGCACATCGTTACTTCGACACCCTTAGGTTGCGAGAGGTTACCGATTTTCAAACAGCATTCACAAAACTCGATTCAGCATGGAGCGGAAAAGACAACATCTTTCTCAGCCGCTATCGGTTTTGTCAGATGCGTAAGGAATCCAGCCAATGCATTGGTGATTTTATTACGAATCTTACACTCGCCACCCAGAACTGCAGTTATGATAAGATCAAGGCAGGCAAATTCAAGCAGGCAATGCTCGCGTACGGCAAAACCTTCAGCAGCTGAATCAGTCAAACGCTGGACTGAATTGGCTGTCTCTGTGGTGAACACTGCCGGGACTTCACCTAACTAGCAGTTATCTGTTCCTTAAATCCAACTACTCTCCTGCTACCGTTGCGGTCAGCACAACGTCCGATGGTCAGACTGCAGACACCAGAAGACAGTTTGCCGGTTTTGCAAGAAAATCGGTCACATCGAACGAGTGAGCTTCTCTATAAACGGACGAACACTAACATGCATACCACCTACCCGAATCCAGCTGGGGACGGCGAGGCGAAACTCCGAATGTTTTCAACGAACACGCCGCTACAATCGCCCTACAATATTACAATTCCGATGGATCGTCATCCCGTGAAGTTTGAAATCGACACTGGTGCAGCTGCTACTCTCGTCAATGAGGCCTCTCTTCCGAAAGTCCCCCATCTCCTTCCGACTCGTTCTACTTTCCGTAGTTACACTGGGCAAAACGTAGAAGTTCGAGGGTTTGTCACGGCTGAAGTCGAGCATGATGGAGAACTTCATTATTTGCCGGCTCAAAGGAAGCCAACAACCAAATCTCCTCAGATGGAATTGGATACAATGCGTGCCTTCTGTGCTATCCTATGTACATCGGATTGGTGTTAACCCGGTACTAGATGTCCTTTTGATAAATTATAGAGAATTGTTTCACGATGATTCTACTTCAAACTACTGTGGCCCACCTGTGAAATTCCAATTTAAATCAGAATTCCGTTCTCAGTTTTCAAAGCTCAGTCAGTCACCTATGCAGTCGCATCAAAGGTCGAAGAGGAATTGGATCGCTTACAGAAAGCGGACATCATCGAGTCCATGCAGTATTCGGAATGGGCGGCCCCAATAGTCCCTGTTCTTAAGTCTGATGGTACCGTGCGTATCTGTGGTGACTACAATCTTACGATCAAACTCAGCAACTAAACAAAATCCTTATCCTCTTCCACACGTCGAGGATCTGTACGCATCTCTCTTGGGCGGCCGAAAATCACCAACTCTGAACCTGAAGCATGCTTACGACCAAGTCGTCCTAGATATGGAATCCTGAGACGCCACTATCATCCATACGCACCGCGGTTTATCTTAGTACAAATGACTCCTATTTGGAGTACGTTCGGTTCCAGGTTTATTTCAATGCTTGATTGGTAGCCTCGTGAAGGATATACCTCACTTTTTTGCATATCGTGAGGATATATTAGTAACGTGCCCGTCTGAACATAGTCACCTAGAGACTCTAAAGCTAGTACTAGCACGTTTAGAGGGCACACGTTTCAAACTCAGGAAAGAGAAGTGCACTTTCCTTGCAGACTCGATGGAGTACCTTGGCTATAGTGTAGATAAAACTGGTCACCACCCACTCGAACATTAGCTCAAGCCTTAAAGACGGCTCCTCGTCCCAACAATATTAGGCAGTTGCGTTCGTTCCTTGGGTTGGTTACCCACTTTAGTGGATTTATGAATCAATCGGCTACAATTCTGAAGGCCCTTTATCGATTACTCGAAAAGAATCGTTACTGGAACTGGTCAGAAGTCGAACAAAATGCTTCTGAGCGATCAAAGGTGGCCCTTACCTACTTTTCTCTCCTGATTCATTACGACCCCAAAAAGCCTATAATACTCAAATGCGATGCATCTTTGTACGGCATGGGTTCGGTTCTCATGCATCGAATGCCTTCTGGGGCCAAGATGCCGATCGCCTTTGCATCAAGAACCATGTCCCGGGCGGAAACTAACTATTCACAGCCAGAAAAAGAGGCCTTAGCAATAGTGTTTGGCCTACAACGCTTCCGCTTGTTCTTTTTGACCGAACCTTCGAAATTCACACTCACCAAAAACCTCTCTTAGGTTTGTTGGGTCAAAAACGAGGAATACAAAAAATGTCCTCGCCGAGAATGCAACGATGGGCACTCACTCTTTCCGCTTACATATATGAAATGAAATAGGCTCCGGGTAGTGGAAACGTAGTGGCTGACGCCTTCAGTAGGCTTCCTATTGTCGACGCTGGCGTTAACGGAGCACCTGCTTTTGAGACCGTGAATCTTTTACAGAACTTAGTTAACGCACCCGTAACCTGTCAAGGAATTAGACAGTGGACATCCAGAAATCCTCTCTTAAGTCAGTTAAAAAGCGCCTTGCAATCAGGCAGCCCGTCTTCTGCCTCCCCTTAACTTCAGCCATTATATAACCGTCAGAACGAATAGATTCTACAAGACAGATGCGTACTATGGGGCAGTCGTGTAATTGGGCCACCACTAGGCCAGCAGGTCATCCTTAAAGACCTGCATAATATTCATCCTGGTAGGTAGAGAATGAAAGCCCTGGCCCGCAGCTGGGTTTGGTGGTCCAAAATTGACGAAGACATCGAAAACATGGTAAAACGTGCCACGTGTATCAGATAACACAGAGGACCTTAACGAAAGTGCCTCTGAAGCCTCTGGTCTGGCCCGATTTTCCCTGGAAGAGGGTACACCAACTATTTTGGGCCATTCCAAGGCCATATGGTCTCAGTGGTGGTTGATGCCCACACTAAATGGATTGAAGCTATTCCGACCGGAAACTCTTATTCTTCAGTTACCACAATCAACAAGCTACGATCCATTTTTTCTACTTTCGTTTCAGACAATGGCCCGGCCTTTACTAGAGCAGAATTTAAAGAATTTACGGACAACAATGGAATTACGCATTTCACCACAGCGCCGTACCACGCGGCTTCAAATGGCCGTGCAGAGCGCGCAGTCCAGATGATAAAATACGGGATAGCCAAACAGACGCAAGTGGATTTAAGCAGGAACCTGTCACGCTTTTTGTTCAGCTATCGTATAACCCCAAACGGCTCAACTGGTTCTTCACCTGCAGAATTGATGTGCAAGTGGCAGTTGCGCACACGGTTCGATCTGCTTAATCCTTCAATACATGATAAAATCACTGAACCACAGGCGAAGAGGAAATCGTGATATGATACGCACACGTGACCTCGAATCTTCTTGCCTAACGAAAGTATCTACACGAGACTGGAGCACGAAGCGAACTGGTATCCAGCGACAATTCGAAGAAGTGAGGGACAGATCATAGAATTGGCGTTAGAAAATGGGAGAATTGTGCGTCGACCTCTGGACCAAGTCCGCAGCCGAGCGGACACAGAAAGTGAAGAATTCGGGAAGTTCGAACTGCCCGCAACCCTTGATGTTGATTCTGGCGTCCCGAGGACAGAATATCTACGGCCTATACTAACCACAACGCAACCAGTCGAGGTGACTATTTCTCATCTTCATTCTTCTCCGGCCAACAGCAACGTAGGAGCAGAGGAACCATTGGCTCCGCAATAGGGTGCGAAGCTCGAAAATACCACCCTGAGAAGATCGACCCGAATCCGCAAACCCGTCCAACGTTTTCAGGACGAAACCTATTAGAACATTTATTAACTAACCCTCATTCCATTTTCTGTCTCTTCCCCTCCTTTCTGTCCGATGTTGTTCACTTTAGGGTGGAGGGACGCAGTGTACGTGATCCGCATGGTTTAGACCTGACGCCACCGCTCGCGACAAGGCAAATTTCAAGATGATGCATGTACGACCAGACCACCTTTTTTTCTGACTGATCACCCTTCAGCCTGTGACATTCCCGCTTTGCCATATACGCTGCTGTGTCCCCTAAGACTCCTCACTTGTGCTATTTCCCGTCCTCAGTACACGTCTTGTTTACAACTAGCCTTTTGTGTTGGATACATAAAAGAAACCTCCTCCATGGAGGTCCCTACTTCAGCCCAATATGACTTCTGATCCTCCCTAGCCTAGTGTGTCCTTGTCTTTTGGAGTTGGCGGAAGGAATAAGCATTAGAGCACCTGGCTCGAGCCGTCTGAGCAGACGACTGCTGGGTTCTTCCACTGAACCAGTCACTGGTTATATCCAAGAATTTTCTCAACTGCCCCATAGACTGAGACTTTGTGATGACCATTTGCTACTGCCTTCTCCGTCGGCCTGGGTCATAAAGTAGGACCGGATTTTTCTGTTCAAGGCCTCGAAAGTGCTGGGTTGCCAGATTTTGGTGACATCGAGGCGTCTAGCAAGTTTTTTGGGCACGGATGAGAGGTAAAATTGCCTGCCTATGACAGTTCGACCTTCGTAATTTCAACTATGTCCACCGTGTGCTCCACCGCATAGCGGCGCAGAGACGGTGACTTGCGCTGAATTACAGTGAGAGCAGACTTGCGCTGCATCTACTCCACTCTCTTTTCCTTTCCCCCAGCTGGGCCCGTTGTCAAGACAGATTCAAGAAGACCGAAGATGGGAGAGGGCACAGACCCACGCACTGTACTTCACCACAAACAAGGACACAACCACAAAAAAGGGGATGGCTCGGATCCCAGCTAAGTGAAAATGTCATTAAGGCCACATCGAGAAGGAGCCATTGCAGTGTGACTCTCACTCAGCTGGCAATCCTCCAAGCCACGACTTTAAGCGAACCATGATAGCTTTAAGTGTGTCAGATTTTTTATAGTACGAGAAATGCGTTCAGCTCTTGACCTCACTCTCTCCCCCCATCCCTAGCATCAGGTTACCGTCCTAGCCGACCAGCTGTCTGATGCGAGAGTGGGCTTAGTGTCTGACAGGGTGGCGAAACCATCTGTGCGCGCCATAACACAATCTGGCCCCCTCGACACTCACACCAGGGTTATCAAAATCAGGGGTTACGAAGTGGGCATCTCCACCTGACTCACTGTTCAGCCACTGAAAACACAACATACACTCGGCTGACTGTGTGGTCTGGTATATAGCCTCACTTGACGTCTTCCAAGCCACGGCTTTTAGTAAGCAGTGATAGTCTCAGGCTCGGATCACGCGTGCACTAGAGGGGCCACATGGAGAAGGAGCCGAGGATGAAAGGTTCCTCACAATGAGAGGTGCTGGTTGAAAACACGTTTTGTAGGGTGTTCCGTGTTATCATGCGAGATGTAGAGCCTGGTGAGGAGAGATATGGTAATGTGGTAAAGTCGGTGGTGTTCTACCGCAGGTTCGTACGGAGACGCATGTGACCTTGTAGGCCAATGCGGTGAGTGAATATGCGTGGACAGTGCAGGCAGCTGAGGCGGTCGCGGCTGGCATATGTTGGTGCTCCTGGTACTGGTTCGCCGGTCTCCGTGCGATAAATTAAAAAGTTACTGACCAGGCTGATACGTGATGTGTATGTGCAGTGACAATGGAGACTGGATAAGTCGGGAGGGGCTGAGTCTGCAGGGTTTGTGCTGCTGATACTGGTGGTCGCGCTCATTGAAGGACTGGTGATAAGAGTGTTCATGGGTACGCAAGACGTGTTAGATGCGTCAACATCATGGTGGATTCCACTTTCATGGACGCGCATGTGACCGATCAGGCCCATGCGGTATGTTAAGGTGCGGGAGCAATGAGGGTAGGGAAGTCACCGCCGGGCGACTCTATATCGGAGCCCCAGTAAATGGTCCGCCAGTCTCCGTGCGATGGATTTGCAACTGATTGACCAGGGCGATGCGTTAGGTGAAGATGCCGTTGCAGATTGGACAGCTTGGGACCGAGTCCACATCACCGGTTAAGAAAGTGGTGGGGTAGATGTCTTACTGTAATTCATGATTTCTTTGCATTGGTGGTGGGTGCAGGAGCCGTCGTAAGAGATTTTGAAGCGGGATGCTAATTTAGGATGGCGATGGTGGATCGGGGATCGACATGCGAGGCGTGGTAGCTGTGGACGGGAGGCATCAGTTGGTGTCGTCCGGATGCTGCAGTTGACCGAAAATATCCAACAAAACCGATTTGTGCCCGGAATATTCGCTACCATCATGGGCATGTTGGGAGCGATTGATTATTGGTGTTGCTGGATGGGACCAGTTGGGATTTATGAGCTTCGCATTTGGCTTTGGCGATGGTTATGCGGTTGAATTCATAGATAGCTGCCCCTGTCTTCTGTCCTCCTCCCGGCCGGGTGATTAAGGACAAGGTCCTCCCAGTTTACCAGGTTGAGCTGCTTCAAAGAAGTCTTAAGGACGTCCCTTTAGTATCACACTTGGCACCGTTGTCGGCGAGAATCGGTGAACAAATCTCTATAGACGAGTCGTTTGGGTAGTCGCTTGTCGCTCATCCTCACGAGATGGCCACTACAGCGCAGTTGTCTCCGCAGGACGTAGATGCTGAGGAGGCCCGTTCGCCCCAGCACTTGCGTGTCCGGGATCCGGTCCTGTCATCTCAGATCTAGTATCCGCTGGAGATAGCTAAGATAGAAATGTTTGAACCTCCGCACCTGCTCCCGGTAAACCGTCCAGGTCTCCGCTCCATACAGCAGCATCGGAAATATAACAGCTTTGTATATATTGCACTTGGTGCTGATAGGGAGAGCTTAACGGTTCCAGACGATTTTCTTCAGGCAACTGAAGGTTTGGCTGCCTTGGAAGATCCGATGGGCCATCTCATCCTCGCTTTTGGTGCTGCGGGAGAGGGTGCTGCCCAGGTAGGTGAAGGTGTCAACTGCTTGCAGTTGAGCGTCGTTGACGTTGATGCCTAGTGCATTGTAGGTGACTGTCTCCCCGAAGGGGCAGGTGGAGGTTCATCAGGCGATCGTTGGTGCCCTGAGGCAGACAGGACAGGTGTCCCACGATATAGTTCCGGATGGAAAAGGCGATACCTGTGGGTGGCCGCTCCAGTTGGCCTCTGTCGGCGAATAAGGTTTCACTAACTGTGACAGTGTCCACCTTGTAGAGCGCCAGTTACAGTGCGAAAAGTGCCGTCCTCCGTTCCGGTCGGCTGCTCCTTGGAGTGTGTAAATCAGAACGAACGTTCCACTCTGCTAGCGTGAACCAACTCACACGAGCAGCTCAGAGGGTACGGCGGGGGGATGACAAAAAGAGTTTTTACTGTTTTTTTGAGAGTTTCGACCGCGTTTTTTGTAGTTTGTCTGCCATGGTCTGCTTCAAAAATCATGAGACCCATCATTTGTTTAGGGCACCTTTTCCAACCCCCTCCCCCCGTGTGGGGTATGTGGTGCTGTTCCTGAATAGTGCTGCTTCGTCGTCCCAGACAACTGCCGAACTCCACTATGGATCACGAATTGGTTTAAAAAGAGAACGACCCAATGGGTCTGGGCCGCTTACGTGCTTGCATGTCACCATCGCCATAGAATTTTTAGATCTTGGGAGAAGATAGTAGGGTGAGGGGAAGGGGGAGGGTGGGTGGGTAGGGAGTCGTTATACCAGGTGTGGAGACATACAACACCGGAAGCCATCACCTAACTTAGCCCGCCGGTCGAGGCGGTTACTGGACTGTGACCATTGGGGAGAGCCAGGGTTTGAGGAGCCATAGGTGAGAGTTGGGTATCAGTTAAGGGCCGTCACTGGAGTATTTACCACCTGCAATAGTCAAATCGGGCGACCTAATGTTATCAGCACGGTGCCTCCTCTAACTAGCATCCCAATACCCCTACGCTTGCAGCTGCGTGTAAAAAGTCTCTTTGTTGCGCACTTCGCAGCGGAAGTTAGTGCGTACACGGAGGCGATACAGATGTTTGTGAAGTGACTATTCAGGCGCACGTAGTCAATCTGCTCATTGAGTGGTTCCCAAGCAAGTAGTGCGGGGTTAACTTGTTGCGAGAGGCGATCGCAACATTATTTTTATCAGAAGAGTCGTGTGCGCCACTATGGTACAGGGTGAAGTGTGAATTGGCCCCTGGAATCATTATTTTCCGAGCACGTGAGTCAATAATTCGAACGTCAGACAGGCAATAGACATCTATATTGTACTGATAAAGGCTGCGGGCCATAAAACTTTGGATACTAGAGTCCAGGAACGTTCGCACATTCCAGCATCCAATATCAAGTGTTCGATTCAGATTGAGTAGTCAAGTTCGCATATTATGCACCTGCACCACGGAACTAGGGTCGCGGAGGGCATCGGTCCCCGCGGACGCCGTAGCTTTGATCGTAGTAATGTAATGCGATTTTGCGTACGGGGGCGTCCCAAACAGCCGTTCGAATTGTTTACTCGCGGTTGCCTCATTTAGCGCGTTGGCTCAAGAGCCTACTCATAAGACAGTGGGGGCACGCGAACTTATGGCGGTTCACGGTCGTCATTTCACAGTGCCGTCATTGAACATTGCGGCTCTGTATAAGGCTTTTGGCGTGCAGGACCCCAGGCCGCGCATCCTGGGAGCATTGTGGCTGCTGTTCGGCGACTGCTTATTCACCAGCCTCGAGAGTCTGCTTATTTCTCAGTTAGCCTTCACTGAAGGCCATTCCATTTTCCGCCACCTGTAGATGCACAGAATGGCCAGCAGTTAGGCTAATGGGCAACCTATCTTCCAGTAAAGTAACGCAAAGCCATCGGAATAAGGGGGAATCTTATTCCTGTGTCTTGCCACAGAGTCCTTTATAACCTACTTCGCCTGGTATGTGCACGTAATAGTAGTGTTCAGGTCACGTTGTACGAGGTCGATCACAGACTCCCATCGAAGCGGCAATGCAAAGAATAGCTCCTTCTCTTAAGTCTCCTGCACATCCGTTTTGGGTTGACTTTCTTCCACATATCCCGTGATAAACTTTTTGGGAAACCCGTTATCTTGCGGATTTTTTAATACGAAGGCAAGTTAATTCTCAACCGTATCGGGAGATCATATTCTCCTAGCTTGATTGGTCTGTCTTTCTATTGACAATCTGGTTGCCCGAATCACGCACAAAACCAACCACTTTCAAGGTTCGAGGTTTTCTACCAACTTGGTCTCACTGTCCTGCTGCTTCTAGTGCTGTGTGAGGATAATATGGCAGTCCACTCCGCGTGTTGACTGCCGCTGGAACCCTCCCCCTCTTGTTAACGGACTGCGTACGCCTCGTGTGACTCACCATTCGGCTTTCAGACACAGTGACACCGATTGATATTTTTAGCCTCAACGATGGCCAGCCGTCGTACAACGCTCGGGTGTACGCATTCAAAGGCTGGCATTGGACTCCGTGGACTGGTTGCAGGTACTGCCTTCTTAGCCGCCTGTACACACCCTTGCTGCGGTTAGGCTTTCAAATCTAACTTTGCTGGTTGTACTTGCTTATAACCCCCCCCCACGCCCCACTCCCCCTCCCCCACCGGCAGGACACGGGAATATGAATGCCCCACTTAAGGCAGGGGGTCTTGTGCTAAATGTCAGGATTTATAAATATTCCTGCGTCCTAACCCTAATGCCTACCCCCAACCCCAATCTTAACGGAATCCCTAATCCTCCGTTTAAATCTACTTTCCTAGAAGTCAGCGTTAAGCCACATATACTGCGGGTGGCTCCTGTTCCCAGTTCCTGCATATAGTAGGCGCATAAGCAGTCCCTGCCCCTTTGTTTTCCCGTATTTTTATTTGGGAAAACTCTCGATGTCACCCATCTCGCCCAAAGATTCTTTGCATTTCCTCATGGCTCACATACAAATGAATGGCATAATTACCACTACCTGTTGACCTGGTAGTCAAAGGAACCGAGGGCCTTTGCACAGATTACATGCTTTCTAATAGATTGATTATGGAAAAGCACTGCCATGGATTGCCACCCAATGTGTGTAGCCGGGACGGGTAGAGAGAATAGTCGAGATCACACGTTCGCAGGTCCCAGGGTACCATCTAAAATTACTCTATCAAAAAAGCACGGTGTCATAAATGCAGATGCGGTTGCACGGTCAACCGCCTCTCTTAGGATGTGTCTCACCACATTGCTTCGTTTGAAATTCGTGACGCTTAGTCGTCTGCTGGGAAGTAAGTGATATCATTAAACGTTCTGCTGCAGTCCGTTTCCGTGGAAATCAATCTGATTGTTTACTCGTGCCTTTCTGTCCGCCTCATACTCCTTGCCTATTATCCACTGGGGACGGGCGAGAGCATCAGACATTTGAAACTTGGTAATTCCTACGAACACCAGTCTTCCTTATTCTCAGTCTACAATATAGTCGGGTGTTGGGGATGGACAGCTATTCACCAGAAGTGCAACATATTTGGGTACCTACTTATGGCTCCTTTTTGGCAGTCAAACGGATTCAGATGGTCTAACAGCTTTTGTTGATATACGGATTTGCCAAACAGTCATATATGGCACTCTCTAACTTCTCAATTTTTCCTGCGCCTCCCCTCTCGCATTTGAAGTCCAAGATTTTACAAAGTGCCCGTCATGTGGCTTTTCTTCAAAAGCAGACAGCCTCGCCTTCATCCCCGAAGCCCGCCGCGGTCCTCTTCCCAGGGTATCCAGTCTTATTCATCTCGTCAAAACGCAGTCGTCATCTACTGGCCCCATACTTTCTTTTGTGGTAAAGTCCATCGTTGACCCTCCCCTTGCTCATTAACCAAAGAGCCAAAGGGTAAAACGGGTCAGTGTGAGCAACATACCCTCCTGGTCGCACCTTCGACGTCTAGGAGACCCGAAGTACAAGAGGTTTCTTGGTTGATACTGGCACGCAACTTAGTTTCGTTCCTCATACAACAGTCAACTGTCGATGCCCCAATCTCGGCCTCTTCCACTGGGCCGTCAGTACTTTTTCAATCGCTGATAAAAGCGAACAGGTGAGTTCCTGGAAGCAGTTCAGAAGGATAGGTTTCGATCGCTGGAAGAGGAAGTTTATTGACCTGATGTTTTGCATTCTCATTTGAACCCATCCTCAGAAACAGTCGTAGATAAGGACAATGGAGATACAAGACACGCAGTATTTATAGCACAAAGTGAACACGCGAACAACTCCTTGCTACAATTGGCAGCTCTCGCGATCACTGCAGGGGGTTGGAATTGATGCGATAATGGCTTGGCAGTCCACATCCGAGTAATTGATGGCCGTAATTTCATCATTAATGTTAGATGTTGACGTAATAATGACTTGGCAATTTGGCTTATTGCTTTTGGAAGTGTTGGTCGCCAGCGCCCTCTCCATGCGACTGATTCTTCTAGTCAGGTGAAGTCTCAGGACAGAGTATTGGAAAGGGAGGCCAGTGCGCTTGTTGATGGACTGCAGGCATGAAAACCATGACTCGAGCAGCTCGCGATTCATGCGGTTGTTACCTTTTGGGAGCATTATGGCCCCGTGAAACTTGAAAATACAGCCGAGTCCCATGGAATGAGCTGCAACCTTAGAGCCAGCAAATTCCCTCCTCACTGCTGCTGCATATTTGGCCATTCACGTGCTGCGCCGCTTATGATTTGGGAATTATCGTTTTACGATCATTGCACCTTTAAAAGCAATATCAATGACGCCAAAACCTCAGAGCACCATGTAGTCATTAAAAACAGGCATCGAGATGTGACTCATCAACGACACCGCAAAATGCATAAATGGAATTGAATTTCTTCCCGACTGTCGGCAACATAAGAAAGATTATGGAAAACAATAAAAAGAAGGCAGGTCTCTGTATTCAGCCACTATTGACTTTCCGATTGGCTTAGCTTTACACGTCTGGCTGCGTGGCGCATGTCCTCTGTCACAGTCGTCTCTGCAAAGCCACCTGTGTAAATGTGAACCCGCCTCTGTTGTTGTACTTCGAGCACTTGTCAAATGCACTTGAACTAACAGCGTGATGGTCGAAGAAGGAATGTCATTTGCCGTCGACTAAAACTGATAGGATTTTATTTGTGATCGGATTGACAGGATATTTCGGCAAATGAGCCACTGGGACCCTTTACTAGAAGGTTGGAGAGGTGCCGTTATGGTCCCATTCTCCAAGAGAAGAAGGAAACAAAATAACGAAACTTCAGAGGCGTCAGATTTATCGGTATCATGATGAAGAACTACGGGAATGTTCTCCTGAACAGTTTTGGCTCCTCAATGAGACTATCGAACAAATAGTAACTGCGTGGACATTCAACTTGTTCAGTCCACGTGTCTTCTGGGAGGCGCTGATGGTATGATGTGAAACTCGTGAACTTAATTAATGTAAACTGTTTAAATACACGCAAAAACTATCGAAAATTTGAACAAAGCTAATGAGGGTTTCCTAGCTAGAAGCGGTGTCTGGCCAGTTTGTCTCATCATCAGTAATTTTTAATTGTGCTGTGCACTCGGGCTTGCCTAAAACAATCTCAGAATTAAGAAGTCCACAAAAGCAAAAGGTTTGCCCTCTGGATTTGGATCATGCTGGGAATATCGTCGTTTATGTCAATCCTTTTGAAAAGATTTAGTCCGCAGTTGGTGAAATATCTGTTTCATGGTACACATGTTAACTCAAGCTACTAAGTGGCTTTACATCTCCTGGAGGACGAGGAGCCACAGGCGATGGAACATTTTAGCCATGTTCGATCCTTGCTTTTGTTGACCAGATAATATAAATATGCTATAAGCCAGCATATAGGACGTCTGCTTTTGGTTTTGCCGACCCTAGAACTGTCAATGGCATCGCCGCTAATTTTAACAGAAGACATAACTTTGCACAAATGGGATTATGGAAGATGGAAACCTTCTATAATTATTACCTACGGAAAATAGGGCGACTTCTGACCCAGGACCACATCTGACATCAGAATTCGACTGTCGAGTTCCAACATTTATCGGTTACGTTGCAGTGAATTGTAGCCGTCTTAGATGATTCGGTGACGCATTCCGTCGGCACGGGTGCGAGCAATCTATCTACCTTCCTGTAAGAATCGCAGCTGCCATCACAGTAGCCAATTAAAAGAGTGCACACCTGAGCTTAACTGCGTTGCTCAGATAATACTGACCCGAATTGACTTAAGAGTTCGGAAGTGGAATGTGCACTAGGGTTCAGTCAGAATTTATGGGACATGGGTTGCACCGATTTGGGATACCAGGAACTCTTCAGTCGTTCAAACCAGTACAGGCGCCATTTGTTTCGAAGACAGCTAAGTCAGAATTAACGGATCCTGCGGCTATGCATCCGCCATCTAGACAATAGAGTTAGTCGCATCTATCACTAAAAACCTTAAGTAACCAGCATTTCCGCGGTCTTAAAAAGCAGGAGACCCTTACTCAATGGAAGCTATGACATTTTTAATTGGATTGAAGACTGACGCTGAGTCAACGGAGCACAGCCAAGAAAGCTGAGTCTTGAGGCTCACTGGCCATCTAAAATTTTCTGATCCAACTTTTTACGCTCGTAAACGTCTATTCAGCATTCACCCTCACGGTAACATTAGAAACTGAGCGAAGGTTTAATTTGTTGCCTCAGACATAAGCGTTTGTTCTTTTTAGTGATGATCGCTTAAGTCAGATCCTTATAGCCTTGGAGATAAGTCCCTCATAAAATGCTAGAAAAAGGCACTAATGTTAAGTCAACATTTTTTCTCGTTGGGGCAAGCCTACTGTCATTTTCCCCCTCAAGTTACAAGTCAGGATAATTAGCCGTCGTAAGCAACAACAGCCAACATTACCCGAACACACATAAATTGGGTGAAGAGTTCTGATTTAAATAATGTTAACACGAATATGGTTAAAAAGGCCAATATGATATCGAATCGTGCTTGACTGCTGTCAACTGAAATCCCTGCGATAGGTTCACAGGCATCTGACCAATGGTACTTTAGACTGGCATATACTGTCACAGTGGAAACGGTCAGTATTCGTTATTCTCGTTATAGCAGCATCTGTATCGCAATGTCTATGAATGTGTCCCACGAAGCTCGGACTAAGAAATGATATTGCAGCGGGTTCATTCCGATCTGCCTTGTATCCCGAAGAAATAAAGTTTCCTGCTTTGGCCATGGGGAATTCGAGAAGTAACGACAGATTGCTGTTGTTTGACCTCACTTATGGATGGCATGGATTGTTGTTAGCATGGGCGTCAGCTTACTTTCCAGTCGCAGGTGGAGGGCCAGGGGGTGTACGTAGTACACGTAGACGAGGTCACCAGCAGCAGCGCCCACTTCCGCATCAGACCGGCTCGAACGGTGGTCTGATAGTAGGGGGTGGGGAGAGAGTGAGGTTGATGGCTCAGCGCATTTTCCTCACTATAAACAATCTGACGCGCTTGAAACTTTCATGGTGCCCTAAAAGCCGTGGCTTGGAAGGTTTCCAACTGACGGGATAACTCAGACCACGTAGTCAGCCCAATGGTTGTTTTGTGTGGAGTTGCTGACTGGTGGACTGAGTCAGGCTGCAATGGCTCCTTCTTAATGGGGCTTTTATGGCTCTCCCACTCCGTGGGATCCAAGCCAGGTTTGGTGGTACGACCAGGGTAGCTCCGGCAGCGTCAGTCATCTGCGTCCTCTACCGCCTCCGTTCGTCTTGACTCTTTCATGACACCATGCTCAGGTGGGGGAGGAGAGAGTGCGGTAGATGCTGTGCAAGGCTACATCACTTAAAACTAATCCACGCGCAAATCACCTTCCCTGCACCATCCTTCTGTGGAGCATACGGTGGATATCGTCGAACTAAGACTTTCAAACTGTTGAGTCGCAGGTGCTAATCGCCCTCCAAACGGGCTGCGCGTCTATCGCGTTAACTCAAGAAAACAACCACCACGGTTTAAGGCGTGTGTTACTCAGGCTGCGTTGCGTCTGTGTGAGCCATTACCTGCGTGTGTCACGGTCTAGATGCAGGCTTGCGTTAAGTCAGTCATTGCGACCGTGCTCATCACCAGTTGGCCGAGGGTCGAAAAGGCTGCTGGTGGATTGAAAAGGAGAGATCGATTGAGACCGAGGTTGAAGTACCGTTTCTCATGACAGTTCGAGCATTTCACACTAAAATGTTCAGTTTCGGAGTTTGCCAGCTGACCAAATGACCCCGTCTTCTTCGGAACCGCAAGTCAAGCGTCAGTGGCTCTGCATTAATATTACACTTACGATTCATGGCGTTTCTGCTGGCTAGGAGGACCATTTTCTCGTTGTCTTGTACAGTTAAAGCACAAGTAATGCGCGGCATCGGCAGATGGATTACACAGCTTTAGCAGTCAGCCATCCTGACGTTAGTTTCCCACTACGGTGGATGAGTTACCAAAGGGTGTGGTATATGCTGTGCGCGGTTGCTTCGCTATATGTAGTCTTTTGCAAGTAAGCACTGCACCATTTCTTGGACAATGTGGTACCAGGTCATCTTAGAAGATTGAACGGTCATTCGAGTATACGGCTGGCCGAAGAAGATAATGAAATCTGCAACAGTGGTAGCCTCATTCTAACAGTTAACGTTCTCTGAACTGCTTCGTGAATGACATGTATTCTCCGGCTTGTGAATTCCAACCATCAACCGCAGAAGTACGTTAAAGCGTCTCAACCTCACCATCGGAATAGTCAAAAGAAGTATAAGACTATTACATTTCATTAACAGCCAAATTATTTATACATTGAGGAAAGGGGTACGTGCCCAAAAGGGGTAGAAGTGCAAAGTATTACATTTTTTATCACCAACTCAGGAACAGCATTGGGTAAGAAGGCTGCAGTACTTTACATCGTCTTGATACGATAACTTCAACTGCCATTCAGACAAATGGGTAGAATGGACTATGAAAACTAGTTATTTAAACATATAGGTGAGAAATCGCAAATATTGTATTATAAAAATTAAGAGAAGGATTGTCATAGCAACAAAGGCCTGCAGTTGAAGAAATGGCCCATCAATGTCCGCTATTGCATCCATAAAACGATACGAAGCATCATCCCGTGAAGCTGAACCGTGTTTAAGTAGACTAATTGGACAGTCATCGCCTAAACGCGGTGGACACTCTTCTTCCTGTGTCATTCAAAGGCAGTAAATTAAACATCTAATTTGCCAGTAGAATATCAACATTGGTAAGCTGATTTTTGTAGGGCCAGATGACATAAGGGGTTTTAGGGTAGTTTGTGGCAGTTATGGAACTTCGTGAAAAGAACTGATTTTGCTGCAGTCATATAAAGGCAGAGTCGGCCACTCGTTCCTTTCATGGAACCTTCGGGTCTACCATATAGATTTGAAGAACACGCAGAGGCAAATGGGCGATATATTCCAACTTATGTGAGGGCACCTATGCAAGCATAAGTCCGTTTTTTGTGCCAAATACAAGGGGTTAGAAGAAAGTCTTATTTTCCTTAACCATGAAATTTTCATAATAGATTAGGCTTTCTTTTTAAATCAACATTCAACTTGCATTACATGGCGACTCACTCAAAGAATCGACTGTCGTTTCCCTTCAGTAAAAATTGAACAATAGAATGTCAGTGGTTTGGTGAAAAAGCTGATACAGTGGCTGTTAACTGACACTGCCACTAAATGTCATGAACCACTTGAAATATGAAACTTTTCTACTAATGAGAAGTATTTTTAAGACTATGGTTGCTGAAAACATCTTCGCTGTCCTGAAAATGGATCAGGTAACTGAATTAACCAATACGAACAATTCATATTTAAATTTCCAAGAATTTTGAACTGAAAGGTTGATACCTTCTATTTCCCTATTGTCGGTTTTACGGATTTGATAATAAAAACAAGCAACTTTTATCTACCACGAAGCAATCAGGACAACGCAGTTTATTACTTGTACACATAGCCTAGCACCCCGAGGACCCGTAACAGTTCATGTCCAAATATACGAGGAGTTTGTTGGAATGCCAAATAATTTAATTGCATGGCAGAATAAGAAATTGAAAAGCTACAAATTCAAACGTGGAGTACCTAACAGAAAGATCACAGGAAATTAGGGGGGAACCAGTGATCATCTTTACCCATCACAGCTTTGCCATGACGCCGCAGAGTATCGGCGGAACCCATGTCTGGGATTTGAACTAATATCCACGATACCAGTATGGAATTGATAACGTAGGATATACTACTGACTGCTTATTGGTAGCTTGTGAATATAGCGTGGATATCCGGCACTGGGTGATGGACTTTGACCCAAATATTCATTGCATTTTTCGCTCTGCCCCTAGGGACTCTCGAATACACTGATCAACTCCAAGTTATCGAATAAGTTCCGAGGAAACTAAAAAGATACAATGCCAAAACCGGGGTGTCTACGAGAAATTACACAGGGAATGCTGGAGGATCTACTGATCAGCGGAAACCCTTCCAGTTGTGCCACGCAGCGGCAGAAAGTCAGCGAAACACGTGCCTGTGCTTTTAGCTCGTTCCTATTTCTATTAGTAGGATAAATAATTGTACAGATTATACCACTGAATATCTGTTCTCAGCTTGTGAATATTATGTGGTTATCCCACATTGGCCGAAGGACATCAACCCAAAATATTCATAAATATTTTGGTGTGTGCCTAAAGTCCGTGGAATATACCGATCAACTCCAAGTTAGAGAATAATTTCTGAGGAAGTTGAAAAGCCATAATTACAAAAGTAGAACGACTACCAGAAAGCACCACGGGAATTCTGCTGGACCAAATGATCAGAAGATGACCTCACGGTGGCAGAATGTCGGCGAAACGTGTCTTTTCTTGTTACTGAACTGCCAGTAGGGTAAATAATTGCGTAGGTTATACTACTGAATACCTGTTGGCAGCCTGTGAATAAAGTGTGGATATCCAGCCCTGGGTGATAGAATTCAACCAAAATATTCATATAATATTTCGCTCTGCACCTATGGATCTCCGAAATTAGACAGTTATTTCTAAGGAAATAAAAATGCTACAATTTCAAACGTGGATTATCTATCAGAAAGCACACAAGGAATACCGGGGTACCCATTGATAAGCCGAGCCACCTGCAGCTGTACCATGAATGACAGATGAGTGGCAAAATAAGTTTCTGGGCATTTTCCTAGTTCCCGTACAGCCACTATGTTAAATAATTTGTTAGGTTATATTACTGAATGCCTGTTGGCATATTGTGAAGACTACAGGTTATCCAGCATTGTCTGATGGCTGTCTACCAAAATATTTATGCTTCATTTCGGTCTTGGCATACAGATCCCGAATATACTCATCTACTCCAAGTTAGAGGTTAATTTTCAAGTAAATTAAAAATCTACACTTTCAAAATGGAGTATCTATCAGGAAACATACAGGGACTGCTAGGTGACGAACTTATCAGGCGAAACCCTCGCAGTTGTGCCATGCAACGGCAGATTATCAACGAAACCCATGTCTAGAGTTTTAGCTAGTACCTGTGATACCAGTATGTTAAATAGATGCGCAGGTCATACTAGCGCTGGTCTGTTGGAAGCAAGTGAATATTCCGCGTATATCCCGCAGTGGCTGTTAGACTTCAGCCAATATACTTAAATTACACTTAGGCCTGCACCTATAGACTCTCGAATATACTGACTTACTCCAAGTTAGCGCTTAATTCCTGGGGATATTAAAAGGCGACGATTTCAAAGGTGGAACATCTAGAGAAAGGCACAGAGGGAATGCCGGGGTACCCACGGATAAGCCGGATGCCTGGCAGTTTTTCCGTGTAGTGGCAGAATATCAGGTAACCCGTGTCTAGCTTTTAGATAATACCTGTGGTGCAAATAGGTTAAATATTTAAGTTGGCGGTTAGTGAATATTACGCGGTTATCCCGCAGTGGCTGATGGTCTTCGTCCCAAATATTATATCACATATCGGTCTGCGCCAATACACTCTTGAATATACTTATCTACTCGCAGATATAGATTACATTATGTGAAAATTAAAAGGCTACAATTTCAAAAGTGTATCTATCAGAAAGCCCACAGGTAAGGCTGATGGACCCGCTGATAAGCCGACCCCTTTACTTGTGTGCCATGCAGCGTCCTGCAGCGCTGCCGACAGGATGAGTCCATGCAGCACTGCCGAGAGGATGAGTCATAAAACCAATCGGGCTGCTATCCCCTGAAGACCACTATCTGATTGGTCCAAGCGCCATCCAACCATGAACCTGCTCGTAAGTTCTTTTTTACCTTAAAGATACGCTGTAAGCATACGGCAATACAATTCTATTCTTCCGCCCTTGCTGTTCAGTTCTCGTTTGGGGATTCGATCAATGCGTTGTTTGGTGGGCGAACATCAAGTCTTGCGTCATGACCACAACAAAACCGATGTCCGAAATGTTAGCTAGTACCTGAACTGCCATTTTTTGTAAATAATTGCGTGGTTCATACTAGTGACTGCCTGTTGGGAGCTTGTGAATATGACACCATCTTCCAGCAGTGGCTGATGGAATTTGTCTCAATTATTCACATCACATGTCGGTCTGCACCTATAGATCCTCCAATATAGTGAGCTACTCCAAGTTGCAGCTTAATTTTTAGGAACATTAATGGACAGCAATTTCTCTCGTTACAAGTGGAAAATGGAATTCCAGAAAGCAGTTGAATTAAGCAATATGGTCTTCAGTATAAGAGCTTTATTGTTCTGTCGTCACGTACTCACGCTTAAATTCAATTTTATCTAAATTGGCAGTGGCACCGCAACTGAATCCTTTAAATCATGCGAAATGTACGCAACTCGTTCCCCTTTTCTGCTGATAGCTTCTACGTTGCCCTCAAGAGTGGGCCGAAAACTACAGTCAAATAAAACTGTTATGGTTGTGATTTTTCTTACTTGCGAGTCCAAATACCCTGAAAAACTATGCAGGAATTCGCGTTAACTGCAATAAAATAAGTGAAATATACCTGAACTATTTTGCGGTTTTGTCCATTTGCCGGGTGGTCTTCGTCCTTGATGTATTCCCTTCGGCTTCTTGATCTAATCCGACCACGTCCACAGGGTGGCTTGCATTCCGACCAGTTTGTCCACATGTCGGCCTGTTTCCAATATTTTTGCAAACAATTAAACCATCTTGTTGAAAACATATAGACTTTAAATATATTTCAGTTGAAAAGTCTCGCGGGAAGCAGAATTCAGTCAATCCCTCACAGCTTACGTTTACAGTATCGGTGGAATTTAAATCAATCACCACACAAATGGGAATGTTCACAACAGGTGGTGAATGTGTGAAAACTTGGCAACTGTCGATGAATGCTTTCCGAAATCAGCGCTGAGAAAGACGTGAGGAAAAGATAACCCACTTTGTCTCCAGATACACGAGCTATCTTTTATGTGCCTCCAGCCTGTGTGTTATTTAGTGTGAGAGACAAGTGCTTCCGTACTACTTCTAGTGTGACGATCTTATGGAACAATGTAGCTGTCAGAATGTTTCGACCCTGTGGTCCAAACACCTTGAAAACCTGAAAAAAGTGTCACTGCGACGTGGATAATGTCCACGGGCTGAAAGCAATGCCGAACGAACCTGATCAGTCATACGCATGTTTTTCCTTTAATAGCTTTCTACACTAGTCGATGGCAAGATTCTGATTATGAGCTGAATCCTTCCGATGGTTCATCTTACGAAACGGGTTGCGCTGTGTTCGGCTAAGCTCAAAATGGCATCACGATGGCGTGAAACGGGGCGTTAGTCCAGCTGCGCTGAATCTGTCTGAGTCCTTTACTACTCCATTACCTTCGTGTGGTACGCGCAAGATATAGGCTCATGCCACGTCAGCTGCTGTGACCAGGCTTATTGCCAGTCGGCTTCGACTCCTAAAGGCCGCCGGTGCAAGGGGGAGGAAAAAGAGAGACAGAGTGAGGTCAAGGCTAACGTAGTTTTTCTCATGATAATTTGAGGAATTTTTTGTGATCATAAATCTATCGCATTTGAGCCCATCGAAACGGGCTAGTGGTCGTGGGTTGGGAGGTTATCAACTAACAGGATGATTCAGTCTCCTTCGGGACGGCGGGTCAGGTCGCAAATAGTTACATAGAAGAGAAAGCGAGCTTCAAAAACGGTTGAGAAAAAACTATGTGATCACCGTAATAGACAGTTAATTAGCCTGAGGTTTCTCACTCTCAATCGATCATACCCTCAAGGACCGCTGCAGAGCAACTGAATTCCACAAATACTGTACTCCTTGCGCTTTCAATGCCTGTGTCTGTTGCTGTTTTTGATGATGGGTTCGAGTGTGAACCCGAAATATTAGGCAAAAATATTTTCCTCTTTCTGCAAAGGCTCTTTCTTGAAGTTAACGTGATAGTAGCTTTACGCGCGTGAGCTCCAAGTCACCCGAAACGAAGCCCATTGCATATCCTGTTACAGATAGGTCGGATGTGGCACGCGTAAAAGGACTCTGCAGAAGAGCCAGTCGTTGCATTCTCAGCTACCTCCTGACGTTATAACGTTATCTTGCCGTCAAAACGCAGCGGAATTGTGAAAAGGGAGAAGGGTGGGTTCATAGCAAGTCTGCTTTTCTATAAACATAGTACCGCGTAAGTCATGGCTGCGTTAACTTTTCGGGATTGCGATGGACCTCGTCGCTTACGTAGGTTAACATTCCTTCGACTTTATGCCCTGGAAAACAAAATTTTGTGGCTTTTTACATACATAAGTACTTAATTTCTACAGCATACTCTTTTGTCAGATTTATCAGGGAAAATATCTGCCACAACCAGTTAACAGAAAGCTTATGGAAAGTATGCAGGTGAGCCGTGGTTTACAGAGCATATACAGCCAAAGCTATCCTAGTTTGGGAGGAAAGTTCGCGTTTTCAGGCAATAAACTGCAATCTTCGGACCATCAGATTACGCCTTAATTAATAGTGTTTTGGTGCATAAGACGGTAGAATGTAATTCATCGAAAGTGCTGGAACAATACATGCTAAATTCAACTAAAACTTTTCTAAAGTTAGTGATACCTATATGGATACGCAAAATACTTTCTACACATATGGTGTACATTTTGTGGTACCGTTCATCACTTGACAGGCAGATAGACTAACCCTCCTTGGCCTAACAAGGAGACTGCCATTGCATTGGACAGTGACATCGACCTAAAGTCTTGACTAATCACCCCGTCAAGAATCAAAAATGGTGAGGAAATCACGGTCATTAATGACTGAGATGTGGGCTAACAAGCTGTCATCACATCAGATACGACCCCCGGCGATGACTACCGATGCTGCTTATTAGTAAAGATATGCAGTTACATTGAAACTGCCTCCAATAAATACTGCACTATTTATACCTCCCTTATCTGCGACCGTCTCTGATTATGGGTTCGAGTAATAATCTGAAACGTCTGACCAATAAACTTCTTATCCTGGCGATCACATCTTCGTCATCCGAACCGGTTCCTGGAACTTAAATATTTGCCTTCTGTGGCCAGTTAACTCTCTTTATTCATGTTAAGAAAATAGACACATAGGTAATTACCTTGATGGCCGCCAATATGCTTCTCTCTACAACTTTAGCCTCAATAACCTTCAAAATTAATCAGCAAATATATGTTTCTTGCAAGTATTCGCTGCGCAACTGACGAAACTCTCATTTAGAAATGACAGCAACGTCCATATTCGATTTAGGACATTGAAAGAATCAGGATAGACATACCGAGCTTTCGCAGTGGGGGCCGTCATAGCCGGGGTAGCACATGCAGACTGCTTTGCCCTTGCTGTTTGCCGTTGTCACACAAGTCCCGTGAAGACAGAGCTTTGCGTCACAGGGGCTCTTCTGGAGCAGACAGTTGGGGTACTCGATTGTCAGATCTTCGGCGAAGGGTGGTTGGCATCGACAAAAGTAGTTTTGAGTGCCTAGTTTACCCACGCAGGTTGAATGACGTGGGCGAGCAAATATCATCGGGTTTGAGTCATCCGTGTCATCAAAGACGCCCTGCGCGGCTTCTCCACCTTCAGTGACTGTCGCTAAACCAGACATATTTATCATGCACATATCATTTCCATTAGCGAGTCTAAAAAGGAGTAGAGTATGCAAAACAAACATGATGTAAGGAATATTTATTTGGATAGGTTCATAAATGCTTGATCTAAGGATTTTTTAGCTTCTGAGGGTATGCCTATCTGAGGCACTGAAGCTATTCAAAGCTGGCATGGAGCAGAGACATAAGGGGGTGCTGTAGTCCAACTGCGTCTTTACGGATGCTAGGGTATGGCTAACCAGCGACCATAGACATTTAGGCACATCTGATTTCCCCAACTGCATATGTTCTCTGCTTTTTCACAATCGGTGGGCCCATTGAGACGCTTTTTGTTTCATTTGATTCGTTTAAAACGCGCATAACAATAATAAACGTATACAATTCCTTTATTTATCCTTATATCGCTTGACTCCAAACTCCAGAAAATAAAACATAAAATTGTTTTTTGAAGAGGCCATGTGTCGTTGCAATCAGCCACGAAGTTACAGAACTGTCACCAAAAAGAATAAACCATGACACTTCGTCTACTCATAGCACTATGTGGTTTAACGTGGAGTATAGTGGATATACCGTTTGATGCGGTACCTCTAAAGGTCGAGTCACCTGCAGCTCTTCTTTTCGCTTCGCCCTCTACTACAACCCCGATCCTTGACGTGCTCCTCATCATTGACGTCCTCTCAGCCTACCACAATCCACAGTGATAATTTCCTGTACAGTGCAGTTCCAGCTGTTACTGACCTTCTGAAGCATAAATCGACCAGAATGCCGATATTTCAGTTGTGACCCCTGGGGAAAGAAGGTAGGTCAATCGGGTAAATTGTTTTCCTCAAGTTTTAACAATAAGAGGGCAGAAACAAGCGCTCCTGCATTGTGTTCAACATTAAATATTAGAGTAAGAATGAGGTATATGGCTCCCTAAACTGGACCATCAGCAATAGAGGTGGCTTTACGCCAAATTACAGGAAATAAAGGTAAGGCTAAAGGCTAAGTTTAAGGTTATGTCCAAGGTTCGCATTATGTTAATTGTAGACTTAGTGCTAACGGTAAAATTGAGGATATAGTTTATGTTTATGTTAACGCTGGCATTTTAGCTGAGAGAAAGGAGTATTCACCCTCCAGGAATTATTTTCAGGACCACACTTATGACCTGGGCCATATCCTCTTTAGAGACCCACATAAGTCATCCTTGCCAATGTTAGTTCAGACTAGAGTATTCGATACACATCCATTTTTTTATTTTGGTAAGCGTTCTTATCCAATTTCTCCCCAAAATAGCAGGCCTTCGTCAATTCCTGATTTCCCTCTTCCGCATAAAACTGCTCATTCCTCAACCTAAGCACGTTGTTCACATAAGGTTACGCATCCCGAGCCCCAGTTGGACGTGCCTGGTACGAAACCGAGTGTGTATGTGTGTTCACTTTCTTAATGCTTTGCATGTTAATTGGTTGGCAGAAATGAAAAGTGTTTACAATGGCAGAATCATACAGCTTATATCTTTAAATTTAGAATTTGCACTAGGCTTGGATTGACCATGAAGATTTAGTGGAAATTTCAGAAACGAACTGTGACTTCAATTTAAGTTGTCAAAAAAACATGGAAAGAAGATTGAATTGAAAAGATAATTTAACGTACACTGATATTGGGCCCTTGTCTGTCATTCTGGTGAAGTTTATTGAACGTTCTAAACAAGGATCTCGAAGTGTCTCACAGAAGCTTCCAGTATAACGCGAATTACATGTGCATTCAACGTTCCCATTAAACCTTAAAAATCAAATTTTTAAGATGATATTACCAGTTGTTACATCTTATTTTTGACTCGCATAATATAATTATTGAAATTGGATCTTGAATGAATCCAGTCGTTTGGCAAAGATGGACAGGAAATGTATCGGTTAACATTCGATTTCACATTTTGAGAAAGGTAAATCGATAAAAATGAAATATTGTTTTATTTCCAAAGGTTAGAATCATTTAGGATTCCTAGAATAGGTAAAAAACTTGAAGTTTTTTTGTTAACTTATAGTTCTCTCGTTAGGGAGATTCACCAAGGACACCCGTCCAAAAGTATGTTTGAATGGTTTAGTAGATGGAGTTAAGCATAAGAATATATGTATTGAGAATAATCGACCAATGAAGGGAAGAGTGTAAAGATACAAGTGTCTGGGTTTCAACCTCGTGCCAGACGACCGGAGTTACTAATTTCTTAAATAATTGAAAACACAGTTTGAATCTACTGCGCCGGAGCCAGCACAATTTGGTATTCTGAACATAAATCTTAAGGCCTGTGCCGTATTCACCACAATTGTAGTAACGCTTGTGACAGTAAAGTCCAGCTGACTGACTGAGCGATAAATCTAAAGCTGCATGGTGCGAGCACAATGCTTCAGGTTGGATTTGTCTGCCTAATATACTTTCTGCGAATTCGAATATGAGAAAATTACAGTAGACCAGGGGTTCTCTAATATATTGTGCGAATCGACCGGCCATTTTAACTGCTGACAGAAGTGGAACATCTCAAATTTCTTTTTTGGATAGGAAAATGCATAAAGTATTAATTTGTGGCTTAGATCAACTTCACAAAGTGATTCCCCAGTCCTTCGCAAGTTGGAGAGCCTTACCGCAATTATGTGCACATATATGCATTATAAAACCATGGTCAGCTGCGAGTGATATAGACCTTTAAAATTCTGTTCTTTACATTTAAGCTCTCAGTTGTCCTTTTCTCTGTGTCAGGAGGACCATAAATACCTCAAAAACCTCAGCAGTCGTCAATTAAACCACACAAAAAGAACTGTATAGCAGCCGTTTGAAATAAAAGAGAAGTACTTGTGGCGAGGAGTGGGTCCGATGTCAATCTGACCTATCTAGAGAAAGGCTTTATGGATAAATGTACAAGAAAAACAGACGCGGACAGACTGTACCGAGGACGAGGTGACAAGAGATAACTCCCATAATCGCAAAAAGTACCCCATATAGCCTATACATCAATGTAGCACACCAAAAAGTAGCTATCCTACACAGTTAAATAGTTCTAACTAGAAATTAGTCAAATTCAGAAACGGTGTGTTGTCATTCGTCAACATCTGTTCATCAGCTGCTCCAGCAACTATTCGAAGATTAAAACCCTTAATTTGCAGCGGCGCAACTGCGTGAGCAGTTGGAAAGAAATTCAATGGTGTGTATCAATACGTTTGAAAGTTAATTTCCAGAAACTTAGATTCACAATCTGTCCCATAAATACGAAAACACTAGGTGTTTGTATAAAGTATAAATACTTTTGCAAAGATCGGTTCTCTTTTGCAGGAGAGATTGAAAAGTGACCGCTCTTTGTAAGAACAAAAATGTATGAAAATGGATTACAGTGAAGTCAGGTAACAATAATGGTCAGAAAAAACCTGTTCCACAGTTACAGGGTCATTCGACTTCTGGCGTCACTGTTTGACACTTGAAGGATATATGCATATACTCTTTCGGATATTCAAATAAACATCCCCCATGTTTCAAGGTAACTTTCAATTTTCGATTGACCCAATACGTTTAAAGCTTGCATACCATCGTTCTTAAATGGTTTAAAATGGCTTCAATTACCAGATGTTTGGAAAAAAATAAGGTTCGAGTATTATTTGCGAGCTGTCATGGTCTTATAAGCCATTCAGGATAACTGATATAACATAAACATAACGTTCGTTTTACATTGTGTCACATTTTCCGTACAAACGCACAAATATTCCATCAGAGTAGGCCACTTTACAATTATGGAGCAGCAGTCGTTTGACCATTGTAATACCTTGATTGAACCTGAGGCCATTTTGCGATAAAACATTGACCACACTATAATATTTTACCGTTTATGTGTCTAAGCAAAACTAATATTTAGTATAAAAAAGGCTGGTGAAAGTAAAGGCAAAAAACAACTGAATTTATAGTTGTGGAATAAACTGTATTTTACTAGATCCCAGGAAGCCCAGCAAATACGGATTGGTAATTCGTAACCAAACTCGATCATATATAGTGACAGCGGAAAGTCGGGGATAAGCAGGTTTGCATGATCCCACAAACATATTTGAACCTATCAGATCACCACGTCCCTAGTTCACCGCAAACGCATTATTCAGTGCGACTTGCCAGTTTCGGTGTTTGTCAAAAACGCAGAATACTATTTACAACAGCTACTTTGGGCATAAATACTTATTGGAATTCTCCAAGCTATTTTCTCTGTGTAAGCATTTTTTGGTGAAATCGCCCCAAATAGTTTTTATAACTAATAAGTATGGAATCCTTTGATAAACACTCACCGATCGCTAACGGAACTCACTCAACCCATTCTGGCTCACTCTCGAGACCCATCAGTAGCCGCACTGCAGCTAGTATCATAGGCAGCTGCACCTTGTCGACAATGAACAGGAAGCCTGGAGTGAACGGTTCGGTCCAAGAAGCCATCAGCAGCCAGTCGGTTAATCATAAGCTTATGACGGCTACTCAGCTAAAAATGGTTATTCCAGTCTCCCTTGTCTTTGCCGGCAAGGTTCATCTCCCGTTACTACTAGCCGCTCTGCGGCGGTACTCGAGTGAGCCTCAAGGCAGAACGGAACGAGTGAGTTCCGTTAGCGATCGGTGAGCATTCATAAAGGGATGTCAATGTGCCTGATCTAAACCGGCAAGAAAACGAGCTCGTTACTCAGTAGTTAGAACATTGGATTTCTGTTCAACAGGTCACGAGTTCGAGCCTCGGATATTGCGCAACCTGGTACTGTGTATGACTGGCTGATGACGGCTAATGAACCAGAAATGGCCATTCAAGTCTCCTTTCTCTTTGCCGGCAATCTTCGTCCAACTGCAGAATTGCCAGTGCATAAAATTTGCGAGTTTGTTCTCGAAATGGCATAAACTTTCCAATTTCTTACCTGTCAGTTTTGCAGGCTTTGGCACCAGGTCGAGCACAAGGCCGGAGAGTTATTGGATCACACTTGTCTTCGTAGTGGGCCATGTGTTTATCACACTTTAACTCATCAGCATTCCAACCGTATCCCTCTTTGCAATCACATGTATAGCTGGTATCAAACAGAAACCAATCGAAATCACCTCCTTTACCGGTATTTTTGAAGGAAGCTTCCCTGTCTTCAAATTGATCCCAAAAATATTTCATAAATGATGGCCATACGGTCAGCTAAAAAAGGCAATGCTCATGGAAGCTTTTTAAAAATCTGAGATTTTTTAAGCAATAAATAATTGCAAAAACAGGTGATCGTTAGCAGGGATTTATAAAACTCGCATCGCTTAGTTTTTACTTATTTTCCATTTCCGTGAGGACTAACTGATTGGAAAATATTTGCCTTTCGTAGAGAAAGAATTGTTCAGAATGATGGCTCATCCAGTAGACATGGAAGCTTGCAATATATTGAGCGAAACGTTTCAATGTATTTCTATATAGAACATATCTCTTAAATGAAGAAGCAATACGGATAAACGTTGAGTAAATATTAAAACATGATTCAATTTCTTTTAACTTCCGGAAAAGAATGTTTTGGAATTAAGCAAAGAAATTAACTTTCCATTTTCATTGTTCGGACAAAACTTCAGTTTTGTGTTCTTGCTGGGAAGTGATGTCTAGCTTCTAAATTTCCTATTTGAACTAATTTTAATATGGTATATGGATTTTTCGGGTAGCCTAGTATTTATAGGTAAAATAAGTCTACTTAATTATTTGATAAACCGATGCAAGTTTAATTAGGCCCACTATCATTATCAGTTCAAGTCTTCGTAAGGACATTGAGAAATATACTTGTGATTTGCAGAAAAAATATATCACGTGACTTCGCAGAAAAACGGATTTGCTCTTAAACAATGAACAAATTATGGAAAACAGTGAAGCACGACTACATAGCTCCCCATAGCCCTTAAATACAGGTAGCCTTCTAAACAGGAATCGATGCGTTAATGTGCAAGGTAATCAGGGTTATGGCTATCGTTAGGGTTAGAGTCAAGACTAAGGTTAGGCTTAAAATTAAGGCTACTTTTAAGTTTTGGGTTAGAGTAAATGTTTGGTTTAGGGGGTGGAAATAGGTGCTATTAATGCAATTGAGCGCAACGCCACCTGTTTTACGTAGGGGCCTCTCCTACTCCCCTGTCCTGCTGGGGCAATATGAACATTACCGACCATAGCCACTTTCGTTTGTAGAGGAAGGCAGTCATCAAGTAAACACAATAGACGAATATTTTGTATACTTTGTTTGGAATAATACTAACTTTTCGGACACATTGAGAACTGCAGGAAAGGTACTCACTGTTTGGGCAATTGATAATGTTTCAGTGCAATTTGCACAGATGGCAGAGCATAGCGTTTACCTAAAGTTATAATGCTGCCATTTAGCGATTAACTTGAGATTATATTCAAGGCTCCTTCGTATCACAGTCTCAGTTAGCTAATCATTTCAGCCTATAAAAGTTTGGCAAACATATGCCAGTGTTTCGTTGAGTCTCTGCGAAAATTAGGAGCAGAAAAATGAGATGTATTTCAATTTCTACCTATCTGCTGTCGGAGAATGAAGTATTCGGAATCAGGCATTGTAGCTTTCGTACTGCATTACGTTTGGCAATCTTTTTACTTGTATTCCTAACGACCTAAGGCTCGCTAACCACGTGTATTAAGGCCTCCAATATTTCCAACTTATTAATTTTCCCCAGTGAATAATGGCTGGAGTGGGAGCACTGACAGTCTTTAATAAAGTCGCTGAAGTAAAACATTAGTGATTGTTACATGTCAAATTTCCATCATCTAGATTTGTTTCGGGAAGAATTATTCTTGCTCTTGGACGTACATATTTGGTGTTTCATTTAATGCTTCCTTCCTTCGTTCTCGATTTTTCTTTCTAATTCCTCGGTTTTTACTATTTACGTATCTCTCCAATCGACGTCACTCAACAGTCTTCCAATGTTTTAGGCTGGTTCGAACCATTAAAAAATTTTCCGGCTTAAATTTAATCAAGTGATGAATTTTCTCTTACCTGTCCTGTCCTAGGAATATTTAAGTTTTCAGTGCATGTATAGCACTTACTTACTGAATGTCCATTAAACGTCCAATTTATATGTGGGTACCTATTAATGGGACACTTGTTGTGAAGCGCAATCAAAATACTTGAGAACAACTTATATCGTAGACACGATCGGAAAAATTGGCCATATTAAGAACACTTTGTAGTCCGTTTATTTACGAAATATAAATTTAAGGTCGTCAATACAATTACAAATATTATGTTCTATTTCGTCCCTTATATTCTACCTTCATCTGCTCACTAAATCGTCATCTCAACGGTCACGTGGTAGATTTTGGACATAGCATGTGCAAAATGCGACCACATAAATTTCTTTCTATTGGGACCAAACCCACTGCGGTTTTTTTCTGATGTAAAATTAAAGTTTTGGTAAGGATGCCTTGTGTGGCCGCCTAAACAGGACACGGAAATAAGAACAGCGCACAACGATTGTGGATCTGCGCCTAATTCCTGAGAAATTAGGTTCAGGATTAAAAGGGAGGCCTATGGTTAAGTTTAGGGTTAGGTTAAGGTCTGAGGTTAAGGTCAGTTTTGTGGTTATTGTCGTGATAATGCTAAGGGTTAAGACCTTAATCGTGTTTCCTGTAGGGTTTAGGTTTCGGATAGGCTATAGTTAAGAGTAAGGTGACAGTTTAGTCTTATTTTAAGGTAAGTGTTAGCGTTAGGGTGTATTTACCCTTCCTAGAATTTATTGCACGGTCACCTGTTTTAAGCGGTTGGGGTGGTTCCTTTTCCCTTGTCCTATTTATACGGCCATATAAGCCATCCCTAGGGAACATTTTTCTAAGCAAAGCTTACTAGGTCAAGTATAGGTTTTCTATTCCTCCTACTGAAAAAAGGGTAACTTAATAGGCTCTTGCCTTCAGTGGGGATAAAAGCACGTTCATAGTCTAGTTTTCTAGTATGAAATTCCAAATTTTCTAGTTATGTTTTCTTTTCAGTTCAAGGGCTGAGAGCTTACTAAAAATGGTTATTCTCCTAAAGCATCGAATAAGTTAAGTAGTGTTTCTTTCTGCAAATCTCGAAATGATAAAGAAATCAAAAGCTTTGAAACTTTCAGTCACATAAATACATCTTGCGCAACTAATAACATCCTTGCCTAACGCCCAATAAACCAACACAATTTGGACATCAACGGCTAACTTCGACATCCACACATTAGGACAACGTGGATGTCAAAACATTATTTGAACCTTTCCTATGCTTAGAAGGTAGTGGTTTAACAAAAGCGCATTTCCGGTTTTTAAAATTTCATAAAATCATGAACGTCCCAGAAAACTCCAGCACAAACTCATATAAACTTTAGCTTTTAACTGCCTCCTTATTTGCAAAAGAATCTCCATTAGCTAGCTTGATTAACTACCATTGTTTTCCTCGAAGAATATCCTAAAAACTGGTCAGGCTTGCTTATATTTTAAACAAATAAACATAGGCTGCCTAATTTAAATTTCTTTACTTCGAGATCAATTGAATTTTGATGAATCATACAATCCCACAATAAAAGATATTTCCTTAAAAGGAGTTACAAGATGCCTGAATAGGTTGAATCTTATTAAAGTTTACGCATCAGGTAAGGATGTACCTAGGCCGAATAACCTGCGAGGTCTAATACCCAAGCATAGTATTTAAAAACAGTTCTTTTGTCAACTTTAAGTCAAGTAACAATGAAAAGGTGGAACTTACTGGAAAACATCGTGGAGTACTGGTGTCATTTACGCTTTCACAGGGATTGCCTGGTTTCTTGACCTTCTTAGCCTTATCCCAAACGCCCAGACACTGATCAGGACACAAGTATGTCCGGCCAAAAGTATCATGATTACAGAGAATGAGATTGAAATACATCAGTGTGTCGTAAATGTTGATCTTCGAAGAACTAATATCACTGGGGTACCAGCAATAACCGGCATAGTCAGTGTCGCTAAATGTGTACACCAAATAACAAATAATTTGAAATCAACAAAAATTAATTAAGTGAAATGCAGAACAGTCAGTTTAAGTTATAATTCGCGTTGCGTAAGATTACAGGTTGTGACCCTGACATTTAAAAAAATATCTTTACATCTTTCTATGTGATAAATCAAAATAAAATGAACCGAATTAAGTCGTACAGTTGGATGTCAGCAAGTGCTGCGTGGAAAGGAATAGAGCCAGGGAATGCACAGAGAAATTTATTGTGCGACAATCACTAAACGTATCTGAGACGAGCGGCAACTGAGCCGTTCTGATTCTTTCACTACTGGGTGTTAGCGTGTGCAGACTCCCACGAAGTTTCTTCGTCGAAACTTCGCGCATTTCCAAGGGAGAGTGTAAAGTACTGACTGAGACACTAGTTATAGGCGGTACCGTGCTGTGACGTGTGCTTCGAGTACTGAACTGCCTTCCTGGATTGGTTTCAGATTGAGCAATAAAAGTAATCCTTAGAAAACTTTAAAATCGGTCTCAAAATGGTTATTTATCATCATTATCATTTACCTATAATATTCCCTGGTCTTTTCTCCTGACGCGTCAGTATTGCGAACGACACTACCAAAGTTGAGAACAATGCCCAGTTCATTGCTAATAGATTCTGAAACAGTCTTAAATAAAATAAATTCGCTCTTTCAACAATTGAATTTACTTCTTCTCAACTACAGTAGGTGATCTATCTCATTCAATGTCATGATTGGAATTTGAAATTGTAGTTCAACGTACATTTGGCCTTGCTTTTTAGATTTATTGACTGGATATGAGGCTCAGAAGGTCTTTTACTATAGAACACGACATTTTCTATCTCGTATATTGAAGGAAAACAGGCAGGACTAGGGCAAGATCAGAGGTTGCCGGATATCCAAGAAATTTCCTGTGCTATTTTATATCACAGTATAAAACCTATTATTTTGTGCGGTGCTATTGAAGAACATTAATATAAGCATGAAAGCTTTCAAATAAATCCATTCTGGAACTGAAAAATCTGATTTTAGGACAATGTAAATTAGTTAAAGGCAAGTGTGAGAAATCACATTGTTTTCCAGAAACAGGGAAGTAATTCAGCTTTAAAAATTATTTTTTGCTGACATTTCTTTGATAATTTTTCGTCACAAAACGCGGTAATGAACATCTTTGATGGTATTTTGGTTTACCATCCGGAGAATTGGGACCCTAAAACTTCATGTTCCGGTCATTTACCTGCATGCCATGCACTTTGTAATTTAAGAAATTAATACTTTATATACATAAATAAAATTCTTGGGAAAATATAAACTTTAATGCACAGATTTCCGAAACTACTCCCCGAACTCATCATCAGTTTTTGGGATATGTACAGGAACAGCTTCGCGATGGGATGATCGCTCGCGCCAAGCAGCGCTCACGACAACCAGGGAGATGAAACATAGCTATGTACTCGTTCCTAGCCTACTTGTCTCTTGTTCGCGGCCATGTTGATGCATGCCTACAGCGAAAAGGGGTCAGCGATTAGCTTCAAAAACCGAGACAACGGCAAATCTTCGAAAGTTAGTTGCCTTATAGCCTCCACGATCTATGGTTCATGGATGATTGCGTGCTAAATACCACAACGGAGGAGGTCATGCAACTGTGTGCGAACCTTTTCGCTTCCGACTGCTCTAAATTCAGACCAACCATAAACATGGAGGAGACGTTATACATGCACCAACCTACACCTAAAGGAGTACAATGAATCCCATAGCACCGCCAATGGAACTCTACTGTCATCAGTGGATATATTCGCATATATTGGGAGTAAAATTTCAATGAATGCCAGGATTGATGAGGAAGTGGCCCACCGGATCTTTGCCGGCTATAACACTCAGTCAAACCCCGACAGGGACTTTAAAGCAATGCGAATTACGAGATTTACAGGGTGGTAGTTTTAACAAAGATGTGACACGGGCAAAGAAATGGATCATCCGTGCCAAAAAGATGAGTAATTAAATAACTCTCACTTCAGCTGTCTTCGATGAGTGCAAAAGCGGAGGTATTGAGGGGCAGTCCCGACTTGGAAGTCCTGGAACAAACAAGCATCCTTAGCAGCCAGACCATTTAAACCCCTAAAATTACGATCGAATGGCCATACCGTGAGAATAAATGCCGAGCACACGCCCAGGTGGCTATTTTACCGTGAAGTCCAAAGGGGTGCTCATCAACACGAAGGACGGAAATGACGTTATGAGAATCCACAAATCAACCCGGAGACCTGAAAATACCACTCCCAGTATCCACCGGCCTTAAGAAGAACAGTGACGACTGGAACAGCAATTTACTTAGTCAATCGGATAGCCTCTGCCAAAACTATAATATTAACTCACCATTGTCAAGTGCTTCTGACCCATAATGCCAACATAAAACCCACCCCTTCCCCAACATGCTGATGCTGTCAATGAATTTTTGCGCACACAGTTCGTCCTCGTCGGACATCTCCGGTCCCGATGCCAAAACAACCCGACTTTCCACATGCTGCCTTCGAAAACGTCCTCGTAGTCACCCCCAACGCTCATGGCAAAAGCAAAAGCGTCACAATAGTGAGCACCACCGCTGCCATCATCAGAAATAATGCTTTTGCTGCCTTGCCACCGGCGTTGAACATCGTCACTACCACGACCTTCCAGACGACGACGAGAACTACTACCACCTTTCCCAGTTTCACCACTGATTGAAAAACTCCCGACATTCCGTCAGCCAACATCCTCACCATCACACCCAACAGTAGCAAGTGAGACATGGTACCAACCTGTACTACTTGCGACCGTGCGTTCACATCATGCATTGGCCTGATAGATCATTTGCGATTCCATCACACAGAATCGTGAATCGTCGCACTCACCTTCACTATCCGCAATGTCAACACACTATCAGTCATCGCTTGTGTCTACTTGGGCACATGCGTATCAATGAGGGCAGAATTCACCACAGTATCAGCACATCAAGCCCACCCTGCATATCCGACAGCATTTCCATTACCAGCACTACCAAACTCCT
Source organism: Schistocephalus solidus (assembly GCA_017591395.1). Taxonomy (NCBI): domain Eukaryota; kingdom Metazoa; phylum Platyhelminthes; class Cestoda; order Diphyllobothriidea; family Diphyllobothriidae; genus Schistocephalus; species Schistocephalus solidus. Next base: position 346,752 of record WEDG01000100.1, read on the forward strand.
CATATACCAGCACTGGTAGCATCACCACCGAACCGGGCTTAGCAGCTCCTAACCTATTCTGAACATATTGCCACTGCATCTGCACATCACGCGTCGGCCTGATTGGTCATTAGCAAATACATCGCAAAAACAGGGGCGCCTGTCGTATTTACCTCAGCTTGCCGCATCGTCCTTGCTTAATCAGTCACCATGTGGCCCTGCTAGGACATAAGCACATCCATGAAAACCTGCGGTAAGTCACCACCGGTTAAAACACGTCATCACACATCTCCCAACCAGCAAACGCACACCACACAGGAACCCGTCTCATATCACCAGTCGCAGGCACATAACCGGCACCTCTCACGTAGGTGATACTCGCGCTCTTTGACTCCTCCATGCAGCTTCTATTGCACTAGTGAATTTCAGCTCCAAGCAACCCACGCCTTTGTGTGAAAACCTCGTGCATTGTGTTGGGGCGCCTAGGTCATGTGTGGGACTCCTGTACGGGCTGCTTAGCTGACAGCCACTGCACCCGTTAATAGCATCTGTTGGTTGTCTATCTCGGACGATCGATGGTGCACGAGCGAAAGAAGATAACGTGAAGTCGACTCTTGGTGCATGCATTTCACTATAAAAAGCTGCGTGCATGAACCCATCACGGGGCGCTAAATGCCCTTCTTTTGGAAGTTTGCCAACTGACCATTCAACTCAGACCTCGTACTGTGGATTGGCCGACTGGCGGACTGAGGGTCAGGCTGCAGTGGGTCATTCTTAATGCGGCTTTTATGGCATTCCCACGCATGTGAGACCCTAGCTTCCACCTTCTCTTGTGTGAAAACCTATTACCGAGGCAAGTGAATAGACGAGTTACTGGAAGCAGTTCCGAAGAAAGCGTGATCACAAAGACAAGACGTTTATTGGCCTGACAGGTTGGATTCTCGGCCAAACCCATTATCGGAGGAGGTCACAGGTAGGGCTAGTGTAGGCACAAGGGGTGCAGTATTAATAAGACGCGAGTAGCAGCTCACGCGTACATCGTTGGAGGCAGTATGTGATGGCTGCTTATCAGTCCGCAACTGCGTCGTTACATATCATCAGAGGAATGACCACGAGAAGACCTGATATGGCTAGTTCATGGGCAAGGAACATGAAAAACTGTCTCAACAGAGGGTGGCCGAACAAATCAGGGAACAAAGAGTGAAAAGTGAAGCAACACTGGAGAACAAGTGCCGCAAACTTCCTGGTTCAACATAATCTAACAACGACACACTGATATACTAGCTGTCTTCAAAGAAGCTAACGGAGGAGCAAAACCTGGCGTTAAGGCATAAGGCCTCATTTAACACAGCTGATCCCGAACGTGTCAAAAGTATTGCAGTAGTGGATTCAATCATCAGCCAGATGTTAGCCACAAACGAAAAGAAGAACATTATCTGACACGGAGTGTCGTCCCTCCTCATACCCCATAGGCTGCGCAAAGTGCCTCCCAAAGTCGAACAAGATGTACTAAGGCAACTGAGGGCTGACAACGACCTTATCACTATGCCTGTGGAAAATGGGCAATCTTAAATTGTATTAGACAGTACAAACGACCCTCAGAAAGCTAAAATACTTGTTGGAGAATAGCCAACTCGATGTCTCACACTACTTAAACCACATAAAAACGCTGATACGCGAAATTCACAGGATAAGGTTGGCAAGGGAGAACTCATATGCAATATCCCTGCTTGACCGACGCATTACAAGAGCGAAAGAAACTGCCTTGGATTGATTCGATGGCCTTCTTATGGTGCACAAATAGGCTTTTCCCTCTGACCCATTGTATCACTCAAAGGTACACAAACTTACGGACTTGCAAAGTGGTTGTTTCAAAGTTTTGAATTTCTGACTATTGCTTCGGACACCCCAGTAAATTTGTCTAAACAATTCCTGCCGAATGACCTCCTGGTATTTTTGATATTACCTCCTTTTTAGTTTAATTTGTAGGATCTGGCTGTCGAAATCTTGGAATTACTCCTAAAAAAGCAAATAAAATGAAACCGACAGAAATACAAGGCTGTGATCGAATAGAATAGAAGGAAGTGTGCCCGCATTCTCGATAAGGACATCACTGAGGACCTTGGTAAGACGATCTCGGCTCTGACGCACCACAAACTAGCCAAGAAGCAAGTAATTTTAGAAAAAAACGGAATAAGTTACGGGCATCTGGCACAGAAAGCTCGAACTTGGTCTACAGCCTCTCATCCGAGCAACTAACGGAGCAGCAATTATGTGTGTTGCGGCATTAAGCTTGTTTTAACACCGCCAATGCCGACGCCATCGACTTCATTGCAGCCCTGGAAGCCATGCGTGTGAGAAACGAAACAACCGACGATGAGAAACGCTCCGTCAGATAAAGTGTCACATCTTTGCTGATGGCGCACAGACCAGTCCAATGTGTTTTGAAGAGTGAGTCAAAAGCTATGAACGAACTAAAGACGAACGAACAAACTATCATATTACCCACTGATAAAGGGTGATCAACTGTCGTAATGAATCGAGAAGACTACAATGAGAAAGCCAAACTGTTTACCGGAGGCGAAGAACACCACACAGCTTATCAATTTTCACAGCAACCATCCGGTGGCTCACAAATGAAGCTGTGTGAGAAACCTGTTCAAAAGCATCCAGACTCATTGAAGCAACCCGGCAGAAAAAGCCCATGAGGCCCGTTACCCCCGCAACCGATTTATGCGGAACTGCTATCCGAAGACGTGATTAAGCTGATCCCTACGTGTTCGCTCCGGAGGACCCAACCAAAACCAACCCCCTACGGTATGGCATGCCATGTCATGCATCAAGGGCGTGTCAAAAGCGACCGAGCGCATTTTTGTGAGACTAAGTGGCGGAATTGCACGCTGGCCCAAAGCTAGCATGCGCAGCAGGGTCATGAGAATCAAGAACAGATTAAATCCTAATGAGCAGTGGGGTGTAGTTTACCGCATCCCGTGCCAAAACTGTTACCGTAGCTACACAGACTGGACGTATGCTTGGATCGCGCATACACGAGCATAAGCTGGCTGTGAGACGCGGTGACGGCTTATCACATGTGGCTACCCACACCTACAAAACGGATCAATATTTCAGCGTCGCAGCCACGATGATAATCGCCCACGCCAGAAGTAAGACAAGCCGAGAATTGATTGAAGCCTGGGCCTCCGATGGAACCTCAGTTAATCGATTTATCGATCTGGCACCGGCATCCAGCACAGTCACCTCCGGACTGGCGCCACTGGTGACCGATTTTCCCCTGCACCTTATAACTGCTGCTCGTTTTTCGTTTTAGTTTATCTCTGACACGGTATTCCACTAAGACTTCGAAAGCTCAGCCGAATAAAGCCATGATTCTGGCGAACAAACAACTTTCTTCTTTACTTATACACACACCTGGAATGCGATCATTCCCCCCGTATTCGTAAACCATTAAACCTCTCAGACACGCTCAAATCCTCAAAATTCTGAAGTTCGGCCTCTAAACAGGTTTCAGGTTCGGTAGAATAACCTGTGAGAACGTGAAGGGCATGTTAATAGGTTCACTGATTTTTGGACTTATAGTTGTGGTCATGTCATGGTTGGAGTTGATGGTCTTCCAACACCACAGACTGAAATTGTATGCTCGCTATGTAAATTATAACCTCTTCATCATCTAAAGGGATCAAATGCTGACATTCAAAGGCCATCTCAAGGCCCCCGGGCACTGGATTCGCGCCTCGCGTTCAGCAGTCAGCTTCTCCAAAAACGTATTCTTCATCCATTTTTAAGAAGATGATAACAAGTATCTTTCCTGAAGTTTAGCGTTAGGTCACTTTTATGCGGGGTTACTTATCCCAATGTCCAATAGAGCGGATGTCTTTAGATCGAGGGAAATGTAGATCTCATTTCTTCGCCTCCTTATCCCATTACTACATTGAATAAAAATGGTTTTCACAAAATGAAAAAGGTTAGTTGCTTTCCCACAATGAGATTCACACCCTGAATGGGACGGACACACTTGAACCATAGGCTTTAAAGTATGAATAGTAGGAACATCTGATGGAAATGAACCGTGCAGTTAACAAGGAGCATGCCGATGCAGAGCTAATATGAGTGAGTTCTTAAATATTTTTCACAACAATGCAACCTAGTCGATACGCTTCGGAAAGCCTGAGTTTGTTTTTTTGGATATCGAGATTCAGTAAGCCATTTTAGAAGTTTTATCTTGTTATGTGAAGGCCAGGGAGCACCCTAAACAACTTGCTGCTCTTTGAGTTATAATTATCTCTCTGCATCGCTTGATTGTAGACCGTAGCTTGACCTTCAAAGGCAACAAGAAATCCTTTACCAATTCTGGATCTTACCACGGAATGAATGGTCCACTTCTTGAGAAGCTGAAACCCTCTATTCTCCTAATTTAAGCCATCTGTTATTTCTATTGTCGATACCGATTTTATGGGTATCCACGTAGTCGGCCAATACGATAGTTTCAAAATACAACTCTAATTTCCTCGATTCTCAGGAAAGAACTCTTTACGCGAACACTAACCACCAAAGAAGGCTTGTACGATCCCCCTGATGAACACAATGCATAGGTATGCATGCAATACGGGAACCGTGGCAATAGGGTTGGGACAGTTTAAAGGACGAAAATGGGAAGTAACGCGTTGGCAATGTAAATTCATTTCTACACGTACCGTCATCGGTCAGGTGGGCTTGTTTTTGCGCACTCCGTTGGATCGTAATACACTCTTACCTATCCACACCTACCTACACTCCAACCTTAACTTAAACTCAATTCTAACCTTAACCATTTCCGTTGCAATATTTGGGCTCAGCATTCGTTGCGAGGTTAGGGGGAACGCACGGGCAGTCCTTGTCGATTCTCAGCTACCATTGAGACTGCCATCGAATTCATGCCGAGGAAACATGGTCGGGATATCTGGCTTAATTTTTGTGCCCGAAATCACTATTTATCTTTTAAATTCCTTGAGTCAGTTTTTATCTGATTAGGTTATTCTTCCTTCTTATTCCAAAACATTTATATGCTCGCAAAACTGTGTTTTTAAGATTTCTTTACGTTTAATTTTAAAGCTCTGTCTACATTTCTGGACACACCATATAACGGCATCCACGCCTGATACTTTGTTTTTTTATGAAAATGCGGTCATTAAATACGTCTGCATCTGGGTAAAGGGCCTTTTCCAGAGTTTGAAAAGTTAGAAAACCAAATTTCAACGGAGTACAGCCATTATAAAAGCTCTAGAAAGGGCTCCATTGTCTATTTTTAAAGTAGGATGGAAAAGCTCTCAGTATTTATTTTTATTGGATTGTCAAAACCGCTTGGCAATAACCTAAGCTTTAGCTTGAGTTATTAGGGAAGCCTGTTTGGGCATTTCGTCAACTGTAATAAAAATGATGAGTTCCGTAAATTGCAGCAAGTTGTAAGGGTGCAGTAGATGGGCTATTATTATGAACTGTTAATCAAACTTATAAAATATGCTTCCGTTACGGAAATACTACTTAAGTAAGGTTCTAAAATTGAAAACAGTGGAGAATAAGCCCGAAGTATTTCAATTAAACCAGGATGTCGGCTTTGGACGAGCTTCTCCTACTGCAAAAAATGAGCCTTTGAAAAATGACTACTTTAGAAGTATGAGGTTCTTCTCGTTGATTTTCCATGTCAATTGCAATTCAAATATTTTTTATAGAAAAAATGCATGAAAATATTATTGTACTCATCTCGCAGCCAATAACGCTTTTTGAAATTTTACACTTGAGGACAGGGTATCGTTCGGTGTTTACAAAGCATAGTTTTTGCTGGTGGTCAGAAAGGAGCTTGGTAGAAAACTGGCCTTCTGACGTACTTGCAATACAGGGGGATGACGCTGCATGGTAAGTAATACCGCAACCATAATTAAATAATCACTTCATAACAAAATGTATATCAGAAGTTCGGTTAATATTTCATGAGATAGCAAATCTACTCTAAGTTAGTCTGAATTCTAAAAGCCTAAGTCACTCAGGCGATTCGATCTTAAATTGTATCAAACTTCTTTCTCTAATGCCATGGGTTCAATTCCCGTTCAGGTCGTCGATCTTTATAAAATTTGTTACTCAATGGAACATTTTAACGTAAGCAGCGTTATTATCTGAATAGAACTTACTGTGAGCTCCCGATGCTGCTGCTGTTGCAATAACTAGAATAGAAATAAAACGCATTTCTGTTAGATGCAACAGACAAAATGTCAATTATCATCTAATTTCAGGAAAAAATAGTGTCAAAATATGGGCATTAAAAAACATTTAAAAAGAATATATCAAAATAAATTTTAATTTTACTACATGATTCTGATATAAAATACGCATTTGTGATCAAATTTCTTTAAATTAGCATAGTTTTTTACTAAAATTTGTTTATACCAAATGGTGAAACTTACGAATACTAGTAACTCCGTTAGTGGTATACTCACACAAGTGTTTTAAAGCTGTTCATAAGAGTTTTGTTAAATTGTGGTGAATTTTCCTTTAGGTTAGTTTATTAAAGATATCAAAAAGTAGTTGCTTAACCGTTTAAATACAAGTATATTTTTGCTGGATAGGATGCCTTGGACTTCAATGGGACAAAAAAGAAATCATGAAGTTCGAAAACTGGAATGAATAATGTTCAAACTACAGTTGAACTAAAATTATTTGTCCGTAAATCTATTATTTGTAATCAAAGTTGGCACCAGCAGTATACAGCTCCCATTTAGGCATATGACGTGTAAGTTGAACAAATATCCTAGAAGAGCTTAATAGAGAATGAAATTTTTATATTAGTCTTGTTTATAGCGCCTAATGTGTCTCAAAAAAGGGTCTCTGTAACTGCTAAACTGTCAAAAATGGTGGAAATATCTAGTGCATTCACTAGATCTTAGGATTTTTTGGCAACCCTCTGCTAGAAAAAGCATGTTAAATGGAATTTTGCATACGATTCCTCATAATAATGCCGTAAGGTTTTGCTTTTGGTTACATGGTATCCGTCAATGTGTACGATGCGCCAAATACCTTTTGATTATGCGTTCTCGTAGGCATATTCCAATATCCCAAGGGGTCGCTGGGATAAAAATATTTGCTTGCTTACTGAAACCAATCGCTGTTGCATCAAGAGTAAACATGGACTGGCGGGTGAACGTGATTTCATGTATGGGTGACACCATCAATCCACCAAACACCGCACATTTCTATCATATTTTTAGAATAATTTTCACATCAACGAGAAGGCTTAACTTTTTATACGCATAATTATGTTTGTTTTTATGACGCAAAACGTTCAAATTAAAGGAAAAATATGCTGTGGGATATTCTGGTAATGCAATAGTGGCTTGCGCTTTCCGTTCACCAAAGTATTTTCCAAAAGGCCGTTTTCTATGTTCTATGGGATGGGAGACGGACCCAAATTTGAACCTTCGTTACGAATAAATATGTATATGAGCAGTAATTATGATCAGTTACGTCATTTTGTTATTCTGTTATCAGCGTAATAATCTCTCAAACAAAAGACGTCTGTCAAAACATTTTACTCACATGGAAACAAACGTGTAGTCCCGGTCGTCGTGGGCGTAGGGATTATGAGGGGAAAAGTTGTAATTCACATCAATGTTATTCAGCGCATACCATAGAAGCCGCCATGCGTTATCGAGAAATACGTCATACAATGATCCAGAAGACGATATGAAAGAGAGATATCTCCACACAGCATTGTGGCGTGGCCGTAGAAATTTCATAATAAACCTCCTCATTCTAAGGAAGAGGTGTCGTGTTGGGCCGAGACCACCTCCACCCATCTCCTCCTCAATGCATGCCCTGAACAGTTTACTCATACCACCGGCAGCCACCATCTGCGATTCCTTCATCTCGTATAAAGTTTTGAATGGCACGCTTGGCTGCGGAACATCCTCAGGTCAATAAGTTGTATACGAACAAATTAGAGTAAGGAACGCAACATTTTTGTTACAATAACAACACACAGACAATTTATGTAATTAGCCTAGAAAGGCAATTAAGGGATAGTTTATGCCATCGACTGGAGACACCTCGACGATGCTAACTAGTATGAATAGGAGGGGCCTTCGTTATCGAGGGGGGGGGGGGGGGGCGAAATTGCATGAAGGCCTTTGGGCAAAACGTAAAGTGGCGCAGAACAGTTTGGACATATCTCTGAAATCTTGCTGGTTTATGAATAATAAAACTACTTTGTAGGCCGCACACGTTTTCAAATACTTTTGTCGAAAATATAGAAAGGATAGAAATGTATGCCAAATGACCGTGTCAAACATAACATGAATTTCCATACTTAAGTTTGAAGTTGCCAAATTTCTGCGCCCTGACAAGGTAATAATGCAACGTTGAGGAATGCATTTTAACTATTCAGACCATGGGAAGCAGCGAAATATATTTTTTTAAATATTGTACCGCAGGCAAACTAGTGTTCCATTTTACAATATCGTATGACTCCTTGCTGTAAACGTGTATGCTTATATGCAGAATGGTGCCCGTCTGAGTCAGATTTTCCACATCAGGTATGTAAAACCTATGGATTACTTTATATATTTGCAGCGTTTTAAACAAAAATATTCTTTTTACAGAATTACCGTTGATTTTATGTCAACCTTGTGGAACGAGTGTTTCACAGATCAGGTAGTAGAAAATGTACACTTATTCCGTTTTATCATGGACTCAAATCGCGATAAATCCTAAGGAAACCGGAAGAAATAATTATAGGGCACCTGCGGTCATCAGCCCAGAAGAACTGAGATCTCTCACCTATTTCCAAGCGCTAAATTATTCCCTCATCAGTGCTGTCTTCATATCGATTTCTGAAGCACCTGCCTCAATCTCCTCTCTATGAACTAGTACGTACGCTCCAGTATATTATAGTGTACTTTCAGAAGCTGTCACACCTGAAATTCTAATTAGGTGAATTTACTTTTCAATGACGTGGTTTTATTCAAATATCTGATCTCTTCCTATTGTATTGTTTGTTAACACACCCGACAAACTAACATGCTATATTCGATGACTAAGCGTGTTTTATACTCTTTCATTACTTAGGTTAGCTTTGGAGAATGGTTTTCTGTTTTATTATAGTTAACGCCTATAAGTTTAAACTTACTTTTAGCGATCGATTTCAATGTAATCCTATAAATGCATCGTCTATATGTGAGTTTGCCAAGACAAGGAGTAATTCATGAGCGCTTTTTCATTGAAGATTTTTAAAATTACGTCTTTTGCTCTCCTCTACCGCTGGGCATCAGGACCTCATCGGCAGTCCTCGTGACACCTAAAATGCCTTGTTTAGTAATTGGTGGTAAGTTAATTAGACACTTATTTTTGCCAAATTACTCGTTAATCACATTTATAACACGATTAACCAGCTATAAGGTTATAGAAGGGTATAAAGAAGTACTAACTTCCTTTACTAACAGCTTCGGTATAAGAATCTCATTGCACATTCTACTCCTGACTTGAAGATATCATCTCTTTAGTGCCTCGGCGTTTTTTGAGTACTTTATCTATCTATTTTTCAAGTATCCTCAACATTGTATACCAAAGTAGTGTAAATTCGGTTGTTCTTCCTTCTAAAGAGACGACAAATACACTTCCTTTGGAAATAACAATTTCACATAATCATTCTGATTATGGAAGAAGGCAGCACAATATTCTAAAATGATTTATTGACTAATCTAACATGGTATTCAAAAAGTAAGTAAATTTATATGATAAGAAGTATGGATAGTAAACTGTAGCGCAAAGCTAGTTCGAATTTGCAAGTCAGTTATTCCTGGGATTGTTAACCTACTCTACTATTCTCACGTGTTTGCTCTGGGTTCACCTTACCCGTGTGTTTAAAAAAACCGTTAATATGGGTTGGAATTCAAAGCTTTTGAGTTAATAAAATTGGCCTAAAGTCATCCTTAAAACTTGCAATCTTTTCTAAGCACTCGAATTTTGTCTCGACAGGCAGTTTGCTTTGCCATTACCTATTCTTTGGAAAAATGCGATATCTCTTCCCTGGTGGTGTCTTGGTATAAAAACACGCCAAAATTTCCTTATTTTCATTAAAAGGGGGTAAGCATGTATGCAGTCTCTAAACTAATTCATTATTAATGAAAATAATGACTTGAATGAACATGTCGAATCCTTTTGTTAAACAAAGCCTACTTTTAATCGTATGAGTCTCTGAGATGCATTGTGCACGTTATTTGCTATGTTTTAATGGAATTGACTGCTTGTTTCTTTCACTTCATCATAGAAAGACGCTGTTTACAGATTTCTGAGGATTCAAGGTTTAGAGCGCTGAGGATACTTTAGTTGGCACATAAAACCGTTTTCGGGAAAATTCTTCTCAAAAGCAACTTTTAATTTCCATCTAGGGTTGAAGCTTCGCTCACATCACGATAGTTATCGATAGAATTCTATTCATCTAAAGACCTTCTTGTGTTTTCTTGCTGCTGTTTGCCTATTTACTTAGCGCCCTCCTCAAATTGAATTATAACATATTTCTAAGCTTTTGAATGTGGCCGTTAAGGCGTTTATATGAAAGGCTGGAACTCAGTCATTGCGAATACTTACAAAATAAATAGACAATAACGGCAAGAAACAAATTTAAGTGGTTTTAAAGCGATACTGCATCAAACCAGTATATCTTACAGTAAATATGTATGAAACGCTAGCGACTCCTGTACGCAGAAAGGAAGCATAAGTAAGAGTATTAGCATTTTTCCCCGCCTAAACCGATAATATGTGGTGCGGAGCGCAGTAACAGGCAGCGTGCAAAGACATCAACAAAGAAATATCGATTAAAAATTTAAATTTCTGTCAAAACAGCGTCCTGGTGCAGCATTTTTAAAGGAAAAATCAATACTAATGTGTGTCAAGCTGTAAAGTGCCCAGATGACGAGAGATGACCCAGAGATGGAGAGGAAGACGTGAGTGAGTAAAAGTGTACTAGTAAACCTAAGTACAATAATAAACTACGGAAAGGGAATGCCTAGGTACAAAAATAATCTAAGTCCACGGAAGATTGTCCGGTAGAAATGCAGGAGGATCGGGAGACGGGCAGCAACGAAGGAATCCTGGTCGTTGGACTCAGCTAAAACGGGGGGTTGTTGGAGTTCAATCGTCACCGTAATTATAGCTTCTCCATTTTCAAGATTGGATGCAGTCGTTGATGAATGGTTGGGATATATTGGAGGAGAGAGATTAAACAAACTTAAGCTAGACATATTTCCGTTTAAATTATGTGTGAACTACATTACTATGTAGTTCTATGTAGTGCACGTGCTTCTATAACTTTCTACAAGGAACACGAATTTAGAACTTCCTACAAAGCTAATGCTTCTTTGTTACTTGCGTTTCAAAGTAACCCTTTGCCGAACGACGCGCGACATGGGTTGAATTTCTATGGTTAATGAATTTTAACTAGTACTTGCAGCCAGAAACACTTAATTCAATTCTAATTTCCTATAAACGAAGTCAGATTATGAGTCCGTCTCCGGTAAAGTATGATTTGATTCGTACTTTGCCTAGCAGAAATAGACTGTTTACAAAAATGGACATTTAAACTGACTGAAAATTATTTCCAGTACTAACTCCCACCACATCGTCCGCTGGTGTTCTAAGAACAGGGAAACCTTGTTGGACACCCTCGGTCCGTTGCGGTGTCGTCACAGCTAACGTCTCTTCCACAACACTGGCGGCAGAAGTACGACATCTGTTGTAACCCTGCTATTTCTAATACCACTTTCTTTGTGTCAGTCAACTCTATGCGAACATAAGCACGCTCAAAATTACGGAGACACGCACAAGACACTAAATCATGCATTACCAATAAAGACCAAATTTCACTTTGCTAATAGAAACGAAGATGCGAGTTCTAAAAAGTAGCGGCAAAAATGGAGACACAAGCATCGGAACAAAAGCTCTATTAGCCTGATGTTTCGGATGCTCATTCAAACCTATCCTCAAAGATAGTCACAGAAAAAGGGAATAAGGGGCGCAAGGGGCATAGTATTTATAGGGCGCAGTTGCCAGGCAACCACATGCCCCACAGCAGTGAACACGAGTACTGCCAAATATAGTACGCATGTGGTCACCTGGCGACCAGGCCCTATAAATGGTTGTACTCCTATTACACTTTTCTGCGACTGTCTGATCATGGATTCCAGTGAGAATCCAAAATATTAATCTAATAAGGCTGTTGTTCGGTGATCTTGTTGCATTCGTGATGGGTCATTTTGTCCTCCTTGTGACGGTTTATTGCAACACGCCTCGGCCTGCTCGGTTACTAGCAGCACCGCAGTTTGATCGGAGAATCCGTGCCAAGAGTTAGATCAGTAACCTTCGTGCACACTCTTTCGGCCCAAACTGTCACAGGACCTATAGACACCGCATGGATTAATTCAGCGTCTTGCGCCTGTAAGATGATGCTCAGTAAAAGGCGGAGTCCAGGACTCGCTTGCATCATTTTACTCCACGCGCACAAACAAACATACTTAGGTAGTTCGTGGGAATTCCAGTCACACGCCTATGTCCGTCCTGCGTCATCGAAGCATCATGCACCACTTCCGTAATATCTGGACCCTGCAAAGGTCATCGTCGTTGTGGTGGCTGAAGCGTCGTACGAGAGCGTACACTTTTTCTCTTCTTCCTGTGGTTGAAGTCCACCTTTTTGGGTTGAGGACCTTAGTGTGTGATATGTGCAGACTGTACGTGGATCGATGGGCAAAACCAGTATTCCAATCGAACAAGTTATCATGAGATCTCCTACCTGCAAACAACTAAGGATCTCTCTTTCATAAAAAATTACGTGTGAGAAATCTCAACAGTCAAAATAATTTATTAAACAGTGATGTAAAAAACAAGTTGACCAATTTTCTTCCAATACGCGGCAACCTTGTTCCCACTGAGCATCTTGCGTTGCTGGGTCAAAGTTAAAAGGTGAAATGAAACTGGAAGTAAGGTCATTTAAATTCTCAATAAATCTACGTGCTCCTGAAGACTGGCGATATCACAGGCCTTCTCCCGTGACAAATCCCTCACGCTAGCCACAAAAATGCAGAGTAAGATTATGAAGAGGAATTGAAGGGTAGTTTGGGTAAGAGTTTTAAAACAAACAAAAATCACAAATGAAGCATCAGCAGAAAAGTGTAAAACCGTTTATTAGTAACTCTTGAGAATTACAGTCGGAAAGGATTGTATGGTATCCATTCATATTAGGGTGGGGTAAAGGTTCTGCAGGTCTTAAATTGGCTTCTTATGGACAAAGTCAAGTTGATGCAAGTGTCACAATCCGTTTTGTAATTGATTTCAAGTACTGCTCCAAATCACAACTGCTCACGGACGGCTCATGTTTAAAATTGGAAGTTCTCATTGTCCAGTCCTGATGGTCGAATAGGAACGAAGCTAGTCATCCAAATTGGTGTCGCCGGAGCCAAAAGGCCAAAGTACCAACGAGAAACCGTGGTGTTGTGCACGTCCCCTCCTTTGCAGCTTTCCTAGTTGAACGTCCTTGTTTCCAGCAATAGATAATCAGGATGCGAAGCTCATTTTTATTCGATGACAACTGAAATATAGGATGAAAGTTGAAATTTGAACACTTTTATAAAGATTTTATAGAAAGTGTTAATATGGAAAAAACGTCAAAAACACATGAAAATATTAAATCCATTGCAAGTGTTGAAGAACTTTGGCCCCAATCTAGTATCTCCAAAGATCTCTTATCTCTGACGGCAAAAACATGCTCCCCGAATATCTGCTTTCGGAAGCAGTCCAATTCATTTGCAAGATTTCGTAATCATTAGTGGTATATTTTGTGTCAAGTGAACCTATAAGGAGCAGTGATTATGGAAGATTCAGTTGTTTATGTTTGCCTCATGCTGGTGGTTGTTTACCGTCCTCAGTACACTTCTTGTTTACAACCAGCCTTCTGTGTTGGATACATAACATTGGCGATGCAGCCCAACGAACATGGCTTCATTATTGCTTACACCGTTACCCGAAATCCGTTACTCCGAAATCCTCAAATGACTCATGGTTAAAATGGTGAAAGACATTTGAAGATTATATTGAACTGATTCCGATGTTGTAACCCACGCGTATACTAGACGTTTACTTTAAATTTAAACTCCTCCGAACGCATCAGGGAGAGTTGGCACATCGTTACTTCGACACCCTTAAGTTGCGAGAGGTTACCGATTTTCGAACAGCATTCACAAAACTCGATTCAGCATGGGGCGGAAAAGACAACATCTTTCTCGGCCGCTATCAGTTTTGTCAGATGCGTAAGGAATCCAGCCAATGCATTGGTGATTTTATTACGAATCTTACACTCGCCACCCAGAACTGCAGTCATGAAAAGATCAAGGCAGGCAAATTCAAGCAGGCAATGCTCGCGTACGGCAAAACCTTCAGCAGCTGAATCAGTCAAACCCTGGACTGAATTGGCTGTCTCTGTGGTGAACACTGCCGGGACTTCATCTAACTAGCAGTTAACTGTTCCTTAACTCCAACTACTCTCCTGCTACCGTTGCGGTCAGCACCACGTCCGATGGTCAGACTGCAGACACCAGAAGACAGTTTGCCGGTTTTGCAAGAAAATCGGTCACACCGAACGAGTGAGCTTTTCCAAAAACGGACGAACACTATAATGCATGCCACCTACCCGAATCCAGCTGGGGACGGCGAGGCGAAACTCTGAATGTTTTCATTGAACACGCCGCTACAATCGCCCTACACTATTACAATTCCGAGGGATCATCATCCCGTGAAGTTTGAAATCGACACTGGTGCAGCTGTTACTCTCGTCAATGAGGCCTCTCTTCCGAAAGTCTCCCATTTCCTTCCAGGTTGTTCAACTCTTCGTAAAACTGGGCAAAACGTAGAGGTGCGAGGGGTTTTTACGGCCGAAATTGAGCTTGACGGAGAACTTCCTTATTTGCCGGTTCAAGTGGTCAGAGGAAGCAAACAACCAAACCTTCTCAGACGGAATTGGATAAATTCGTGCCTTCTGTGCTATCTTGTCTATATCGGATTGGTTTTAACCCGGCATTAGATTCCCTGTTGATAAATCATAGAGAATTGTTTCACGATAATTCTAATACTTACTACCGCGGCCCACCTGTGAAGTGCCAATTTAAATCACAATTTCAGCCTTGGTTTTTCAAAGCTCGTTCATTTGCCTATGCAGTTGCATCGAAGGTCGAAAAGGAATGGGATCGCTTACAGAAAGCGGACCTCATCAAGTCCGAGCAGTATTCGGAATGGGCAGCCCCAATAGTCCTTGTTCTTAAGTCTGATGGTACCGTGTGTATCTGTGGTGACTACAATCTTACGATCAACTCAGCAACTAAACAAAATCATTATCCTCTTCCACACGTCGAGGATCTGTACGCTTCTCTCTTGGGTGGCCAAAAATTCCCAACTTTGAACCTGAAGCATACTTAGAACCAAGTCGTCCTAGACCCCGAATCCTGAGAAGCGACAAACATCATTACGCACCAGGGTTCATTTCAATACAAACGACTCCTAATTGAAGTGAGTTATACTTCCGGCTTATTTCAATGCTTGATTAATAGGCTCATGAATGACATACATCATGTTTTCGCTCATCTTGATGATATATTAGTTAACAGTCCACCTAAGAATAGTCACCTTGAGACTCTGAACCTAGCGCTAGCACGTTTCGAAGCGGCAGGTTTCAAACTCAGGAAAGATAAGTGTACTGTCCTTGCAAACTCGGTGATAAAACTGCCGTCCACCCACTCGAACATAAGCTCAATGCCTTGAAGACGGCTCCTTGCCCCAACAATTTTAGTCAGTTGCGTTCATTCCCTGGGTTGGTTACCCACTTTAGTCGATTTATTAATCAATCGGCTACAATTATGAAGCCTCTTTATCGATTTCTTGATAAGAATCGTTACTGGAACGTTTCGGAGATGGAACAGTTCTTTTGAACACTCAAAGGCGTCCCTTAACTCCTTTTTTGTCCTGATTCATTACGACCCCAAATGGCCTACCATCCTCAAATGCGATGCGTTACCCATCAAGACTTGGGTTCAGTTCTCATGCACCGAATGCCTTCTGGGGCCGAGATACCGATTAGCTTTGTATCAAGAACTATGTCCCAGGCGGAAATTAACTATTCAAATGTCGTTAACGAAGCCTTAGCAATAGTGTTTTGCTTACTACGCTTCCACTTGTATGATTTTGGCAGACTCTTCGAGGTTCATGCAAACCCCTCGCAGTTTTATTGGATGAATAACAAGGGATAAAACAAATTTCCTTGCCAAGAATGCAACGATGGGCACTGACTCTTTCCACTTACACATATTCAATGAAATATGTTACGGGTAGTGCAAGCGTAGTGGGCGACGCCTTAAATAGTCTTCCCACTGTCTACGATGGCGTTAACGGAGCACCTACTTTTAAGACCATGAATCTTTTACAGAACTTAGTTAACGCGCCCGTAACCTGTCAACAAATTAGACAGTAGACCTCGACAGATCCTCTCTTAGGTCGCAGATAAAGATCCTTGGAATCGGGCTGGCCGTCCACTGACTACCCGGAATTCCAGCCATTCTACAGCCATCAGAACGAATTGAGTCTACAAGACGGATGCGTACTATGGGGCAGTCGTGTAATTGAGCCACCACTAGGCCAACAGGTCATCCTTAAAAACCTGCATAATGCTCATCCTGGTACGGTTGGAATGAAAGCTTTCGCCCGCAGCTCTTATTGGTGGTTAATAATTGAAGAAGATATCGAAAACATGGTAAAACTTGTCATTTGTGTCAACTAACACAAAAGACCTTACCGAATGTGCCTCTGAAGCCTTGAACCTGGCCGACTTGACCTGGTTGAGCCATTCCAGGGCCATAGGTCTTGGTGATAGGTGACGCCCACAATAAATAGATTGAAGCTTTTCCGACCGGAAACACTTGTTCTTCAGTTACCTCAATCAACAAGCTACAATTCATTTTTTCTACTTTCGGGATACCTGAAATGATCGTTTCAGAAAATGGCCCAGTCTTTACTAATGCGGAATTTAAAGAATTTAGGAAGAAATGGAATCAGACATTTAACCACTGACCCGCACCACGCGGTTACAAATGGCCTAACGGAGCGCGCGGTTCAGACGATAAAAAACGGGTGATTCAAACAGACGAAAGTGGACATAATTACGCAGTTGTCACGCTTTTTGTCCAGATATCATATAACCCAAAAACGACTCAACCGGTTCTTTGCCTGTAGAATTTATGTTCAAGCGGTAATTGGGCGCACGGCTCGATCTGCTTAATCCTTCAATGCATTATAAATTCAAAGAACAACAGAAAAAGATGAAAGCGCGATATGATACGCACATGCGACCTCGAATCCTCTTGCCTAACGATATTGCCTACACTTGACTGGAACACGAAACGAATACGTGTCCACCGACTGTTCAAAGAAGTGAGGGTCAGATAGTAGGAGTGACTTTAGAAGGTGGGAGAATTGTGCATCGACAACTCGAATACGTCCACAGCCGAATGGACATAGAAAGGAAAGAATCCGGGAAGTTCAATCTGCCAGCAACCCTGGATGTCGATTCTGGTGTCCCGAGGACGGAGTATCTACGGCCTACTCAGAGCTCAACGCCATCGGCCAAGATGTGTGTTTATCATCATCCTCCTACCACGCCCAGCACTAACATAGGGACGGAGGAACCACTGACTCCAGCAAATGGCGCATTGGGTCTAAAATACCATCCTGGGAGGATCGACCCGAATCCGCAAACCCGCCCAACGTTTTCAGGACGAAAATTATTAGAACATTTATTAACTATCCTTCATTAATTTTACTATTTCTCCTCCGTTCTTTCCGATGCTGTCCACTTTAGGGTGGAGGGATGCAGTCTATGCTGTCCGCACTCTCTAGACATCGCGCCACCCCTGCACGACAGAGCAACTTTTAAGTTCATGTACGCAGGACCAGATCACCTTTGTTTTGATTGGACAACTTTCAGCTTATGACATGCCCGCCTTGCCAAATACCCTGCCGGGTCCCCAAGACGTCACTTGTTCTGTGTCCTGTTCTCAGTACACGTTCTGTCTACAGCTGGTTTTCTGTTTTGTGAACCTATCAAGCAATTCTAAATAAAACACGTTTATTAGCATTTTACTTATCTTCGGAGTTAGTGAGGCTCTTAATTGCTTTGTTGTGATTTTGTAAGATAGGTCACGACAATAAGCGGATTTAAAGACTCGTTTTCGAGTCTATACTTGATTTATAAATTACCTGCCCTACTATTAAATTACTCAGTGGGAGACCAAGCTAGAGCAGTTCCTGCGATCTGGGGCGATGCTGGACTGAGAAGTAACACCTGATCATGCAATACAACCGTACTACCGAGTACGTATTCGAGTTACCTGAATTCTAGGCCGTTAGTATAGTAGAAAAGAAAAACCCAACGAAATCTCTGTTGCCAAATAAAACTCATCTTTATGCTATCAGTCCTTAGCACCAGATAATGATCGCAATTTTTCGATTAAACCCCAGTCTGTCAAAGGCTCACCCTATCGCTTCCTGAGGGATATGCTCATCAGTATGAAAAAACCTAAACTAACTTATTCTGCTCGGTTATCAGTGTGAGCAGCTCATTCTATCCCTTCTAGTACGTACCCTAATCCTAAGGATGTGTCCAACTGAAACGAACGCAGTCATCGCCCAGTCCCAGAGGTCATTCGTCTTCCAACTTTGGCGAAACTGATAAACTGTATTGTAAGTTTTGTCGTGCAGGCAGCATGGGTGGATTGCTTACTTATATCACCCTTTAGAAACAATCGTACAAGAAGAGTACATCCAGGTATTTGCTTTCGGAGGATTGGGCCAGCAGTTGAAATCCTAGCCGTTGGCCCCGCCATGTGGGAGGAACCAAGCGGTTGAGTCAAATCTAAGGGCAGGTGAACCCCAGAAAACCGGGAGCACTGAAATTTATACTCAGAACATGATTGCTCTTGGGGGAAAAAAATAGTACTGGTCCCGTATAGTGCACATTGAAAGTAAACCTTGGACTGGCAGAAGAAGCCACACATATTTGTTGTAGGGCACATAATAAAGGAACACCCCAAAAAATCGCTTTTCTGAATCTGCGGCTTCATAAATTCGTTTATTTTTTCCCTTGGCACCTAACATTTCAAGTTTCAGGGTACAGCAGATGTAATCCGTAGACTTTTTCCTGACCGATATGCTTGTATATAGTATGCATAGCGTTCATGTGCTAACAATAACATAGAGATGATTTCAGATAAAGCAGATTGAAGAACTAGAGCGTCACGTGTGTCAACGCGCTGCTGTTCTGGATATGCTGACAGAAGATGAAAGACAAGAATTTAGCAGCAGGAGACGTAAAAAGATCGTCACTTCTTCAAAGTGCAAGAAATAAAGCCACAATCACGTTTTCCAAAAGATCCCAATCGGTACGTCCACAACCATGCTTCTATGCCACTCGATAAAACGTTACTCGAAACATTATCCCTAGATCCAAAATTCTGCTTGCCTCGTCGAAAGCTTAGTTAATTAGAGTTAGAAACCCGATTCGATAATCACTGGAACCAAACTTACGACCTAAAGCCCGTATCAGCAGAGAGCGTTCAACACTTTAAATCAACGCTGGTGAATTATAGTTATCAGTACTTGAACAAGAGACCGCAAATTCGGGGATTGCTAACAAAAGCACACAAAGAGAAGTTGAAACAGCTTCAAGCGAACCAAGACATCCTGATAACAAGACCGGATAAAGGAACAGGCATCGCTATAATGAACAGATCAGATTATTTAACGAAGATGCACTCCATACTATCCGACCACAGTAAATTCCGAGAAGTGCATTAAGAAAAGGATTGCACTGATGAAGTAGAGGCACAATTGACTGACTGCTTAAAAAGACTCCATGCAGGGGGTTTTCTAAGCGACCGTGACCTCGAACGCCTCAGACCAGTAGGTACTCACATCCCTCGACTCTATGGTCTACCGAAGATCCACAAAGAAGGCTTGCCCCTTCGTCCAATTTTAGACATGCGAAACTCTCCTTATCATGCCATAGCAAAGTGGTTAGCAGAAAAACTAACGCCCGTATAACGTCAGCTAGTGCCACGTAGCTACCGAGATACCTTCGAATTTATTGAAGACGTCAAAGAACTTAACTTAAACGGCATGAAGATGCTATCTTTGGATGTCTCATCACTTTTTACAAACGTCCCTGTCACTGAGACAGTCGATTACCTCTGTGAATTCCTATTGACCAGTGAGCAAGAAACAGGAATACCGACAAATGCACTGAAAGAATTATTACTAAGATGCACGTTAAATGTGCAGTTCCTTTTTGATAACCAACTATACAGACAAATAGACGGCGTTGCTATGGGTTCGCCACTTGGACCTCTCCTAGCCGATGTCTTTATGGGCAAGCTGGAGAAATTTCAGTTAAGCGGACAGACCAATAAGCTAAGATACTACGGTCGATACGTCGACGACATCTTTGCAATTGTCACAGAAGAAATAAATGTAGACGAGCTCTTATACACTGTAAACCAAGCAAATCCGTCGATCAAATTCACGGTGGAGATGGAAAGAGCAGGTTCACTCCCTTTCTTAGACGTCCTTCTAAGCAGAAGA
Source organism: Schistocephalus solidus (assembly GCA_017591395.1). Lineage (NCBI taxonomy): Eukaryota > Metazoa > Platyhelminthes > Cestoda > Diphyllobothriidea > Diphyllobothriidae > Schistocephalus > Schistocephalus solidus. The sequence continues at coordinate 367,443 of WEDG01000100.1, forward strand.
CCTGACGGCAGCATCCGAAGGAGCGTTTATCGAAAGAAAACCTGGTCTGGGCAATATATGAACTTTAGCAATTTCATACCTCTCCAACAGAAACGCAATCTAGTCCGTTTCTTAGCGCAAACGGCCAGAGAAATTTGCACGGCAGATAGTATCGAGGAGGAGCTTGGGAAGATCCAGAACCTACTTCGAGAGAATGGATACCCAGATCGGTTTATTACAAAGCATCTTGTCACAAGACCATTGAAACCTGCCAAGGGTACTGTGGAAAAGAAAACTCTATTCCTCAAAGTGCCCTTTCAAGGGGATTCGGCTAGTGAACTCCTGAAAAGACGCCTTAACCAAGCCGTTACACAAACGTTCCCAGCAGCGAAACTTCAGATAGTGTTCTCAACGAACCCTCTTTTACGAGGCGAAGGCAAGGATAGGTTGCCGGCTCAGACCACCTCCATGTGCATTTACTCATTTACTTGCTCCTGTGGAGCAGGTTATATTGGTCGCACGAGTCGGCGCTTATCCAAAAGAATAAAAGAACACATCCCAGCATGGCTGAGCAAAGGGGAAGTCAAGAGCATAAAAAGCGCCATCCTTGCACATCTTGTTGACACCGGGCATGGTGTGGACCCCAGCGAAGCTTTCCGTGTAATTTATAAGGTCCCACCAAACTACCCCAAGCCACTGGGTCAACGTCTACTAGCAGCAGCAGAAGCGACTGCCATTAGGTTGAAGAAGCCGGTCTTGTGCGCACAAAAGAACCTCGTACAAGCTCCGCGCTTAGCTTGGCCAACGGCCGCTTAATTGCATGCATCCCCCGCGCCATCTCTGTCCTCCCCCTTCTCCTAGAACGGCTCTACCAAACACTTGCTGCCGCCTATCACATTGTCTCTTATCACCCTCCCCCTATGCACATTCCTCAGATAACCCACACAAATGGACGAACATTATCGATTTCATGTTTTAAATTTCTACTGCGTTCCAACGTTTCCCTATAACTGTACTGGCCTGAAGAGAAGTTATCGAAAGCAGCACGTATGCTCGCCAAGTCGTCTTTTGAAAAGTTTTATATACCGTATCGAATAATACTAAAGGTAATATTATCCTATATTTACGTTGTTCAAAGAAATCGGATCATTAATGAAAGTAAGTAATTTTTATTTGTATTGTTTACTAGTGTACAGGCATAATTTTAACTTAAATTCAGCAACATTTGCAGTAAAATACGGAACTTTGTATGCCTTCGTTAACAGACAAAGCAGGTTCCACACGAGATCAGTTCATTTCCTGCGTTAATTTTTTTAGAGTACGATACGTAATATACCAGAGTATAACTTCTACTGTTTACGATACGCTACTGTATTCTCTGTTACCTGGAAGTTTAGTCTGTTTGTAATGCATGCAGGATATATCGAGACCTGATGGATAGAGATGGTATCGTAATTTTACCGTAAAATACTCATTGTAAGAAGAGAGAAAATAGTAGAATTCTATGCAACATCTCATAGAAAATGCGCTCACGAGATGAAAACCACGTGAGCCTTGAACTGCTTGAGTCGTGGTTCTCTAGCCCGCAGTCAATTGGTAAGCGCACTGGCCTCTCGGTTCCGTATCCTGTGCCACGATTTTGCCTGGGCAAAATTGATGACCAGGTATGGAGGATGCGGGTCACCAGCAGTCTCGGTGATAACGAGCCAAATTTCCGAGTAACTTTCCCGGTAAGAACCGGCAACGGTGATGAAATCACGGCCGTTAACGACTCGGGTACAAACCGAAATACTGCGCACCTTGTGCCTCCTATTACCCTATTCTTCAAAAGTTTCTGATCCTGGGTGCAAGAGAGAATCCGAAAAGTCAGGCCAATAAACGCTCCATTCCAACGATCGTATCTTCTTCTTCTTCTTCTTCTTCTTCTTCTTCTGAGAAAGAAGCCTCCGATTATGAAATCAAGGCTGCTGCCTGGTATGTCCCCGTGTTACGTTGTGACTGCGGGGGGCTGGAATGCCATGAGAAACGTGACGCACCTGCTATGTGCTTCCTCGGCCAACACACCGTGGGAAACCCTCATGTTCATTACGAGGGGCTTGTCCATTTCATTGCTATTAATCGCTTAGTCGTAACAAATCCCTTCCTGTGAGACATAACGAGCATTCAGGATATCAGGTACCTCAATATATTTCATACGCATAAGCAACTAGACTACGCGCTTGTCTAAATATTCAAGTCGCAGCACGAAGCTGGCCAGCGACGCCAGCAGCTAGTGGCTTTAACCATGCTCTTGTGAAGGTTCACCTACGACCCAAACTTCGCGTGTCGAAAAGAGACTATACGAGGGAAATACAACGCCGACAGTTCCAAGGATCTCGTTACTATCATAGATCTTTTTTTGGCTGCCCCACAGACGTTTCGCTGTGCTGACGCAAATTAAAACTTCCTCTCCGATGAGGAGTTAGGCCACAGATTTCTGCGCCGCAGGGACCTAATATCTGGCACAATTATCCAACTGGTTGATAACGCAACGGCTACTCACTTTCTAGTAATTCCAACCGCACAAGCCCGCCCCATATGACCATGTGCTGCAAATGGCATGACCACAAACTGTGGGATATAAAATGTCGAAGATGTTGAATATGTTTCAGCTAACAGAGACGAGGAGGCAGTATCCGATCTTAAAGACGAGTCAGTTCTTTAATGCGCTTGCCCCAACGCTCAGGAACAACCAAGGGGTTGTTGACAGTCCTGATATGACTCTACAGCAGCTGGTCTATCTCATTAAAAGTTAACTGAAATTCGGAAATTTGTTTTTTCATTACAAAGGACTGCTTAGGTGAGGGCTGTAATATTGCCTCTAGAATAGCTTACTTACAAGATATTTCAGTCACATCAGAAGATCGTCTTTTGAATGAGCTTCTTTCGGGCACCTTCAGAAGTCACATTCGATATAAATGCCGACTAAATTTATGTGTATGTTTCCATTTCGATTTCCGATGTTCTCAGAAATCAAATGTATTTTATAGAAACCTTGCACAAAATATTACTTTTTGCGTGCATTTCGTAGAAAGTTACGTTTTCTTTTAATTTTATACTTGAAGATAGAATAATATTTGGTTTAGAGACTGTAATTGTGTTTTTAAAACCCCGAGGTGGCAATCCCGCAGTATCACCTGTCGGATTAGCAATGCTGTTGATGAAGTATACAACCTGGTTCACATTCCTTGTCAACTTTATGAGCACCATATAACATCTTAATGGTGTAGATGAATACATAAATTTCCTTAACGAGAAAGTAAACAGCCTGTAGTTTAGAAGCCGAAGGTTGGGTTTGAAATTATTCGGGAATCCAAAGTTTTAAACAATGTAAATTACGATTTCTTTGATTATAAAATTTGAAGAGGTAATTTGCCACCAAATGAGTACAAGAAAGAACATTGTTTTGCGTGATTTACGTAAAATATGATTGCATTTATAAGGGCACAGAAAATAAATGGAAAAAATCACGCTATTTAAGTAACAACATTTACCGAGTGTGGTTTTACCAGAAACTAGACATGTCATTGAATGTTCGGCATTCTGGCGGCACATAAATTTCTTTGTATTACGAAGCATGATAATCAATATTGCAACCCCATATAAGTAATCGTATACAATTGAAAACGTATTTCAGAATTTTTCCTAACGTTTCATGAAATAGGTCAGCTACTGCGAATTCCGATGGGAGGAGCATTTTGTTCAGTTTCCTAATCCGGTCGGCTCAACCATCTGGGTGTGGTGATATCAGAACTGAAACAGCAAAGCACTCGGCGAAGAATGCCACCATCTGTTATCTATAAGTGGCGTTCGGCAGTGTTAGTTTATTGGCGACACGGCCTTGTGGCCCAAATTTGGGGAGGAAACGTTTACAGAGACTGTAATGATGTCGCTGTTACGCGAACCCTCAGGAAAGGCGACCCATCGCCATGTAAATATTATTTTGAAATGAATGCTCTTGACATCACTCCAGGCTTTACAGTCATCCTCTGTAATCGTTTCGAATTGAACCTATACTCGCATATAATCAGTGCGGTTTCCGGTCGGTGAGGGCATGTGATTATACGCACTACTGGCCTTTGAGAAGAGGTATACGCGATCGCTGAGACAGGAACTTTATTCGTCTGACGTTTAGGATTCCAACTCTGGCCCATCTTCAGAAACATAAACGGGTAATTCGTACACAGGGAGTTGCAGTATTTATATAATGCAGTCGCTATGCTACTGCATAACTATGAAAATTAACGGTTCCCCCTTCATCGAGGATGAATGCCCTCTGGTGAACTAATTGTTGGATGGCCGGCATGCGGGTAGTTATCCGCTGAAATTTCATTACCCTTGTTGGAGGCTGGCGTGATGAATGCTCGGCCGCCTGGTTCACCGACATCAGCATTGGAAAATGTGTTGGCCTGCGCGCTCCCTGAGTGGCTGCTTGATTTGGCTAAATTGAGTCTCACAACGAATATTGGTTGTGGAGGCCATTGCACTTGTTAATAGACTAAGGGCCTGTAAACAACAAGTCAAGTATCTCGCGGCTCATGCGACTATCCTCTTTTGCGAGAATTTCGGCCTCACTGAACTAGAATTTGTGGCTGGTTCTAGCTGAATGAGCCGCGACCTGAGAATGGGCGCAATTTCGCCACGCTGCTGCCGCCTGCTCGGCAGATCACGTCCGGAGCAGTCTTCCAGTTTCTCCGACGTATTTGTTTTGCTCGCGACTGTACCAGATCCGAGAGACGACTCCAGATGTTTCTTGCCGTGGCAGCGGATCATTTGGTCTCATTGCCTGACGCCAAATAGTTGCCTCCCGTCTGTGTGCTACTCCCACTCCAAATGGTGCGAGGCGGCTGACGGCCTCCGAGACGTTTTTGGCATATGGAATCGCTAGCCAATATTTAGGGTCTGTGAGTTTAGTCGCTCGTCGCGTTTCCGCATGCACCGGTTGACGAATTTGCGCGGGTAGCCATTTTCTCTGAACAGCTGTTGAAAATATTGCGATTCCGCAATCCCGACTTCCGGTTCACTGCAGTGCATCTCAACACGTCAATATAAAGCCCTTGCGCAACTGCGTTTGTGGCTGATTGGGTTCTTGCTGACGAAGTTCAGTACTTACATCGTATTTGCTGCTTTCTTGAACACGTTGGTCTTTAGGCCACCACAATATTTTCGGCAGAAGAGTACGTCGAGGAAGGCAAGCTGGTTTTTTCTTCGTCCTCCATCGTCAACTGTATGTCCGGGAAGACGCTGTTGAGATGTTCTTTGAAAGTGAGCACCTGATCTCGTTCGATGACGACGGTGTCATCGACACACCAAGTCCAGAATTTCGATCTGTGGTGTTGGGAGGCCAATGACTCTAACCGTTGCAGGATCGCCTCGACTATCAGTCCGGAGATCGGTGAACCTACTGGTGTTCCCTTCACTTGCTCGCAGATTGCTCCGTCAAACCTGCAGTACGTCCTAAAACAGAACTTCCGTAGCTGAAGGACTTGAGTGTGTATGAGGCGATTATCCGATTCGTCGTATTTGCTTCGTAGGAGTAGTTCAACGGTCTCGACTGTCAGATCCTGGGGGATAGAAGTAAAGAGCGACGCGACATCAAAGGATAGAATTACCGCACTTATCCTAGCGATCGCATCTACCTCTGCTCAATTACCTCCTGAGACGCGTATTTTAGCTTGTACCGGAATTGCTTCGTCTCTTTAATGTCACTGACAGCCTATCCCCGTTTTTTGGCGAATTATGTCCCTACAGTAAAGCACCAAGACCAGAATCAGTGCACGTAACGACGATTTATTTCCTCGATGGCATCGTAGGCACTCGTCAGGGTTGCATTCTCTCACTAATTCTTTTCAACTACGCGATATACTATGCTATTTATCAGGGGTTGACAGTCAAGTGTCAAGTGAAGATAGTAAATTGAACCCGCATGCACTTATCTGATTCAGTAAACTGTTTCCTTCTAGGCGACATGATAGTAAAAACAGCTGGTCGATCAAAGCGGTATTCGGAGGCTGCCACTGGTAGTATATGTCCCGGAAACCGTTCTGTTGATGTCAGCACGAGAAGGGACGACAAAGCAAATTCAGAAATTGAAACTATCGGATGTATAGGGATAATCACATGATCGGTGAATTACATCAGTAGCCACAGACGAATCCAGGTAGTAAAATACAATGCTTTAGAAAATAAGGATAAGTAATAAAAGGCAGAGGACTTCACCAGCCGTCCATCCTTACGTACAAATGAAATGGCGATAGGTCGGTGGCCGAGAATTCAAATTAAGTAGCAATAAAATTTCGCAAAAAGCAAGGAAGTCGGGGTTAAATTGGCGAGGGGATAAATCAAAGAGCAAGGCGTGACGAGAGGATCAATCCAGTAAGGATTATTCCATATTGTCGTAAGAAAGCACTTATAGTTAGAAGGACCAGAACGAAGAAGAGGCTATAAATGCGCAGTCGGCGTCTGTGGGTTGCTCAAATGGTCAAGAGTAGCAGAAATGGAAGTACGCGCGCCAACTGTCACAAGGGTTCAAGTCATGGTTGATCGAATGAGAAAAGAAACCGAAAAACAGGGCACGGTTCAACTACTTCGCCTTGTTTGCTGTTGATGATTTCTGACTGATGGGAGTGCAGCGACAGTCGTTGGTGGATTGAATCGACATAAAAGATGCTCAAAACCTTCGTTAGGGGGGTCGTCGCGGGGAGGTTGAAACGGCGTCTGGAAGTGCGATGGAAGAGTGCTGTTCACAACTAAACTACCGGAGATTCTGCTGCTAGAATCACCACTGAGACCAGCACGCAACGAGCTCGAGGGCGAGGGGGAAAGGGTTTCTGAAAGACTTTTGACCCCCATCTCTGCGGAAATATCTTTGGTGGCGGTGGGGGTAGGCTGTGATTGATACGGCACGATTAAGGGTGCAGACCCACCCGAAAGGTGCCTTTCATGGTTTTGTGGGGGCATGACAAAGAAGGTACCACCACAGTCCTGTTGTACAGGATCATTACCGTGACGTTCAGGTGCATTGAATGTGTGCCCAGTTCGCTGGTAAACCATCTCCGAGGCTGGTGCGAAGGGCGTAAAGTTGGAACCAGGACCACACGAAACGCACGCTTTGGAGTCAAAGCTTTGGTTGTCATTGGGCATTTCTGTATTAAACATGCCCTGCTGCTCGTGATTCAAAACGAAAATAGGCGTTTGTGGTTGATGTTGAGGTGCTGTGAATGGTTTGTAACTCAGTAATGAACCTGTTGACTTCCGCGAACTATGATCAAATTGTGCTGCCGAATCTGCTACTGGATAACAATTAGCCGAACTTGTTGATGAAGGGGCTTGATGACTTTGTGTATATTCATCGTCACCTTCAAGCAGCCTCCTAATTAGCGTTTCCATTATGACTCGAAGGCTCTAAAGTAGAAAGTGTAAATTGTTCAGAAATAATAGCAAAACAAACATGGCCGTTAATTGGAACGAGCACACACTCTACAAAGTGTATCAAAGTACCGGCCCCAATTCTACAATAGCAATAACGTAACACCAGCTGTTATAATTCCCACAGATACTTCTAACCAACAAAAACTGTGACAACAGTTTCATGCAAAAGGGAGTGAATCAGTAGTAAGTCAAGCATGGCTCTTTTAATAATCCTGTGGTACATATAGTGCCGAACTTACCGGCTACAAATGGAAGGTAGCAAAAAGGCAAAACGTTTTCTGAGGGTCACTAAAAGTCAGCAAAAACTAATTACTGGTACCTAGAGCTCTATCGGTCTGACGTTCAAATTCATATTAGAACCAACCAACAGACATGGTGTTACATGTAGGAAGGCCGAGGCTTGCAGTACTTATAGGATGCACTACCTTTCCTGCCGAGTGACAGCCAAGTTACAAGCCGCATTTGACCCACTGATTGCTGGGCAGTCATCAGGCAGGTTCATCAGTGGCCCGACAATTGTTTGGCCGATCACGCATTGACCGGTTACTGTCGATGACACTGATTTTTCGTGTAATAGTTAATTAGAAACTATGGGCGTTTGTACCGTTCTTTAGAGTAGTGTTTATCCGTTCTTCTGGACAATAAATACATTGTGTCCTAACGCTGTCCAGACAGAAGGGAGACCGACGGGATGGAGAAGCATGACTAAAGGAGTTCGCGTTGGATGATAAGGTGCATTCGATGCCGACTTCAAGAAGAGAAAAGATGGCTGATAACTTCCGATACGTCCTTGTCATGAAGGGACGACCTCCTAAGATTAGGTCCCGTGAGATCTGGTTCTTCATCTTGTCTTAGCGTACAAGGGGTTAACCTCATTATTCGGACCGTTTATCGAAGGTATTTTAATCTAGCAACTCAATCCTCTGGTTCACTGCGGTAAGTTTTGGCACGCCGACAGAACGGTTTCACAAATGCATTTGTGGCCGATTGGGTGGTTGCTGTTTGAACTTAGTACTAGCTCGTTTTTTGCTTCACTAAACAACTCGGACTTTTAGATGAAAAATAGTCGCGACAAATTTGAACAGCCTAGAACTTCAGATGCTTGTTCTCTTCTTTCTTCGGTGTGAGTTGTATATCCGGGAAGATGAGGCAACTCCCCATCAATACCTACATCGGATACCCTTTGGAGGCTAAATTATATGCTCAACATACCAAGAACCTGATTTCTGGCAGTGGCTTTAGAACACCGGCGACCCCAGCCCTTTCAACACCGTCTGTCTATGAGCCCAATAACCACTGAAGCTACTGCACCACTCTTCGTGAAAGGGCGCAGCCCGCTATTACCTGCTGACGAGACTAAAGGTCTCATTTACGAAGTGGGAGTAGTTCTTTTTTTCTCTTCCTGAATCTTCTGTCGGTACTTGAACGACCTCGAGACCTGAGGCAAAATACGCGTAACAAGTTTGCCAGACTTAAATACTGCCTGTATCAGCAACTCTTTGCCTGCTAGGTTTGTACGAAAGGAACTTTGACAACGCGTTACTGCTGAGGCATCGGTGCATCGACGCAGCACTGTCATCTTTCGGGGTTATTAGGGCACGGACACATCAGGGTACAAAACTAATTGCAATCAACGGCGCGGTTCCAAAAGTTCCACTGCTTCCACTATGACTGTGCTACGTGGTTGCAATAGCGGTCAGGTCCCTGCGGCTGCTTCACTGCCTTCTAGAACTCCCCATATTATATGGGTCAGACGCAATCAAAAACAAAACATGAAAACCACCATTTCATCATTCTTTCGGGGATTACCAGCAAAGCCAGCGTGCAAGAAGCCTGTGAAAATCCGCCATGTTCAAGCTGCTAAGAGCTAAATAGAATTGTTTACATGATGACCCAATGATAGCTCTCTTTCTAAACTTTCGTTGGCGTTCCGTCCAGCAAGCCGGATTATCCTTAGTTACGACTCGTAAAGGGGGTGTCGCCCATATAAAACAACCAAGTTGGAGGAACGTAAAGATTACATCGGGCGCGGGCGGCTGAACATGCAGCAGCAGTAAGGAATGGCGTATGCTCCCAAATCTCGGTTTACACGACAGAACATAGCAGTACCTGTAAGACCGAAGTCTCCATGAGGCGAGCGCATTTGTGTCAAGAAGTGTTCGAGTCACGTCAGAAGTCGATCAAAAAACCCAAAGGTGTCCCAAGCCTGTACAGCGCTCACAACGATAGGACAGGGTAATTACTAGCGCAACACGCATGGAATATGAAGATCCTTGAGAAACATAGTACGAGTCAACATGACTACGTAATTATCACACCAATTACTAACATCGGTGACAAAAGCCTGAGGATTAACGGCTCAACACATTACCACGCCCATTATGAGTGTCCACAACAAAGGCGATGTCTTCAACTCAGTCAACCCATTAACAGGCCTGTAGCCAGATACTAACCGCAGCGCTCTGCGCCTCCTTTTGCGTCTATAGCTAATTTTGGGTTTAAATATGCACCTGAAATGTTAATCTAAGAAAGTTCCCGCTCTAACAAAGAAACACACTTCTCAGTAGTAGTGCCTGGGATGGTCCGGGCATGATTGGGTCAATGGCAAAATCCGTCGATTCATTCCCTTCGCGAACCGGGAACGTTCCCTAAGATAACTATTTGACGTCCCTTTAAGCAGGAATGACTTTCCAAGGGTCCGCGTCATGCTGGCCTGGCTTAGAATCAAGATATCAAAACGCCCGAAGCGCACTCTTGACGAAGTCGATGAGTTAAATTTCGGACTTTTGAGATCTAAGATAGGGCAGTCGCTTAATAATTCAATGCCGCGCATTTACATGTTGCCGTCCGCAGCTAAGTGGGCTGGCTGCAAACTGATTACCGGAGAAATTAGTCATCGGATGCTGGCAGAAGGTTTCCGATTGACAGCCCGCTGCAATTGTTGTGTTGAACGGCATTGTTAAAAATGACAACCTATGTGTCGTTTAGGAGACCACCTAGCCAGATCTGATCACTTACGTTGCTGGGAACGACGAGTTTCAGAGATCAGGACTGTTTCACAGTGATATTAAAACAGATCTTTTTACAATTTTGAAAACTGAAATGTATGTTTTTGCATTTTCCTCGCACAAGTCTACAACAGATCAGCAAGCACAGGCCAAAAGAAGGCTTACGGAGGAGCCTTCTTGCTTACATAAAGTAAACATGAAACAACTGAAATTCTAAAATACGATTTCGGTTAGAAAGAATAACTTAGATAGGGTTGCAGTATTCGTTAGTACTCGACATGATTCCGTGATATTTCATTCACGCCGGGATGTAACTTCCGAGTGCATGTCTCCCCAGACAAGTGTGAGAATCACACTAACTAAAAATGACCACTTAAGAAGTGGTGATTTTTTCGGTTGAACTTCGATGTTTACAGAAATCCAAGCGCGTGTTATACGAAGCACGCACAAAACCTCCCTTGTTATATTTCTTTGTCACAAATTATTTTTACTCAAAGAAGGAGCATCTTCCGGATTTTAAAAGGTTTGTAATAAGGAGATTTTTTAAGCCCATTAAATGTTTATTCAGGCAACATGGTATCTGCACTTTGACTAATGCGGTTCATATTAATCAAAGATTTTGTGATCACAAGCTGAAATCTCAAAAACACAAATAAACATGTGACTTTCCTTAAGTGAAAAGTGTACGGAGAGTAATTTTCAAAAGGCAATGGCAGACGGTTTCCAATTATTCGGGAACTAGAAAATTTCTTTAAAAACCGAAATGACCTTTTCTTTAAGCAAAGAATAAAAGCACAATTTTCTGAAAAGGGCGTTTTTGAGCGCACTTTCTATAAAATATGTTAAGATTTGTAGCATCAAAGATCAGCGGAAAAATGGATACCATTTAAAGAAACTACGTTTACACGTGTACAAACAGACATGCACGCTAAAGCCATTATTCTAAATCAAACGAGATACCTTGAGAGTATGTTGTTTTACCTGAGCACTGCGACGTCACTTAAACAAGCTGCTTCAGGCTGTATAGTGTTGTGCTACCTTTGATTTCAGAACGAAAGTACCAAATCAATACTGAAGCAGCACAACATAATGCTTGCACTAGGGTTTTAAAATCATGGCGGCGGAAAGTGCCAGAAAAAGAATGGAGAAATAATATCACAGCTAATCATTAAAGCGTGGAAATCCCTCCTATCCCAAAGAAGGCCAACAAGATAAATGAGATTGCATCGACATTGTCGCAGGTAGCTTTGGCAACGTCACTGTTAGAGTTCCCCCCAGTGCGCGTTGCTGAATTAAACTGAACCAACTGACCCAGTTTTGATCGTGTCGAATATGTATTAGGACGCCAGCAAACCGATTTTCAATCGACTGCGGAGGTCGACTAATTGCGTCGATCCATGACCAACTACGGAGTGCAGCTTAGAGTAAGGTAGCCAAATCGGTTGGTTTGATAATCAAAACTGCGAAATTCTAATTACTTCCAAATTGTGTTGTGTTAGTACCCCGGGAAGTTAACGACGGTCAATCTCAAGATAGAGTTCAAAACATCCTACAGCAACATTTTTAAGAAATGCACAAAATGATGTTACTTGTACGTTTTTTCAACCAATCTAGTGGCTTATCACCGAATAATAATCGTCGCAAAGAGGTGCATTCGAAAATCTTCGGTGCGGTGTTCACGTAAATGAGGGGTCTGGACGCGTGAAAATCAGTCACAACTGAGAATTACAGACCTGCACGCAAGTTGAATACAATAAGACAGCCCCTATTTGATGCAACAACATCGGTGTAACATCGTAGACCATCAGAGACAACTGAAGCAACTTATACACGTCCGCTGTCGTCCGTCCAAGGATTTATGTTTCTGACTAAAACTTAAGACCGTTGCCTCACCAGATGCGAAGAGGCCAGTTCAGAATCTGGCTTGACACGAGCCACCAAGGCATCGTCGTGGTTCTTGAAAGTCACTATTTAGTTATTTTGTTGTTAGAGAGCGGTTAATATTACTCGCAAGGGTTTATTGTGGAATGGTAATAGAGGAAATACTTCATGGGATGAAGTGGCTGGAAAAACAAGGGATCGAAGCAGCCTGAATAACTGTCATCTATGTTAATGAAAACGAGATGTAACTCTCCAGGTGAAAGCAGGATTCGCAGTGCCTGAGCATAAGTAAGCCTACTTAACGTGCCCCAGACCCTGACTTTACAATCTAAAAAAGCTCGAAGGATAGAATTCTGTAAGATGCGTTGCTTGAGTTGAATTCGAGGAAGGGTTGAGCCCCTCACAATGGTTGTCGAAAATCCACGCAAAAGCCAGACTGACAGACCCACGGGTTATGAAGGGTTATATGGTTAGGTGACGTTCTCAGCGCGTTTTAAAAAAAAATCGCGAACAGCGCAAGCCGTCCACAAATGTTTAATCCCCTATCCACTACGGTCGGGTGTGGAGAACACCCAAGCTGTAAGTCGCGAACCAACAAGAAAATGGCTAAAATCCCTTGCATACACGGCGTTTGGTCAAGCTCAGTGGCTATCCGGAGTGACTTTCTACCAAAAGTAACTTCCATGTCAACTTTGTAATTAGTGACTGCAATTTGCCACGTCATAGAGAGAGGGAAGAGTGCAGTCTTGCTTACATGTACTTGGTACAACTGTGATCATATCCGCTCTAGCCCGCATTTATGATGCCCGAATGTTACCTCTCAGCATTTCACGACCTCCAACTGCGAATCTGGAGAGCTCGACCCACTCTTTCCTTCAGAGATCTAGCACGGAAGGTACAAGAACCACTTTTATGTCTCGGTGGACTCTACCGAAACAGGTTTTGCGTTGCCATCCTCTTCGAAGTCTCCAGGTGGGCAACGGCGCCAGATCTAGGAAAGCAATACTGATCTCATGAGGCAGGTGAAGATAAACGTCCCAAACCACTTCAGACCACTTGGTAGAGTAAAATGCCCTGACGATGCGGTCGTGTCGAGTGCACACTGTCCTACCTGAGACGAAGTCACTACACTTCACTCGAAGGATGTTTCTCAGGCAAGAGTGATCAAATACTTTTTGTTTTGGTCGTGTTCACGGGCAGAGCTTATCATTCACAAACGTCTAGAAGGAATCATCGGATTTTGTGGTGATACAGATATTGTGTGAAAACCCTACAAGCACTATCTGTTTGGGAGATGTCGTCTTACTTTGTCTATTCGGCAATAGACTCACCCCGAGGTATTTGATATCGTCTAATTCTTCAAGTTGACAGTCAGAAATCCGAGGGGCGTATTCTTCTGATAAGAGGTGCAGAGCAAAAACCATTTGGTCTTCCCAGCGTTTATGGATAAACCAACCAATCACGGATTTCATTCATTCACAGCAATATACGTTGTAAGTCACTGAAGCTTTAGACTAGAAGGACGATAACGACAATCTAGTGATCATGTGCAAACACAATAGCATTTAAAGCGTGAAGGGTCCTTCAGAGGATAGAGTCAGGAGCACAGGTAAACATAATGAGCGACACTGACAACCTTACGAACGCAAGATCGAAGATCGACCAACTGGGAAATTGTTGTCAACTAGAATTCGCGCAGTGTTGGAGCAATAGTAGACAATGGTCATTGCGATGATTTCTGTTGACTTAGTCTACTTCTACCATCCGTCACAGGGACTCACGATTGACAGAATCGAATGCTGTGGCGAAGCAAACGAAGCAGACGGCCGTCAGCTGCCGGTGGCGAATGTGTAACTCAAAAATGCGCTGCGGTGTTAATGTTAGGTCCCTGCATTCATACCGAACTCGGAGCTCGACTTCGTTGGGTCTTATACTTGAGTCACACATACATCGAAATCGCCCAAGAACAACAACGGTGAAGAAACGTGCAATAACATCAAAGCTTGTGCCACGATAGTTCTCGCACCTCATCTTGCCTCCCATCTTGGAGATAGGCACAACGATGCTTGGGCACCAGTCATCAGTAACGACTTCTTTGAACGGTTGCTCAATCGACTCATGGAGCTGGGGTGCCACAGTGCCCACACAAGACCTTGAGACTTTAGTGGGAATACCGTCCACTCCGTGCACCTCGATGTTGTGCAGACCTGACCTTGACCAATTTTCCAGCAATAAAGTCGCTATTCGCATCGCAAATAGTCACTCAGTACAGAAGGCTTAACACTAGTCTGGGAGATAAGTTAGTAGTTTTTCAGTGTCGCCAAAGTTTTACGGCCGTCCCATGGATGCGGCTAGTTCAACCCAATATTAATTTTCGTAATCCGTAGCTGAGTTCGCTGTCATTTTTTCGGAGTTCATGGAAGAACTCATTGTTGCAGGCAGGCAAATGTAAGGTTCCTAAACTGCTACAATCACTGTGTAACCGTTGGGCTAATCAAAGAATTTTATCAGCCGCCCTATAGACTGGTGACTTAAATCAGGGTAATTTGTTATTGTCCTGCACTTCGACTCGGGTAATGAAGCGAGACCAAACTTTTGTGCTCAGGACCTCAGCTCTGTTGGTTTTTCGTAGTTTTGCAACAGTAAGTCGTTTGGCGCTAGTGAGAGTATAACTTTCGGGCATGTGCGTATGAGGACCTCCCTTGACCTATTGGCACTTCCAGTTTCGCAAAATGCATCGGTCTGCTATCATCTATCCAGACGCGGAACCTTGGACCGATTAGATGTGGTCAATTCAACTGGTCGTACGGCCCCCGTTTGAATACTATGTTAGTAGAAGTTCGTGTTGATGCTGAAAGCATGCATTAGTTACAGTCAGTGCTTGACAAAAATCTCCAGGACTCTCCTACTATTGTCGCATCGAGAGCCAAGCCCAAAATGGGCGTGCAGTTGACTGTTTTAAAATTCGCCGGGTTCAATCTACCCATTCCAGTCTCCGGCGACAATCAGCCGATAACGGAGGAGTCTTAACCAATTCTTGCAGGGTTCTCTATAGCGATGGTCGGCAGCTGATGCAAATGCGTACACAGAGACGATATGAATTTTTGAAAAGCAGTCCTCAGTCGCACGGATACTTGCCGGTCAGTAACTGGGGGTCCACGTAAGTAGTGCGTATTTCCCTCGTTGCAAGAGGGTAATCACTACATCGTGTCTCCCAGATGAGTCGCCGGGGGCCACTATAGTAGAGGGTGAAGAGGAAGTTTACCGCTGGTATATTTATTTATCGAGGGACTGAGTCGTAAATTCGGAATTCCGTCAGACAACGGATGTACACTTCATACTGATGAAGACCGCATGTCGTCAGATATTGGGTACCAGGGTCGAGGAACGTTCACACCTTTCGGCATCCAATGCCTAGAGTCTGCTTCAGATTGAGTAGCCCAGCTCCCAATCTACTGCTCGCACCACTAGACCAGGGCTGTGGATCGTGTCAGTTCCCGCGGACGGCAAACAATGGAGCACGATATTCGCATCGGCTCTTTCATAAGTTTTGAGATTCATGATACAGGCGGGTTCCTCACAGCCGCTGAAATTGGTTGAGGCTGTCTTCGCCAAAGCTTTGATTCAAGAACTTAATCGAAGGGCAGTGGAGGCAAGCAAACTTATTTGATGGTTATTCACGTTCACCACATCCAAGCACTGTCATCAGACCTTAAGGTATTTTCTAAAGCAGTTGGTGCACTCGGTTAGTGTTGTCGCAGACGGTACGCAACCGTTTATTCAACAGATCCGAGAGCCGCCTTCCATGACGGTCGTAACACCAGTTACCATATGTGGACGCGCCAGCTTGGTTAACGGTGAACTCAGTGAACACGAAGCAGTTAGTCTCGTGCAATTTGCCTGCAATCTTAAACAACAGCCTTAGTAACTCCATTTGAAGTGACAGTAAGTTTGAGGCAAAGCTAGGTGAGTCTCGACCAAGTTTGGTCTGTAAGTAGCCTTTCTGTGCCCTCTATATGCTATTTGCACTCCAATCGCACATATTTAACAGTACAACAACGGTGGTGCGAAATGCTAAGGTGTTCTTTCGACCTGTTAGCTGTTATTTGTCAACTAAAAAAACATCATGTAGATCGGTGTCAGCAAAAAATGACTTGCAGACAAAATAAAAAGCCATGATGAATCGCATTAGAGGTAAACGCTATCAGAGAAGATAATGTAAACATCGGTAAACCATTGGGAAGAATGAAAGAATTACCTCTGGCTTACAACTGATCTCCATCCAAGTAATAATTTGTCTGGAAAGCTGGTCCATCTCAGACCCAGAAACGGAAGAATCAAACGACTGAAATAAACTCTCCATGAAGAGCTGAAAGAGTTGGATTTTGGTGGGCTCTGTTACAACAGAGTTTGAGGAGTCAAAAGCATAGGAATTAGCCAACGCAATTCGCTCATAGTTCCTAGCAAAATTTACATTAAAATTGAGCGTACGAATTTAGAATCTGTAGGGCTTTGACTTTGTTCTGTAAAGTTTCTATCTCCATTCGTTTTTGTGACTTCTGTTTTGCCAATCTTAAGATCAATGAGATAGCTTAAAAGAAGGTTAGATGACAAACGTCCCCTACATCGGTTCAGAATGGTTGCTTTACTCATCCGTATTAATGAGCTTCCAGGGTCGGCTTTAACTGGGTGAATAAGCTCTAAAAGATTATCAAAGCCCCTCTAAAAATCAACCAAATTTAAATGGATTTGACTGTACCTTAATAGCGTCTCTCCTCCGCTGCTCAGCTTCTGTGTGCAGTCGTCTCCTACGAGCCCTGACATCAGGTGTGACGAACATATCGTCCATGTCGTCAGAGGCATCCATTACTAGCTCCGCCTGTCAAAGATTATATGAGAAGTGTGAAAAATGGTTGTAAGATACAAAACAATGTTTACGTAGTTTCAATTGTTGATAAAGTAGCACAGTAATTGATGCCGAACCTGAGGCAGCTAGGGCACACCCCCCAGAATCCAATTGGTCGACAGATTTTTAAACAATTGGCAAAAAGACAGGCGATTCAAAGTTTTTGAGTGCTTCCTCAAAAATCTGCATGTCTTTCCCATTTCTTCACTTCATTGTTACTACTTATAAATTCTTAGCTTTGAGGAAAGTCTCTCTCCAAGGTCTTGTTCAAGACTCCATAAAGCTGCTGTAAAATCTTTTAGTGCTAAGCGAAGCAAACACTTCGCGAAAATCATACCATTTTGGTAATTTGTACTACGTCTCGGTTATTAAAAAACAGACATAGTAATGGGTAACATAAAGCATTAAATTAAGTTATGCGGTGGTAGTGAACTGACCTTTAATAGCAGATGCTATCACTTCGATTTTCTTTTATCTTGACACTTGGAAATAGGTACATTGTGCCCATTCCATAATTAATTTTCTTTTATTAACCCCACATTAAAAGGTTGTTTTTATTTTGTCTTATGTGATTGTGTGGGATGAGCGCAAGTACAGCTTATTTTGCATTTCTGAACGCACACATACCCAGTGCAGCCGTTCGTCTCTTTATCTTTTGCTGATTAGTTCTACTTTATGTTTTGGCCATCTGAACTGTCAGAAAATGAGTTCAGCACCCCAAAACTTAAAATTTGTAACCTTTTTTAATAGCTCGAAGGCATTCCAATGACTTGGGAGAATGGCCCTGTCACATGAAAGCATCTGTCCTTATACTATCGAAACAGGTTCAAACCCTGGGTCATACATACTCATCTCCGCAATCAATAAACCTACTTATCTATTGATTTTTTTCTATAAATCTTTATAAAAGCCTTGTTAATACCCACCTCGTATATCTTCGTCAAGCCCCCGGGACAGCAAGGATTTCGATTGGGCTGGACGGGGCGGATGACGGGGCTGGGGATGTGGCCGTATGCAAAAATCTCCACATTGCCCCGTCCAGCAAAAAAATATGCAGGACGACGCCTCATATTTCCCATTTTTACCCCAGCCCACATTCACGATATCTGGTAATTCATGATACGTAGCTCTGTTCTACTGTTCCACGCTGAAATGTTGAACATCGCAACCATTACGGCCTACGGGTGATAGTCCAACCATATAGTCCAGCAATATTCCTCGACGAAGAGCCAAAGCGATCACTTTTAACGACCCAACAATCTTAAGTCATAAGATCAGCCACCCCTCGCAATGACATATAACACTGGAATGCAATTATATGCATAGGATTCTTTATTGAAAAACAAGTAAAGTAAAAGTGTAATAAAATATGTAGAAGGATGATAGCGTTCAGTCAGTGTACGACATGCTCGTCATTTGTACTCTGCCGGGCCGGTTCCTGAAAAAAATATTTGATTAGTTCCGAAGAAGCTAGCCAAGGTGATAGTCCAGCGAGTCAATTTATAGTCAACATTTAATTTATAGTTTACGTTGTACATTGAAAATCGAAATTCTTAAACTGACTACTAGGTAATTTGCATTTATCAAATTTATTTACCGTGTCTTCCGATCGATGAAGTAGGCGGTTCATGCTGGTGAACGTTGTCTCCAGAAGAAGCTTAATGAAATGCTCTAAATCATTCAATGCAAAATGCTTAACCGTCCCAAATCTGTCACGGCATTTAGTTCGGCCACCATAAGGTCTCTGGTTCCATGAAACCATTCGATGGCTGTTTTCCGCGGAGTCTCATTAGGGCAGGTACCATAATGAGTGTGTCGGCGAATGGCCTCGATATATGTCAAAATAATAAGTTAGACCTACCACTGACGATGGGCTTCCTTTAAAAGACCGCTTGCTCGTCAAACCAGCCCAACAGAAGTTGAGACATATCGATGGTCCCAACATGGCCATCAGAATATTTCTGACGAACTCCTTATCGCTCTTTCCACGGATTGTGAACTTATATTTTATATATAAGCCACGTATAATTGCTGTGCCTGATAACCTACCGTTTGTTGTGCAATGTCGTTATCGGCACTTAACTTGGCAATGAAGTCTTCATAAGCCTCGTTCGCGCCCAGGGACAAAGGGAGGACTGAAAACTGTACTTCGTTGCCGGTGGTCATCACCTTGTTTTCGGACATCATAGCCATTAGCCGTCCTATTGAAGTGCCCAGTTTGAGTATTTTTAATGTTACGTAATCAATTCTTCCAGATTAATATTATCGAAAAATTTGAACGACCTCACCGGAGTACAGCACTCTTCTTCTGCACTTGCAAACAGCAGTCATGTTGTGTACAAGAATGATGCTGCATGCGTAGGCTAAATTTTCTAAAGTTTAAATTCCATAAAACCGAATTACTGATATGGTCAAGCCTATGCTGCTGACATTTTTGGTCTGTACGTGAAGGAGGGACTAGGCAAATTTTCCTCAGTTCTTGGCCTACAAATGTTTTTAAACACAAGGTTAGTTAATGTAGTATAGGCGGTGGTGACGGCCTTACATCCAGCCGTCTGTCTGATTACGTTCGCACATCTTTGATGTCGTCTTCCTCATAAGAGGCAAACGTGGGTTGACGGGGATATCTAAAGACACAATGCTTTAAATAGAAAACTCACTTAATTCTTTAACCCCCACCCATCGGGTATGGCTCAGAAAATGGCAAGTTGTCAGTGACAGTGGCCTTAAGAGCCACCATTCGCGCCTTGCCTAAAGTTAGGCCCGCTCTTAATTTCTTCACTTGATAGAGTGGGGTTCCTTCTGGGGGCTGTCGGTTGTTTTAGAGAGGGGCTGCCCTTTCACTTTTCTTCTTTTTCCAAAATACGTATTCTTCATCATAGAACCACGCATTGGCAACAGCAGGTATGCCATTATCATTCACAAATTTTACTAGTGAGTACAGCTGCATGACATAACAACAACGGAGATAAAAATAAACTTTACAGTAGAGGTGTGTAAAAGCAGAAGGAGGAAAAATTGCCCTTCAATATTAAAAATGACATATTTACAAATAATATCAGATAAATTGGCAGTACAGTTACTATTTTCTAAACGGGGAACTCTAAAAATAAATTTTTTGGAGAATGAACCTGAGGTCGTGACCAAGTCCGTGCAGTCCAAGTAGGTAAGGTACTGTTTCTCGTTAGCCAATACATATGTTAATACACACGGTCAGTTGCTGATAAGTACAACATTATTGGAAGTTTCTGTTGTCACCAAGTACCCATTGTGGATGATTTTATTTGAACTGCGAGCTACCGGTTGACCGTCGTATGCCTTTATCGTCATCCAACAGCCGTGGGCATGTTGGTAACTCGGACAGACCTCTTGCTGAAAAGCGTCTGTAAAAAGGCATGGCTACGTTAGAAGGCGTACTGTTTTTAGAAAAAATTCAAATGGGAAGGCAGAAAAATTGTCCAATATACCAAAACGAGTGACATCTTCATGGAGGTGAAGCAAACAATGAACATTATAAACTAAATCAGACGGACTCTACAAAACGGGAAAATCTGAGACAAAATTACTCACAAGAAGGTGAGCGAAATCTAAACAAGTTTACGGCAAAATTGGGTGCAAAAAAATAAAATGGCAATGGAAACTTGTAAAAATTGTTCACAACGGAGTTTCAACAGATGAGAAGATAAAATGACGGGGCCTGTATACAATAAAACTTGTCGGTACTCCGCTGCCTTCAAATATTCAAGGAAATCAAGTGGTCTGAACTTGTGAGAAAACTCCGCTTGCAGATATTGACTGCATTCTTGATGGAAGCGTTTAGTGTGACAGACATCTTCCTGGTGGCCAGCCACCATATACATAGCAGCTAACACATGACGCCCAGACAGACAAGGTGCCTATAATTGAGTGCTAACGAGGCCACTAAATCTATAGGCGATTCCGCGAACGGGGGTGTACCCCTATAATGTTCTTGCTGAATCCTCAATCAAAACGACCCGTCATCATGCAGACGCCCACTTTGCAGTGGGAATGCCATGCGGTTTGCCATGTGGGTCACAGCATGAGAGCACCTTCTTTGGTAACTTTACATCTATTAAACCGATTACCTGTCGCAACCGTTATAACCATTTGTAGGAATTTGTACAATTTACATTTGGTATTTTTCTTCTCCTAAACCTTTAGGTCCGCTTGTTTGAATGGGCTAAAAAAATACACTAAACTTTGACTAGCAATTGGGCGTCTCCTGTTTTCGCTTCCGCATGTCGTCAGCGCTTTCTTTATTGTGCTGCGCGGCTTCAATTATTTGCAGTCAAGTGCAACGATCGATCTCCATTCCTCGATCTCCTTCTTACGGACGTCCTCTCAAGTGAACTGCTGACTCTGTTCATCATCCTTGGTTCATAACTTTCTGGATCTTGTGTACAGCTCATTACATGCCTCAAAAACATTTGCTACCTAAGAAGGCTACGTTTTTGTGAGTCTGCATTCGAACAATTTTCTGTTGTTTTTACCGTCCTCTTGTCGTTGTTTTAGTTTAGACACACATTTGCCCACTTAGCGTTAGTTTTTATTAACACGTTACTTCTTAGCAGTTTTAATCCGTGTTTAAACTAAAATAATGGTGACCCCATTTTCCTGTCTTTACGCAATATTTCACTTGCTATGATGGACATCGAAATTAATACAGACTCTCTTGACGTTAATACCCTTTCTTTCAAATAACCCCATTTATGCCGAACAACTCCCGCGTATGGTTTAGGCAGATCGAGGCCGTCTTCTCGACACGCCATATCACCAGTGAACACACGCATTATTCATACGTAGTGCAATAACTTCCCTACGATGTTGCCGTTAATTTTGAGGATCTCCTTGTTCCGATTCCTGCTGTGTAGCCTTACACCCGGTTGAAGGATGCTGCAATGCAGCGTGTGGCCAAGTAGGTCAACTGCTTGCTGCGTGAGCGTTTCACGTAGGTCGAACAAGGTGACCAAACGCCTTGCCAACTAATGCGAAACATGCGATCTTTGCTTGCTGGTCGTCATATGGATGAAACAATTTTCTGGGAGATCTGGCCTGCTAAGCTTCCCCTTCCCATGCAACAGGTATTGACTATGCTCAACACGCGCACCTCATTAGAGAAACTACCCTTTCATGCAGATCAAATCATGAAATGCTACTCTAGTGGCGTCGCATGTTCTAGTCTTCAACAGACATCGGTATCCACTTCAAGATCTGATAATGTTGGCACTTCAGATCATGAAAACACGTTAAAAATAGAACATGACGATCTCTATGTGAAATTGCTGTCGTGCAATTGCGTCTCTCAACGGGCCGTACCATCATCAGGCCTTTCGCAAACGCCAAATAGCGGGCGCAGCAGTGAATATGAAGACTTAAAGGACACAGTACGCCTCTAATGCACGTAAGTCAGCAAAATGTATTCTGCCATTAACAATCTTTAGTCAACCAGACGTCAAACATATCGACGTCAACGGTCCCAATCCCGTAAACGGCAGCCACATAACCTGTGCTGCTATCATCGTACCAACGGTGTGAAAGCCCGCAAGTGTATTTCACCGTGCACATTCATACAGCCACCGCAACAGTTAAACGTCAACGCCAGCCAGTAATGTTGAAGACTGCTGTTGGCCCATCGCGACCCAGTCGCCTCTTCTATACCGCTAAAGTCAAGCGATCTCCGTTACCTTGTAGATACGGGTGCTGAGGTTAGTGTCATTCCGCCTCTCAGGCATTACCACCTCAAGCCTTTGCAATTCTCATTCCAGGCCGCTAACAGCACCGCAATCCACACAAATGGACAGCAGTCCCTGACTCTTTACCTTGCTAGGAGGCAACTTTTCCAATGGGTCTTTGTTCAAGTCGATGTCCAGTCACCCAATATTGGGGCTGCTGCTAGTGTTTCTTACACTGTTTTAGTGGACTTGATAGCAAAATGGCACTTTACGACACTCAAAAAATTCGCTAGGCGAATCCTTGATGATTTACCCCATCCCCTGCACTCTGAGCTGATTGCTGTGATGTCTTCCCGTCCGATGCCCTGAGGCTTTCGCCATATAGCCTGCCGTACAACGGCATACCAGCGCTCCGTTTTGCCATTTCTAGCACGCTACCTTACGTGTGAAGAGACTGAAATAAAAAAGCTGACACTAGAACTGTCTCCCCACTAGATGTCCATTTTTGACTCTTTGATTCTTGCATATTAAGTTTACTTATCCTATTATCTTAGTGAATGGAGCCATTTATATTTTTGCTGAAAATTTTGAATGATACTTCAAAATAAAGCGTATTCCTCTCTCTCTCTCTCTCTCTCTCTCTCTCTCTATTTCTCTCTCTCTCTCTCTCTCTCTCTCTCTATTTCTCTCTCTCTCTCTCTCTCTCTCTCTCTCTGATTTTCGGTCACAGCCTTACAGTCGATTTGAAGTATCGTAGACTCATTGATACCGCAACAAAACCTTTCACCGTTAGTACCGTCACCTGTGAACTTTCGGTCGGCATACACTTGACTTCTCCAAGTTCGACATTAGCTGACACATTAAAGGACTATCCACCCATCGCTTAACCTTGTCAATTTACCGAGCAAATTCAACACACAATTAAACATTACATCGTTACAAAAGGGCAACCCGTTCATGCCCATCCACGCAGGCTTCATCCAGAAAAGCTACGAATAGCTAGAAATGAGTTTGAACACATGATAAATTTGGCTATTATTCGCCCTTCTTCCAGCCCATGGGCCTCTCCACTTCACATGGTCCCCAAGAAATCGGCCGATGATTGGAGGCCATGTTGTGATTATCGGGCCTTGAACAGAGCAATCGTCCCCGATCGGTATCCCATTCCTCATATTCACGATTTCTCTTACATGTTGGTTGGAAAGATCATCTTCCCCAAGATATATCTCGTGAGAGCATAGCATCAGCGGAAGACATCCCCAAGTCCACCGTCACTAAATCCTTTGGCTGTTTGAATTTCTCCTTATGAGTTTTGGTTTGCGTAACGCGGCCAAATCCTTCCAGTGGTTTGATGATGAGGTCTTGTGGGGTCTTTCGTTATTGTTTGTATATATCGACGACATATTCCCCGAAAGCTCCTTGCCAGCGTAATACGCATCGCACTTGCGTCAAGTTTTCTGTCGTTTCCAGCAACATGGCTTGCAATTAAACGTCGAAAATGCCTTTTTGGCGTTCTTTCTCTTGATTTCCTCGGTCTCCACGTTGACCAGCATGGAATCACACCACTTTCAGAGAAGTTGCAAAGCGTTTTGTCTTTTCTGACTCCCAAGACCCTAACACAGCTGCGAGATTTCACTGGACGTATCAATTACTACCGGCGTTTCATCCCCAACTGTGGAGCAATACTGTCTCCCTTGACTGATCTTTTGCATTTGGAAGCCGAGCCAATCGAAATTTAACCGGTAGCCCACTAAGCTTTTGAGGCAGCCAAGAAAGCCCTCACTGATGCGACTATCGTGCACCATCTCAACTCTGATGCTTTGCCTAGTCGATTTTGACCACTGACGCTTCCAAACGTGTTGTCGGCGCAGTCTTGCATCAACAGGTGAATGACCAGTTGCAGCCGTTGGCTTTCTTTTCATAGTAGCTACAACCGGCGCAGACTTACTACAGTACTTTTTCTCGCAAACTCCTTGCTTTATACTTGGCGCGTCGTTTTAAATTGCTTTTGAATTTCAGCTCCTTGGAGTTTACGAAGTTTTAGTCTCTACCATAGTGTAGAAGACACGTTGATTTGTAATAACTCTTGAGTGGATTTTTCAGTCTCTAAATTTTGGAGTTATTTGCTTGGACTTGACGATTCTGTGGATATCCAAATATTCCTTCACTGAGGATTATTAAACGTCCCGGACGTTATAAATACGAGAAATACAAGCCTCAACTTTCACCTGCCTCCAGAATTCACGTCAGCGGTGTGCTGCTGTAATCTGCTCTCAATCGGAGAAGGAGAAGTCTCAACAAAGGCTGAGTCGTTGCATGCTTCTTGAAGTCTGACTGCTGTATATTATTGCACCCTAGCCCATTTATTTAAGAAGATTTATAAATTAAGTGCATTCGCAAAGAATCTAAAGTGGTATGGAAATCATAGACGCTCAGGATTCATCTGCGCGGAGAAAAAAAATGGTGCCGCGGTCGGGGGTCGAACCTCGCCAAAAAACAAGTGGCGATGCACCTAACCGCTCCACTACATCCACACGGAAAATTGATAGAAAAATTGTAAGCAAACAGGCAAAGATGGCAAAGACAGATATTCAGTTACTACTTTCCTCGTGCCAAGCGGGCAAAAAGCTTGATAACACTAATGAATTTCACTTATGAGGACGAAAGGTGCATGGGGTGTTTATGTCTCCTACAGAAATTCATTTTGTTGGAGAAAGAGATAAATAACTCGAAACAAGAAATGGCCGATCGAAAAGAGAAGGTTCATTGTTCACCCAGAAAAAATACGCCCTTAACAACCAGTATTCCAACAAAAGAAATTACGTACCCAAACATAGCCTCCTCGATAATACCTAATTTACAGCTAAAAGACTTTGCGTCTACAGAACTCAGTAAATCCGTAGGCATTTCATTAAATCGAAAGGGAGATCAAACCAGCTCATGCATCTAACTACTATCCTCCATCTCAGACAGAAGCCGATATGCTTTGGATACACAAACATATGCGGCATCGTTGCTGGATGATACAACAAAGGGCGATATTGAAAAGCTTGTTGAATTTGAAGGGCTGAAGACGAAGGATTTGAAGCCAAAAAAGGCCAAGATTATGTTACAAAAAAGGAGTTTTAACTCCGAACATAGCTCGTTATTACCGATAGATGCTCAGGTTGAATCCTCTGCTGTTTATACAGGAGCAAGTGCAGAAAAAATAGGCAAAGGTCCTAAAAGGGGTTCGCCATTAACTTTAGGAATCGTTTTCGTACTGGCGCAAATAGCATCGTCGACCAAAGTAGAATTCTTCCTGATACTGTAATCCTATCAACAAATCAGAGCACCAAGTCACTTAACAGACATTTCGACCGAAAACGCAATCTAGTTATTAAAGGGGCTCCCGAGTCCACTTCCCTGGTTGCAAAGGAAAGGAAAGAACATGACTTCGGTCTTTTCCGAGGATACTCAAATTCAATTCTTGACGATGGCGAATGCTTTACTGAGCACAAAGCATTCCGTTTAGGGAAAGCAGGAATTTCACATAAAGTTCATCACCGAGGCCTCTTAAAATCATTCTTGAAAATGATCTGCAGGCTTCACGCCTCCTATAATGGAGAATGGCTCTCCGTAACTCACACAGAGATGTGTTTTTTAGCCAGATTACAAACCGACGGAAAGGCACAAAATGAGGATGCTGAGAACAGAACTGAAAAGGAGAACAGAACAAGGAGAAAAATTGCTCCAAATAAAGGACGGGGAAATGAAAGTGAAGAAGAGGTTTTTCTTGTTGCAGACACCGTACATCATAAAGGCAGGTCCTCACACAGACGGGGGACACTAAATATGAAGAACCCAACTGTACAGAGCTCGAATAATAAAAGGAACGCTCTCCAGAATTCAGAGGATGACCACTCCTCAGAACTCAGTGTGGGCGGGATGGACACCATTTAATCTCGGAAAGCACTGACAGACTCTAGCATTCAAATGCACGAAATGAGCAGAAGTCGATATAGAGGAGTTACCCAGTCTAAATTGAGATGTTTGTATTCAAATGCTCAGAGTCTCATTTCAAAAGTAGACGAACTCAAAGCAATAGTCTCAGACCGAAGCCCCGATGTCGTTGCCATTACGGTAAGGTGGCTCAAAGTCGAAATCGCGGATAGCGATGTTTCGATAGATGGATACCAACTATTTCGAAGATACCGAGAAAAAAGACAGGGAGGTGGAGTGGCCGTATACGTTAGGGCAGGTATATCAGCCGTCAAACGAGCACACGCCATCTTCCTTGAAAATGAATTTCTCTGGATAAAGATTAAAAAGGATTTTCCACCAAACCTACAATTCTTGACGATCTACAGACCACCTTATATTCCAAGTGCAGTTGATGAGTCACTCCTCCATTTGCTCAAGGAAGTTTCAAGTCACCAGGAGGTGCTTATTGCTGGAGATTTCAATGCACCTTCAGTTGACTGGGAAAATCTGACTGTTGATGGTGCGCCAACTTCCTTCGGCCACAAGCTAATGGGGCTCAATCTTGACCAACCTCTGGCACAGAAGATAAACATACCAATGAGATTTAGAGAGAACCAGAGAGCAAATTGCCTCCACCAAGTATTTACGAAGGACTTCTCTAACATTTAGGAACTGTATTCTATTGCACACCTCGGTAAGAGTGACCATAGTACGCTGATGTGGGATTACTCACTTTATTCCCAGCGCCAGAAGAGAACGGAAAACAAGCGAAATATATGGAAGGCTGATTTTTACGCGATGTAGAAAGAACTGATGTCCGTGAAATGGGACTGTTTGCTCAAAGGGAAAACAGAGGATGACTGGCAATCGTTTAAGAAGGTTTCACTCGATCTAATTGAACGCTTTTGTCCAGTAAAGGTGCAAAACAAGACAAGTCGCCCTGCCTGGTTAACAAGAGAATTTAAGAGGCAGTTAAAGAAGAAGTATAAAAAATGGAAGATATTCAGAGAAACAGGATCAGCAGAGCATCTCAAGGAATTTCTTCACCGCAGAAATGCTGTCAAA
The DNA here is from genome assembly GCA_017591395.1 of Schistocephalus solidus. Classification (NCBI taxonomy): domain Eukaryota; kingdom Metazoa; phylum Platyhelminthes; class Cestoda; order Diphyllobothriidea; family Diphyllobothriidae; genus Schistocephalus; species Schistocephalus solidus. Next base: position 395,408 of record WEDG01000100.1, read on the forward strand.
AAATGATTTATAATGCAAGGAAGAGCTATGAATCAATAATTATTCAACAGGCTGAAAATAAACCTAAAGGTTTATTCAATTATATCAATAGTCGATTAAGAAACAAGGACCCACTCGCAGTACTTATGGATGAGAATGGTGTTGAAATCGTTGAAAGTTTCGAGAAAGCCGAGCACTTGGGTCGGTTCTTTGCCTCGGTATTTACTAAAGAACCGGAACTTCAGCTTGACCACCACAACAGTGGTGTTATAGATGCGGGTCCAGTCATTGAATATATACTCTTCCCAGAACCTCTCGTGGAACGAGAACTGCAAACTCTCAAAGAAGCCAAGTCATCTGGTCCGGACGATTTACCGGCAAATTTCTTGAAAGAACTGGCTGGCGAACACTCCAAACCACTAGCGCATATATTCAATTCGTCCTTCGAATCTGGGAAACTGCCATCCGAATGGAAGGCAGCAAATATATACCCCATATACAAGAATGGGGCTTGATCTTATGTCAACAATTATTGGCCTGTCAGCCTTACCTCCATTTTCTGTAAAATAATAGAATCGATAATTATGAAGGCGACCATGAAGTTCCTTGAGGAAAACCGATTGCTCTCAGACCTCCAGCATGGCTTCAGACAGAATCACTCTTGTCTTACCAGTTTATTGCTCTCGACAGAGCAGTGGACTCGCTAATTGGATGAAGTTGGAAGGGTTGACGTCATCTACACTGATTTCAAAAGGCGTTTGACAGTGTCTCACACCAACGTTTAATCTATAAATTATGTGAAATTGGAAAAAGGGGAATGTTGCTGACATGGATTGCAGATTTTCTTACAGCAAGATTTCACACTGTGTTCATCGATACCTCGAAGTCAGCACCTACTCCGGTTCTAAGTGGTGTCCCCCAAGGCTCCGTCTTAGGACCGTTACTCTTCTTAGTGTACATCAACGACTGTGTTGAAGACCTGGGTTGCAACACCTTCATGTTTGCAGACGATGTTAAATTGTGGAAGGTCATCAGATCTGATACCGACAAGCACGCACTTCAAGAGAGTCTCAACCATCTTAGCAGCTGGTCTGCTCGTTGGCTCATAAATTTTAACTTTGAGAAGTGTGTGGTCCTAAGACTCCGTACCAGAAAGACCAGTAAGGAGGATGATTCCTACTAATACCTTCTCAATGGGCAGCCCCTTTCGATTGTTGAGGGACAGAAGGACCTCGGTGTTCTAATAAACTCTCACTTTAACCATCCTCACAGTGTGTAAAGGCAGCTAAACGCGCAACACAAGTTTTATTTGTGCTCAGACGGGGATTTGTGCAGATTCATAACGAACTATTCCGAAAAACCTACGGAGCATTTGTTCGATCTCACTTGGAATAGGCCATCCAGGCCTGGCGTCCGTAGTTTAAGATGGATCTTCTACAGCTCGAACGAGTACAGGCGAGTGCTACGACGATGGTCAAGAATCTAAGTCATCTGCCTTACGAAACCAGACTATTTAAACTTGCTTTGTTTCCTCTGAATTACAGGCAATTACGAGGTGACCTCATCCAAACTTACCGGATAACCAGAGGCCGCGAGTGTGTCCTAGAATTTGCTGACTTCTTCGAATTGGCTGAAACGGAACATCTGCGGGGTCATCCCTTTAAATTGCAGAGGAAATTGGTCCACACGGGCGTCCGTCGGAACGCCTTTTCGCAGAGGGTCGTTGGTGCATGGAACGGACTCCCTGATGAGGTGGTCCTTTCAGAAACTGTTGACACATTTCATTGCAAACTGGATACTCATTTGCTGAGAAACTATTGTACATATAATGAAGCTTGTGTCAGTAGTTGCAGCTTATGCCTGGCCCACACATATAGATGATCTTACGTTTTCATTTGTCAGAGGTATTACTGTAAACGTTTTTTCTTTTGTCATTTTTGAATGTGGATAGGGAGCCCAATGGCAAAAGCCTAATTTCCTCAATAAAGTGACTTAAATGGACTTATTCATCATTTTCGCCATCTTTTGGAGTGAAGATATTTTTGGGTTCATACGACCATATACCTCTCAATTATGCACCCAAGGCCAAACCAGATAGGTACCCGCCCAGAGAAGTGCATCATCTTGACTTTATTTCGCAGTTTATTGCTGATATCAGCTACGTCCGAGGCAGGGACACTGTCGTTGCCGATGCATTATCCCGACCGGACAACAACAACTTGTCATCCAGCTTTGACCTGGCGAAGTTTGCAGACTCCCGACTAGAAGACGAGTCTATTGCTGACATACGTACATCTACTGCTCTGCAGCTTCGAGATGACCACTTTAAGCATCACCAGGTATGATTTTATGTGACTGATCTACATACACTCCCCGACCTGTTGTTCCATTAGCCTGCCGTAAGGTAGTGTTTGACCATTTTTACTCACTGTCGCATCCCGGCATGCGCACTGGACGCAACCTAATTGCTGCTCGCTTTGTCTGGCCAAAGATGTACTCTGATATTGCCCTTTGTACTAAGCAATGTTCAGCTTGTCCAAAAAACAATGTGCATCACCATAACTTTCCCCCAACCAGCACATTTGCCGTTCTGGACGTTTGCTTCCATCACGTCCACTTAAAATTAGTTGGGCCGTTACCATCTTTACATGGGCATGCATAAATTATTACAGCATTCAACCGTTTTACACGATGGTCTATTGCAATTCCGATAACGGAAACTTCAGCAAAAAATATCACCATGGTCATTCTGAATCACTGGATTACCAATTTTGGTGTAACAGCCACCATGACCACTGACCACGGAAGCCAATTTCAATCTTATCACTTCTTTGAGTTCAAAACAGCTTGGGTGAGCGCATATCACGACCACGGCATATCAACCGGCTTCCAATGACCTCATACAACGCCTGCACCGTCAACTCAAGGCAGCACTGATGTCTCACTCAGACACAATTGCGTGGAGTGGCAAGCTACCCCTCGTAATTTTGGGTATTCGATCAGCCGTCAAGGAGGACATTCAATGCACTGCGGCAGAAATTACACACGGTACACCTCTCCGCCTGCCCAGCGAACTTATTCAGTCCTCAAATGTAAACACCAGCATGCCGAATACTTTCGTCCAACAATTGAAACAACGCATAGCTCAACTGCGTCCAACACTGACTTGTCTGACACCCAAACGCGTGTTTGCGCAAAATGACTTTAAATCGGCTCGATTCATCTTCTTCCGGAGCGACGCAGTTCGCAAGCCTCCTTGTTCACCTTATGATGGCCCTTATAAAATGCTTTAATGGATGAACAAGTATTACGTCATTAAAAATGCTAACAAAACTGAGACAGTCTCCATCAACAGACTTAAGCTAACCTACCTCGAGTGCACCCTGCCGCCCGTTGTTCCATCTAATCCCCCGCATCATCACCACCCAATCCACTCATTTCTGTCCCTTCCACTCAACCGCCACACTTGTCCACCCCACCTAACTATTTGGCTACTACATGTTCACCACAACGCATTTCCACTCGTTCTGGTAGACATATGCATTTTCCTGCCAATCTTAAGGACTTTTTCCTGCAATGTTTTTTGAATTTTGCTATTACGCGTTCTTTTGTACAGCAAACGCTCTGGTCTGGGAGTTTTGTAGGTATTTGTACAAGTTACATGTTTGTATTTTTCTTGTTCGCCTGAACCTTATGTCCACTTGCTTTACTGTGCAAAAATTACACCCAGTGAACTTTGACTCGCAACTAGGCATCTCCTGTTTTCGCTGCTACATGTCGTACGCACTTTCTTTATTGTGCTGATCTGCCTAAATTATTTGCAGTCAATTGCAACGATCGATGTACTATTTAAGCTGGTTTCAATGATATCACAAAAGTCAATGTAAGAGGGCGAACTACCGCAGGAATAGAAAACTTCCACAAATTAGGGTCTAAGCCGAAGTTGGAAAATTACCGTCCCATTAATTTAACCTGCATGTTGTGCAAGATAATGGAAAACTTATAAAGAGATATATAATGAAATATCTGGAGCAGAAAAACATATTATGTGCTGCCCAGCATGGCTTTCGTTCTGGTCACTCATGTCTTACAAGTGGTCCTTACTCGCAGGAACAAAAGACAAAAGCCATAGACCAAGGCCATCCAGTTGATGTCATTTTCGTTTAGTTCAAGAAGGCGTTTGATAGCATACCTCATCGGTGACTACTTCATACATTTTGGCTATGTGGTATGCAGGGTAACGTCTTTCAATGAACCAAAAGTTTCCTATCATACAGAATGAAAAAGTACTTGTTGGCACAACTGAATCCGAGTGGTTAACAGTAGAAAGTGGTGTTCCACAGGGTTCATTCTTAGGTCCACTTCTGTACCTCATTTATATAAACGACTGCATTGATAATCTTGACTGTGGAGCCATCATGTTTTCCGATGAAATCAAAATCTGGAAAACCATTAGCTCTGTTGACGACGCACAGAAACTACAAGAAAACCTTGAAAAATTGGCTGTCTGGTCCAGAATGTGGCTTCTTACATTTAATATACCCAAAAGTTTAGGCTTTCGCTTGGAATCTGGGAGAAGTCGTTCACCCAAACACCAGATATACCTGAAAGTAATTTTACTAAGATCTAGGTATCTGGATAACTTCCAACCTAATGCCCTCCTAACATTCTAAACGAGCCATCCAAAAGGCAACGAGCATCATGCACTGGATCAGGCGCGCTTTCACTGTCTTTCCTTCAGAAATGTTTTCACATATCTTTAGTTCTTTCGTTGGACCGCATTTGGAATACAGAATGCCAACATGGATGCCCTGGATGAAGAAAGACAGTGGTCCCATCAAGCCGGTGCTAAGACAGGCAACAAAATTGGTGGATGGTCTAAGAACCCTGTCATATACAGAAAGAATTATCAAGCTTTACATGTTTGTTTTATCCTAGAGTCAAATGAGATGTGACCTGCTATGGACATCCGAATTATCCACGGACAAACCTGTTTGCTAAAATCCAAAGATTTCTGCGAGTTTTCAAACATGACTCACTTGCGCTATCATCCATGTTAGGTCAAACGCGAATGTATACGCCTAGCTCAACTAACCTTTTCTTTCAATCAGCGAGCGGCACGACCATGGAACTCACTTCCAAGCGAAAAAAATGACTTTGAATACCGTGGGCATGTTCAAACGACAGTAAGACCGCTTAATGTTTGGTAATCAATGACTCTCCTTGTAGGACTATCTTCAGCCAACCATTAGCTTTATTTCATGATTTCAATTTATGTGTATCGTACCATTACACGTTTGAGGAAAAATGTATAACTGCATTTTATGTTGTCTGCATATACTTGCATTTATGATTTCGATTGTACATAAATAAGGTCAACAAGGGCTATGCCCGTAACCCTCAAAATATACAATATAAAAAATATCTTCATTCCTCGATTGCATTCTATTGGATGTCATCACAATTGAAGTGCTGACTCTGCTCATCGTCCTTGGTTCATAAATTTCTGGATCTAGTGTACAGTTCATTACAATCCTTAACAATACTTGCTACCTAAGAAGGCTACGTTTTCGTGCGTCTGCATTCAAACAATCCTCTATCGTTTTAACCGTCCTTTTGTCGTTTTGTAGTTTAGACACACATTTGCCCACTTAGCGTTAGTTTGTTTGTACACCTTAGTTCTTAGCAGTTTTAATCCTCATTTACAGTATAGAGCTTTAACTTGTCCGACATATGAGAGGGCAGGAGTGCTGCAGATGATATTCTTTACCCTCACCTCCACTACGTCATCCCTATTAGGTACTTTCAGGCCCTATGAGGATGTTCTTCGACTCTGCTACACATTACCCCAGAAAGGCATCTAAAGGCTGTGGCTTACCAATACCGGAATATACTCCGAAAACAAATGTGTGTCCTATGCTGCAACGGCTAGCATGGCCAAGAATTGGCCAAAGGTACTAACCAGAGCATTTAAACAGCTTTAATCCGTCAATATGGAGCTGTATACGCAGTGTGGGAATGCTGGTGGACTGACGATTTTCAACTCATCCAAAATACCACGCTAAATACCCAAGTGTACGTAGCCCCACTTAGAAAGGGGCTTGTTAATGCTCGTTCTAGGCGTTTGCAAAAGCTTCGAAAATTCCCATTAAAAGATGCAAAAGACAACTGTGCAAGGATACGCGCTGCTTTCGATAAATTCGCTTGAGGCCAGTACAGTTATAGGGAAACTTTGGAACGTAGTAGAAATTTAAAACATGAAATCGATTATGTTCGTCTGTTTGTGTGGGTTTCCTGAGAGGTGTGCATAGGGGAAGGATTATAATAAACAGTATTAGAAGAAACCGTATGATGAGCGGCAGTGAGTGTTTGGTAGAGCCGTTCCAGGGGAAGGGGGAGGACAGAGATGGCGCGGGAGATTGCATGCAGTTAAGCGGCCGTTCGCCAAACTAAGCGCGGAGCTTGTATGAGGTTTTTTTGTGCGCACAAGACCGGCTTCTTCAACATAATGGCAGTCACTTCTGCTGCTGCTAGTAGACGTCAACCCAATGGCTTGGGGTGGTTTGGTGGGACTTTATAAATTACACGGAAAGCTTCGCTGGGGTCCACACTATGTCCGGTGTCAACAAGATTTGCAAGGATAGCAATTTTTATGCTGGTTATATTGGTCGCATTAGTCAGTGCCTATCCAAAAGAATAAGAGAACACCTCCCAGCATGGCTGAACAAAGAAGACGTCAAGAGCATAAAAGCGCCATCCTTGCCATCTTGTTGACATGGGGACATAGTGTGGACCCTAGCGAAGCTTTCCGTGTAATTTATAAGGTCCCACCAAACTACCCCATGCCACTGGGTCAACATCTACCTGCAGCAGCAGATGTGACTGCCATTAGGTTGAAGAAGCCGGTCTTGTGCGCACAAAAGAACCTCGTACAAGCTCCGCGCTTAGTTTGGCCAACGGCTGCTTAACTGCATGCATTCTCCTGCGTCATCTCTGTTCTCCCTCGTCCCCTGGAACGGCTCTACGAAACACTCACTGCCGCTCATCATAAAATTTCTTCTCATACTGTTTATTATCATCCGCCCCCTATGCACACCTCTCAGAAAACCCAAACAAACAGACGAACATTATCGATTTCATGTTTTAAATTTCTACTACGTTCCAACGTTTCCCTATAACTGTACTGGCCTGAAGAGAAGTTATCGAAAGCAGCGCGTATGCTCACCAAGTCATATTTTGCGTCGTTTGCAAAGGCGTCCGCGGATCCTTGGGGACCTTCGCGTGGTACGACCTAAGCATCTAGAACAATAACTTCAACATGGAGGGAGAAAGTTGTGCCTTCAAGCAGAATTCCCACAGGTCTGTCTAAAACAGTGCACACTAAACTGGTTTTGGTCTTTGTCAACCTCTATGTTGTCTAGACCTCCTAATAATCAACGTAGAAAATCCCTACCAATTGAGTTCTCGTGGCTAATCTTGGGCATTTGCCGTTCCGGAGATTCTTCTTCCGCTACCGAGGACGTAGACAGGACAGAGGGATCCTCAGTTGCGGCGTAGTATACCCTATTGGCACGTCTATTACAATTGTAAATCGTATTTCGGTGACATCCCCAGTAATTTTGCTTAATGTTTACTTCGAAAGCAGTGAACACTTCAACATATTACTGATATTTCGGCATATCAAAGAACCAGTTGGTCAGTAGATGTTTCATTCACATAAAAGATCTAATTAAACAACTATTTCCGCAAAAGCAGTTGCAAATCATGCCATATAAGTACTTCAGTATGATTAAAGAAAACATGAAAAAAAGCAGTGGAAAACGTACGGCAGTCCTTCAAAGGGCAACAACGAATGACGCAATGAAAATCAGAGACGCAGCGTAGCTCACGGTCAACAGTTGAGTAGCCGCCAAATCACCAACTTAAACAAAACTTATTATAAGGTCGTGCAATAATGACTTCATTAGCCACGCAAATATTTAGAATTTAGAATTTAGAATTTAGAATTTATATTTGGTTAGCACCGGGAAGGTACTGTCTAAGCAAACATTAGTAACGAAATAAAGTTATGACAATGTGTGCAGATAAAATGTACAAATTCATAAATTTTCCTGCTATGTCAACAGTTAGCAATGTTTTAAAATTAATCGTGAACTAGAAAAAAATAGGCAGTGAAAAAACTCCTACCATGAAAAATGGAGGCAGAGTTCAATAGGCCTTCATTTTTCGAATAGAAGGTAGGAGAAAAAAACCGCTTAGGAAAAAAATAGTCAGGTGGTAGAATAGGGTAATACTGCAGTAGCATTTCAGAATGAGATAATGAAACGTCGAGGTGATTCGTTCTTGATCACTTAGGCGTATGAAACAGAATCTCACGAAAATGCGTCAATGAACTTAAGTCCTCAGCGTCATAGGATCCAGAATTGAATTCTGATGATGGTTAGTATCCAAAGAAACCGCAGCATTTAAGACTGTGGACCACCGAATTTGTACGTCCGAATGACGTCATCGTTTGGAGGACGGGTGATATAAGGAGACATTATAGTTCATGGGCGTCTCCAGGTAGCGTAAAATATAGTTTCAAGAGGGTTACTCAAATTCCCCGATGGTACTTTCTCCGAGTCATGGGGAAAGCTACTGGGAAAAAGATGAGGAAAAATAAAAAGGTTAATAGAATCAGTGTTAAGATAAATGTGCAGTCTTCGCTTGAATGCAGATAGACTAGTTAACGACCTAATTTCAATTGGCAAGTTATTTCAAAGAAAACTATACCTAGAAGCAAAGAAGAGAGAGCGTTTACACGTGGAGGATGCAGGGGAAGTATAATTAGTTCAGAATTTCTTAGGTTATAAGGAAGACTAACGGGGGTAATTACAGAAAGCTTTGGGAGAGTTGAACTATTATTAAGACGAAAAAAAGGAGACAAAAGCCTGCTTTCCAAGTCTCCTGACCCAAAAGAAATTTTAGCTTCGTTAGCTGGCATCTTGTTGAGTAGGAAGTAGTTAAAAGAGTCGGATATAGGAGTTTTTTTGTGAAATTTCTTTGAACATTTTTTCAATTTTTGAACGGCTAGATTCGTTCATCAAACCGAAGAAAGGACAGCAAAAATTCAAGAATGGGAAGTACAAACATACGATAAAAGTCTTAATTTAATTTCAGGAAGGTAGAAATTATAAGAAATAAAGCCGCAAATCTGAGCAGCTTTGGCCGTAATTCTATCGGCATGAGGCGAAAGATCTAATTTATTGGTGTAGCTTAAGCCCAAGTCCTTGATGGAGGAACATTCAATCATATGGCAACCTTCAAAGATAAGAGGTTGCGGCAGCCTTACAGGCCCAAAACTCATGTAGCGACACTTAGTAGGTCAGAACTCCATTAGCCATGTGGAGCTCCAGGCCGAAAGAGCGTCTAAGTCTGAATGAATTTGTTCTAGGCACCGTTCGGTTGTAGAGTTAGAGAAGGAATAAACACATTTGAGATCATCAGCATAAATAAAAGATTGAGAATGTTTAACTATCGAGGAAATACCATTTATATACAGTAAGAACAACAAAGGACCCTAATACGGTACCTTGAAGGACACCACTAACAATCGGGGTAGCACTTGAGTATGAGGACCCTACTAAAACTTTTTTGTTTTCGATCATTTTAGGTATGATCTAATAAAAGTCAGTAAGGGGACTACGGAATCCTATGGCTTCTAGTTTCGCTAGAAGTCGTTTATGAGGCACCTTATCGAATGCCTTACTAAGATCAAAATAGATAACTACTACAGATAGATGATCATTACGAAGAGAGGTTAGTAGATTTAGAAAAGACATGTGGCAGGTTTCACAAGAACGGTCCGGTAAGAAGCCGTGTTGGGAAAAGTTGATAATTTTATTGCTTATGCAAAAATCCGTGATTTGTTTTGCAATTAGTTTTTCGAAGAGTTTAGCAAGAGAGGGCGTTTTATGAACACCGCGATAGTTATGAATGTCCGAGCGGGAACCAGATTTAAAAACTGGTATTATAATAGAAGTTTTTCCAATAATCGGGGAAGAAACCATTTTCGAGAAATACTGAGTATAATTTGCTTAGTAAAGGTGGAAAATCCTTTAACTGTTTAATAAGTGAGTTTGGAATGTTATCAGTTCCAACTGAATGTGAATTTTTTAGGTGAGCTATTTCTTTTTGAATACATGAAGGCGAGAAATTAATAGTTGTTAGAAGCGAATTTGAAAGCAGAGGAATTGTGGGAGTGGGGCTAATTTCAGTGGTAAAGTGGTTTGCAAAAAACGAGTTTAACAATTCTGCTTTTGCCCAAATCATCTGTAACAAATTTTTCTGTTACAGTCGAGTAAGGGCGGAGTTACATTCAGACGCTTAGCCGATGACCGAACATGAAAGATTTGAGCAACAGATTTGGATGAATTGGCATCACTTTAGTGCTCGAGACTCCCTACGCTTATCTCGCGCAAGCCTTATTCTCGATGCTAATTCAAATATTTGTGCAATCCTTAAATGAACTGACAAAGAGCTTTTTAGATGAATCTTTAAGTTGCTTTTCGTAATTTTTTTAAGTCTGTGTTGGAGAAAAATGCGGAACAGTAGAAGAAGCTGAATTTGAATTAAAAAAATCTTAAACGGGATAAAAGCCTGGATTTTTTTTGTGAGGCTCTGCAATAGCTCACGGAAAAAGTTTAGATCTTTGATTGAGAATATGCTATGCCAATCTAGAGTGCTTACGAAATTATTTACTGTTTCATGGTTTATGTTAGCAAAGTCGAGGTTATTGCATTTAACCTCAGGCTTCGTAAGAAGGGGAATTGGAAAAACAACAGTGAATTATTGCATGATCACTTGTAAAATAGATCATGATGGAAAATTCATAAAGAGAGGGTGAACATCGTTTGTAAAAATTAAATCTAAAAATGTTGTCATTTCTAGTAACTGATCTGACCAGTTGGGACATGTTTGTAAAGTTAATAGTATCGACCAATTTCTGATGTTTAGGCGGAGAGGAATTGGCCTGCCAGTCAATGTCTGGCAGATTAAAATCACCTACGATTATTTTTGACATCAAACTGAGTGTCTGCAACTTTTCAAATAGTTCACAGAGCTCGCTTTCATTGCCAGAATAACACGGAGGATTATAGACACAGCCAATTACCGCTTTTTTTATTGTGCGGGAGGATGACTGAAGCAAAGCATACATTTCCAGAAAAAGACGAAATGTTCAGGATGAAAAGGGAAATGTACAAAAGGATGACTTAATATAAAAGGAGGCAACCACCGCCACGTTTTTCAGCGCGGTCTTGTCGGTAAAAATTGAAATTATCTATAGCAAGCGTCGAGTCAGAAATAAGAGAGTGAGCCCAGGATTCAGTGATGCACAGCACATCTGGATCAAGCTCAAAGGCTACTGTTCTAAGCTCAGCCATCTTATTTTACAACTGACCTCGCATTGAGTGAAACTAAGCTGAGCGTATTCCTGAGCGGCAGGTAACGCTCATCCGTATTTATAAAAAAGGATAATTCGGTGGCGGAGAAGAAAACTGGAAAGAAGAAACGAAAGGTGGGAAACAAAATTGCTCTGGTCTACAATTTGTCGAAATGTTACTGTTAAAGAGAACTGAGATTATTGTACGGCGGCATATTTGGATGAAAACCTTGGAAGGGAAAGGCTATATTGTGGCGTTTGAAAGATAGGAGGTGGCATAGAAATGAGATTTTGAGCGACGTTAGCAAAAATTGGCGGAAAACGTGCATTTGAAAAAGGAATAATTGATTTCGAAAAACTGGTAGTATAATTAGAAGCGTTAAATATTTGTGGATTTCGGACAATTTTTGGGTTGGGAAAGATGCTAACGTTAGCGTTCGCAGCTGTTGTAGATGCTGACGGGTTAGCAGGTTTCCAATCGGTAATGCCATTGCTGATCTTAAAGCCTGGATTAGCCACAGATTTAGATTTACTAGGAGTTTTCTTAGGGTTAGTAGATTTGGCAGGCATAGCCGGCATGGTTTGCTTCGGGACGAGAAAGAAGTGGAGTTGACACAATTTCCCTCAAACCAGAAACAAGGTTAACGGGTGAAGATTCAGCTGGAATCGAAATTCCTGTCGATCCGGAGGGCCGTGGGCTTGCTTTAGCTACAGGGAAAAACCTCTGAGATAACCTTTTGGTATTGAAGGTGTAGACCAAGGCTTCTTGTTTTGCTAATGAGGGTGAAACCCGACGTTCCATTGGGGTTTTTATCCCTACAGATAAACAACCTGTTTTTCAAATATTGAGCTGAGTGTTCATGCCTAGAGAAAATAAGGTCAACTTCAATCGCTGAAAAAGTTTGACCAGAATAGGAGGGTTTTTTACTACGGGAAGATAACCTTTTAGCTTCAGCGACTTTAAAGTTAAAGCCGCACGAGTAAAGGAAGTGAAATGCAACGTCAAGGGGGATTTTACTCTTGGGAACGTTTTTTCAAAAGAAAATTGAAACTTCTCTTATGTCGGTCAAGTGACTCAGTACTGACCATGTTTATAAAAGGCTCTAGTTTCACACATTGTTGAGAAGTGAGTGAAGACAACTTTCCCTCAAAAATGGTACCAAGGATCGTGAAGAGAGAACCATATTTAGACATAAAGGTATTAACGTTTTCCAGGGCATCAAGGTCTAATTTCTTCATGCTTAAGGTGGGTTGTTCTAGTGGAAGTTTTACGCGAAGAGGATGTTTGCGTCTAAGTACTGACTGGGGTTTCATATTGGTTTTTAAAAATATAAGTACTTTTTCAAATCAATAATACGAAGGAAAAATTGTTACTAGTAACGTTTTACGGAATAAAAACATTTAATATTTTTAAGCAAGTCACTGCAAGCAAATATCTGCTAGGTAACGAGTTTAAACTGAAAAATAGAATTAGCGAAGAGGCTATGCAGGATGAAAAAAATTATATCAACTGGTATACCAGTTACTAAAAATTATTCTTCGCTGGAAATAAGGTAAACTTACAAATTTTTTCAACTTTATTTCTAGAATTAGCCTTTAGATTCCGTCGTTTTGACGTAAATCTGTGAGAAATTTAATGAGGCTATGTAGGGTGAAAAAGTTTAAAAACTCTATATTTCTCCCTTTTGCAATTGCAATAACTGCAGGTATGTGCAGCTGATGATGAGGTAGAAATACAATTAATTGTCAATAATTAAGCTAATAGTTTCTACAGGAAACGTAGAAATCAGTTGAAAATTTGACAAATGTGCATAATTTTCATTCTAAGTTGATTAATTTAGGTAGAAAACGGATAAATAAATGAAATCATTCTTCTACTCATTTAATTCTAAATATTCAGTTTTTCAAGGCTAAGCTTCACAGGGGGCCGTTGCCCCTTCCATCACCTTTAAGCCCCGCATAAGGACAGGGCCATGTGATGGTAGAGAGTGCTAACAGATAAATTAACTCACGTCCGGATATTATCGGGTTCATTATTCTTTTTGCGAGTGGTTCCAGTGTTAAGTGGCTAGTATGTGTACACCAGAAAAACCAAAAGTTTCATAAACAAGCACAATCCTCTCATCGGTGGAAAGGATGCGGTGGTTTACCGTGCCATCTGGATCTAATTATAAAAGCGTGATTTTAATTTTTGCCAATTGTATATATAATTGGTCGAAATGTGATGGTTGACTGTGCGATTTATACCTGTTTCTTGAAATGAGGGGTTAGTCAGGCGGAGATCTGTCTGAGGACTGAGTGGTAAGGACTGTCAGAAATATACATAGGGTTAAGTGCTGGGGCACAAAATAGCTTCAGGATTGCAGCGGGTGCAAAAGCTAGTGAGGATTTTACTGAGATGACAATTCTTTAAATGGAATAGCAGGTCGAAGTGAGTCGAGAGTTGTCGGAGATTATGAAAACTAATCGAAACATAGGATAAAGGCCCGAGTCGAGTGTGATGTAGCGCTTACGAAAGGCGAAGATGCTGAACTTGTTGGAAAGTCTTAGTCACAAAGAGTTGCGTTGTTTGTTTGGTGGGAGCAGGCTTACATCGGCATCACAGTCAAATGAGGATTTTATGCCAACTAAACGATCCCAAAGAATCAAGCGGTGGGTGCTTAGATTGAAAGCACCCCCAGTTATATTCGCCCCTACTGCTGAGTGGGATTAACTACCTGAGGTCATGGGATATGACTAAAAAGAGCATAGCTGTAAACACCTTCGCGTTGCTGCTCCGAAGTTTTGGTGATAAGAGCACAGGCCACTCAGAGACTTCTGGCGGGGGCTGGAGTAAACAAGGAAATCTGTGGATGGTGTCGTCGTTGTGGCTGCTCTGCGATAGTTAACTAAGAGAGCTGGGTTATCAACTATACAAATAACTGCTTAAGTAGGTCAAAGCATATGCCACTTACTTGAGAGTTTTTGGTTTCGAATGACCTCTCGTTTTGCGCTGTCATGTTGGAAATGGACGACTGATTTTTATAGTGGAGAGAACGTTTACGAAATTCTTTTTTTTCAGAAATTCCTGTTAGCCACTATGAGAGACACAGAGAGAGTGAGAGAGAGGAATACGCCTTATTTTAAAATCGTCATTCAAAATTTTCGGAAAAAAGGCTCCAATCACCGAGACCATAGGATAAATTAACAGATTACACAAGAATCAACATAATAAAACGCATGCCTACTCGGGAGACAGTTCCAATCTCAGTTTCTGTATTTCTGTCTCTTCACACATAACGTTCTGTACTAGAAAGGGTAATACAGAACGCTAATAGAAGGCAAGCGATATGTCGAAAGCATCGGCGTATGTGCCAGGATAACTTCGCGGCAATTGAGTCAGAGTGGGGGGATTGCCAACATCATCAAGAATTCGATCAACAAATTGCTTGCCCGTTGTGAAGCGCCCATGTATTATTTTATGAATTAAAACAGTATAAAAAATACCACAAGCAGAAGAGGTCATTTGGAGAAGACGTTTTAAAATCAGCTTAGTAAGAAAAATAACGGGAGAACAATAGAAAATCGGTAAAGAATTCAAACATCTATACATCACCAGTTAAATGATTATGGTGTGTGCAAGAAAATTTAACCACGATTGTAATAAAGAAGTTTACGAATCTTAGTTAAAAATAATCAATATGAAGGGAGAATGAAGGATAAGATATTAGATTTACACCAAGGTAACGGAAAGAGCATACATAATTGGACGGAATGTCTAAGGATTCAGGACTTGGGAGAGTTGCAGTGGGAAAACTCAATGAATTGATTTCTGATTATTCAATAAATAACCGCTTTCCGCAGATCATGCTGAAATGTGGTCCGGGATATTCTTCAGAAACTGGAGCTGTGTCTCATTTTTAAGAGGATGACCAACAACAATATCATCAGCATATTTAATATACAAACAGCCCTTTGGCGATCTCAGGTCATCAGTTTGAAGGGAGGAGATGTGAGGGATAACATAACACTTTCAAGAACTCCCCATTTATTGAGAATGACCGTAGATTTCTTCTTCACGTATTGTACGTATTGATTGCGGGAAGGAAAATAGTGTTCGATCCAAGAGACAACCAAACTGGGATAGCAACACGCGGATATTTCGGTAAGGCAGGGATGACTCGCGATAGTGTTGACGGCGGAAGAGAAGTTAAGAAATGCATGAGAATCCATAAATAAATCTCTAAGAGCAGAATAAACTACAAGAGCAACCACATCAAGGGTACTACGCCTTGCCTCATAGGCAACATGGAGGGGGGTCGCAAGCGTTGGAGAAAAATACATATAAATATCCAAGGTAACTTGTTCTAAAAGCTTCAGTAAATCGTAAGAGCAGGCGATTGGACAAAGTTATTAAGGGCCTTAATTAGTGTTTTGATGTCTTAGATTAATTTTTATTGTAAGCCAAACGTCAGAACTTTTGGACTCCGTGAAGGAAAAGTTGGAAAGATGTGTCAAAATATGGGCTATCTGAGAGCTCCAAGATTTGAGGATAAATGGTCTGACACAATTCGGCCCAGTAGCCATTAAGGGAAGAATCATTTTAAGGTGTTTCTCTACCGTCGAAACTGATGCAAGAGAAACGATAATTGGTAGGAGCGAAATTGTGTTTGTGGGAGGATTGAAGCCAGTAGGAGTATGCATAAAATATCGATTTAAAGAGTCTAAATTGACATCGACATACACCAGTTTGCTGAGTTGGTCAGTGAGGCGTTTAAAATTCCTTCAGAGTTCAGCAGAGGAGGAAGGAAACAAAAATATAGAAGAAGAGGCATAAATATATGCAACAAACTTCCGTTCAGTCTGGAAATTTCCCTTCATAGTTGGTCGAAACGTTCTTTAGACCGGCACATAGGTGTCAATTGTAGAGAGGTTCCTTTTTGAGTCTTAAAAATTTAAAATACGGAGAAGAAATTCCGTCAGGTCTATCAATAATGGTATCACGGACAGCAAATACTATATGTATGGATATGAGTGTATTTGAGGGTTACGGGCGTAGCTCTTGATCGCCCTATTTATGCACCATCAAAATAATAAATGCAATTATATGCCGACAGCACAAATTATAGTCATGCGTTAGGCTTACGGAAACATTTTGCATAAAATATGTAGTGGTGCGATACACATAACTTGAAATCATGAATTTTTATTTCATCGAGATGTATTTTTATTTCTTCCTTTGGCACGCACAGTTAGATACCGACAGTTTTTTTTCGGTAAACGCTATAGCAATCTGGAATAAGCTACCTAGAAGTATCAAAATTCAGCAAAGCTATTCCTTGTTTACGCGAACTGTCACTAGTTTTCTACATTCAGAACACCTTCCAAAACTTTTGGGTGCTGACTCTATTGAAGCTCTCTTCGGTTCTGATGGCGTTCACGGACTCTGAATCCTGTGCCGGTCTTCATGCTGAGGGGAAAAATAACTGGCTCTCCAGACCTCAATCGGCTTATTTCTCAGTCGACAGCGAACAGCCGCTCGCCGACATACCTGCTGGTGCAGAATACCGGATCCGTAACACTGAATTGAGAGGTTCTTCACCGGGCACCTGTGTTAACGCGTTCCTGTCCAGAACTTTAATTACTCAATAAGCTGCAGTTTTTTCTCCTGAAAACAAATGAAACAACGATCAGGAGTTTTTTCACTGTCAGCTTGCCCCTCTACTATATATATATATATATATATATATATATATATATATATATATATATATTTGACCTTGCCTGTAAACTGGCAATAAATAAATAAAATAAAAATAAAGATAAAGTTCATGGTTGGCTGCAGCTAAGGTTGCCAGCTATCAAAAATTAAGAAATCGAACTGCAATTTGAACACCCTTGTATCCGACGTAATTTTTTCGCTTTAAGTTAATTCAATGGTCAACTCACTCGCTGCTTGAAAGAAAACGTTTTTTGATTGAGGCACATATATTCACGTTTGACCGTGCATGTGACTCATGTTTATAAACTCAAAGAAATTTTCGCAGTTCGGTGAACAGTCATTTAAATATTTAAATAACGAATTGTATTTAATTCCTTTTCACAGGCAATATCAGACGAAATATGCAGTGGGGATCAGGCTAGCAATGAAAAAAACTCCGGGATCTAAGCTATTATTTGTGTTTTTTATGCTATTCATGAGAAAAAACTGCTACCCATGGGATTACAGCAGTTCGAATTTAGGAAGGGCTAGCACAAGTGCAGTGTGTTTTTAGTCTCTCTGTCTTTTTAAGGAACCGGGATTTTTCTCCAGGCAAGAATGCAACCGTGGATCTTTGCTCACTGTCTGCTGAAGAATTCACCAGTGGCGGGCTGCAGAGCCGGTGCCATCGCCCTCAAGGTAAGACGCGGGATTGGGCTCAGAGGTCACGCACTCCGTTGAACCGGAAAACAGATTCTACCATGTCAGAAATCAGAATTCCTGGAAGCTGTTTTGAATGTTAAAATCGAGAAATAGTTCTCTTAAACAAAGATTAACTTCGCAGGAATTTTATATTCTGCCATAGTTTATCGCATATTACCATTATGTTTACCAAAAACTGACAATACTTAACTGGGCGAGCTAATAGAATAAATAAAAATGCATTACGGTGACTGCTGCATCTAGAGTGGTCAAGCTGCCTCACAATGGTATAAGGATTAAATGTACGACTATTAAAAAGCTTAAAAAGTAAATATTCCCTTCTGTAATCGGCCAAACCCTATGAGAGGAATGTTTTTAAGCCCACAGCGTTCTTGAAACTTCAGATTACGGTGCTCCGATGATAAAAATCTTTTAGTAGAGAAATGCTGGACCGATTCTATTTTCTGTCGTTCACTAGCGTGCAGAAGGTTAAATAGAAACGAACGGTAATCCAAGCCAGGCCTAACGTACATATTTATAAAGGCGGAGTCTAATATCGATAGTTTTAAAATAACGGAGGATAAACCTGATAATTCTGCGTGCTTTGAAGACAATCAGTGTGCAATTTTATGAAAGATCAATACCGTATGAATATGATATGACCAGATACTTAACAACTGCAGGCACATTTAGGTAGTGGCCATCTATGTTTAGTTGGTGTTGATGGTCACCGCCAACAACCACAATGGAGCATTTGTGCCAAGCATGGGAAAGGCGCCATGTGCAGCGCCACTGGGCAAATGCCTCAAGATAATTTTTTAATAGATCGAGCATGGTGTCACAATCTGCCGGCTTGTATCGATAGGTGACTTTTAAATCGTCGACATACATAAAAGGCCTGAATTCTGAAATAAACCTGGTATATCTGACAAAAAGACAAAATAAGACGGTCCAAGCACACTATCCTGAATAACTTCATTCCTCACAGGCGCGTGGTTGGAGATAACATTGGAGATCTTGACACGTTCTGTGCTAGAGCCCAGGTAAGAAGATATCAAGTTCTGAAGTTAACCACATATACCGAAAGAGGACATTTTCAGGAGATGGAAGGCATTCTCAACACGATCAAAAGCCTTAGTGAAATCGAAATAGACTATGTAAAGTGTAAAACTATTGTCCCTAGATTGTAGAACGTGATCAAAGAAAGAGAGCTGACAAGTGTCACAAGACTTTGTTTTGAGGAGCTTCTGCTCGGCTACACTCAGTAGTTTATTCATGTTTACATGAAACATCATTTTATCTTTGATAAAAGTCTCCAAGATTTTTGAAGCTATGGCAAGTGTGTTGATTGGCTAAAATCGTCAAATGATGTAGATTGGCCGTACTTGGGGACAGACAGAATGTGTGATTCTCTTCGCACACGGGGAAAGGTTTCACTTTTCAGGGCTAGATTAAATATCTAACACATAAGGGACGGTAAAATATCATAAGCATCCGCCTTTTTAATACTGATCGGAACATTATCTGGTCCTGTACTATGAGATTGAAGTAAAAGGCGAATGGCCACGGCTACGTCCCAGACGGTAAAAGTCATGGTTTCGAGGATGGCACCAGTCCAACCTTGGATGGTCAAAAGAGGGGTTTTCAAATTTTCCATAAATGTTCTGGACAAGAAAACGTTGAATCTATCAGCCGTCGCCTTGTCATTAACTATAGAATTTCCAAGGGCATCTTGAAGGACGGGGTGCGGTGTTTTTCTATGAATTCGCACCGTGCGGGAAAAAATATTTCGTGACATTTAACGAACGGTTTTCAACTAATTTGACCTCATTGGCTGACCAAATTTCTTCGAAAGGCCTCTTAGCCTGCTCAAAGATACGTCGAATGAATGGCAGAATGGAGATGTTGTTTTTCAGATGGAATTGACTAGAGAGCAAACTTAAACTACGGTGCAAAGGTACAGGGAGATAAATCTCATCCGTGATATTAATTATTTTCTTACTGGTAACAAAACGAGAAATAAGTGCATTCAAAACATTGTACAGCATACTTGTACAGATATTTGCATCCTGAAATAGAAAGAAATCAGACCATTGGATAATGTGGAATGTCGTAGTAGGTCACATCTCATTTGTCTCTAGGATGGGAAAAACAAGTTAATCTTGATCAGCCTTTCTGGATATGAGAGGATCAGAAGGCCGTCCATCTTTTTTCACCCGTCATTGTACCTGCTCACTTGGATCACTGTCTTTCTTCATCCAGGTTATCCATGGTGATATTTCGTTTTCCAAATGCATTCTATCGAAAGAACTGAAGATCCGCGCAAACACTTCGAGAGGAAAGACTAGGAAAGCACGCCTTATCCAGTACCTGGTACTCGCCGCCTTTTTGACGGCTCTTTCAGAGTATTTAGAGGATGTTAAGTTTTAAGCTGTCCAGGTACCTAGATATGTCTGCGTTTCCATTTCTTTTAGTTGAATTCCGCTCAGGCAGTACTGGTGTTAGGAGAAACGTCTTTCCCCGGATGCCAGGCTTAAGACCAAACATTTTCGTATATAAAACATGAGAAGCCACTTGCTGAACTAGACAACCAATTTATCAAGATTTTCTTGTAGTTTCTGCTTATCATCAACAGAGCTAATGGTCTTCCAGATTTTGAAATCATCTGCAGTCGAGGTTACGAGTGCATTCGTATCGATAATTGAGGGACAGAAGAGGACCTTAGACTGAAACCTGTGAAAAACCACTTTCTACTGGTACCCACTTGGATTCTGTGTTGCCAACAATTAATTTTGTAGTCCTCATGACAGGACACTTTTAATTCACCTAAAAGGTTACCCTGGATACCCTATTCTCCAAGCTTATATAAAAGTCACTGGTGAGGTAAAATATCAAACGGCTTCTTGAATTCGAAGAAAATGACGTCAACTGGACGATCTTGGTGCATGGCTTTTGTCCATTTTTCCTGCACATAAGGACCACTTGTAAGACATGAGTGACCAATGCAAAAGCAATACTGGGCAGCACATGATATGTACTTCTACTCCAAATACGTCATTAAAGGTCTCTTCGTATGTTGTTCAATAACCCTGCACAAATTGCAGGTTAAACTTAATGTGATGGTAATTTTCCGATGCTAGTCTGAACACTCCTTTGTGGATCGGGGAGATAAGGGCAGTTTTCCATTTCTGCGATAGTTGGCCTTCTTCCATGGACTTTTAAAATATTTCCAAAACCGGCTTACCCAGTACGTCAGCCAATTTTCAAAGGGCATGCAGATGAATTCTATCTGGGCTGGGTGACTTAGTCGGCTTCAGGCGGAATAATTCTCTGCTTATTAAGGTGGGTGAGAAGAACATATTATTTTCTAACGTAAATGATTACAACTTTTTTGTTTGTTCTGCGTCAGTGAGTGGGGAGTATTCGTTTCACGAGTGAATACTAACTGAAAGAAGCTGAAGAGGACGGAGACTTTCGTTTGGTCATCCATCTACGATACTCCATTTAGAGACTGCAACGTTGGAATCGGATCACGATTCCTTTTTTGTTGTGTATGTAACTGTAAAGGATCTTGGAATGCTCAAAAGAGAACTGCAGTATGATTAGGTTACAGTTCCTTCGAAGTCGGTTTGCCTCACTCTTACAGACACCCCGCTGTCGTTTGTATTCCTTCAAGTTTTCTTAACTTCCCGTTAGTCGAAACTGCTTTCAAATCTTATTTCATTTTTAAAGGTGATCTGAAGTTCGTGGTTTATCCACAGCGGAAGATTGTTTTTCTTTAGTTTTAGGAGATAATTAACATTGAAAATTCAGTGAACTAACGAGCTGAACGTACTTCAGCATTCGTTAACGATTCCCCATAATGTGGTTGTCCAGGGTATTGCTAAAATTTGCGTGCGCATGATGGAGAAATCTCCCTTCCAGATGTTCTTTTCCAGTTGCTTGCGCGAGTAAGACTGTCAAAACACGGAATACTCAAAAAGCAGTAAAATGCGGTCACAAGCATCCATTGGCGGGAGATCTTGTATATCCACTGCACTTTTCTCCTCTAAAGTAAGAAGTTCGAACGTTTTCCTTCCCTATCACGTGCCCTGAATGATATATTCTGAAGAGTAATTTTTTGGCTGCAATATCAAACAAATGATGACCAAATGTATCTTTTGGACCAAAAACAATCCAGGTTTTCCAGCCAATATTGAGAGTTTTCCCGTTAACAACGATAAGAATATCTTTGTTCAAGCAAGCCTTAGTCCGTTCCGTTAGGTGAAGGACATCGCGTTCGACATTCTGGATTGGGGACGGTATGGAACTGTGAATGCCAGTGTTTAGGCGTACTAAGTTGCAGGAGGTAAAAGTACTAACTTCTGCTAGAAATCGCAGTTATATTAGAGCTTACCTAAACAGCGATTCCTCCGCCGCGGCTTCTCTTGTCTTTTCTACATATTTGATAACCACAGAGGGATACTTCGTGTTCTCGAATATCTTCGGAAAGCCACGTTCCTTTCAGGGTAATTTTATCTGGTTTTTGTTCTTCAACAAATTTTCGGAGTTCGTCCATTTTATTAAACAGGCTCTGTACATTTGAGTACATGGCCTTTACCGTCTGTTTTCTCAGCAAGGACCAGCTCCAATGATATAAAGCGTCTGCCACAGGAAGGACATCTTCATCACTGTGATTTTCTTGTCCCGTATTTGGAGCCATTTTCTCCTCTACGATCCTCCTATTTAGTTCGGTCCTCAGATTCTCATTGTGTTTCTTTCCGCCGGTTGGTAATCCGGCTGAAAAACACACCTCTCTGTTAGTTACAGAACCCATTATCCGTTCTATAAGGTTTGAGACTTGCATTTTAATAATAATAATAATAAATAAATTGTTTGTTTAAGGCCCAGAGAGCCCCGTCATTTTAAACTTATTATCGCGGTATAAATAAATACAAAGTGGATAATGGCTGCACTATGTGAGCAGCCATAGTAACAGCAGAAATGAAAAATATGGCAGGCATGTCCGATTCAGAATGATTTGCCATTTTTAAAACAATAGTTAACAATATTTGACATATAGGGTGAACTTGAAAAGAAGCATTAAAAAAACTCCAACGGTTACATTGGAGGCGGAGTTCAGCGAGCCGCCAATTAAAAAAAATTAGGAGAAAAAACTGCTTCACTTAAAAAGTAATAGCTAGATGCAATGGGATAGTACTGTGATGTTGCTGACAACGTATGAGGGTTCGGAACGCTCCTTTTCATGCGAGAGATAATATAACAGTCAGAGCTACTGTTTATAACCACCAGTGGAGGTGAGAGAGGACAAACTCATCGTGGAGACTAGGGTAAAAACGAAGAGAGGACAGTAGAGGTCATGAGATCGTCATCGAGATGCGACCTTGCCGACTGCATAGTCCACCAATCAAAGAGGCAAGACCATCAGAACCCGCCTTGATCATCAACTGAACCTGGAGACCATCGTCGGTGTTGCAAATTCGGAGGAAAGTATCAAGGTTGTCAAGAGTTGGCAATGCTTGTTTAAAAGGAGGGGAAGAAAAAGTGAATGCAAAGATTGACTCTGCAGAGGATGATGGAAATATAATCAGAGACCAATATAATATCACGAGAGCTGCCTCAAATACCAGGAGGACTCTTTTCGAAATCCAAAAGTTGCGAGTTTGGGAAGGAAGCATACAATAAGGACTTTATATCTTCGGAAGTTATATGTTTGCGTAATTTTGTTTTGAAAATATCTAATGTGGACGACAACCTAATTTGCAGTGGAAGATTATTCCAGATGAAAGCATATTTGGAGGCAAAAAACTGAGAACGATTAGTTTTGGAGCTAAGGGGTGGTCAAATGATTATGGCGGAATTACGAGTGGCATAGGGTCGATCTACCGGACCGAGCGCGTTAATTCGTGAAAGATTTGGGTTAGAGTTAACGCGAAACAGGAAGCAGAGACCGGCTTCGAGTCTTCTTACCCACAGAAATTTAATGTTTGCTAACTGGCATCTATCCGTATAAGAGATACTGGATCCAGGAAGAGAAAATAGTCTTCGAGTAAAAACCCTCTGAAAGTTTTCAATCTTACTGCGGTCAGAGGCATTCATAAGCCCAAAGGAAGAACAAACATGCGGTATAGGTTTAACTTTATTTCCAGAAGGAAAAAAATAGGTGATATAAAACCACATATCTGTGCAGCCTTTGCAGAAATTCGATCTGCATGACATGATAATGCTAGCTTATTTGTGTACCTTAGACCTAAGTCTTTTATGTTTGATCGTTCTAAAAGTGTAATATTTTGAAATACTAGGGGTCGAGGAAGCTTGGCGGGGCCAAAACACACGAAACTACTCTTGGATGAAGAAAACTCCATCTGCCAAGTACAGCTCTAACGTGCGAGCATAAGTAGAGCAGTGTTGATTTTATCAACGCAACTATTGGCAGTGTCTTTAGAAAATGAATAAATGCACTTGAGATCATCAGCGTAAACGAAATTTTGTTAATTTTTGAGTAAAGCAAAAATTTTGTTTATGTACAGAATAAAGAAAAGGGGACCTAGAACCGTGCCTTGAAAAACGCCACTCGTGATCGGCTGAGGCCTCGAATAGCTATTACCTGCTAAGACCTTCTGGCTGCGGTTAGACAAGTAGGAACCAATGAAGTCGAGGAGAGGAGGCCGGATGCCGAGGGCTTCCAGTTTCACCAGAAGACGTCTGTGCCGTACCTTGTCGAAGGCTTCGCTCAGGTCAAAGTAGATCACAACCACTGACTGTTGCTCATTACGAAGGGAAGTGACGAGATTAAAAAAAGCTAAGTGACACACTGCGCATGATCTCCCAGGTAGAAAACCATATTGCGAGTCGCTTAAGAGCTTATTTTCTAAGCAAAAGTTGAAAATTTGATTAAAAGTAATTTTTTCAAAAAGTTTTGCTAGAGCGGGGGTTTTGTGAACGCTTCGATAATTATTTACGTCCGAACGAGATCCCGACTTGAAGTCAGGAAGAATAATAGATGTCTTCCATGAGTCAGCAAAGAATCCGTTTTAAAGATAAACTGAGAATACATGACTAAGCAATCGGGGAAAGCTTGGCACTCTCTTAATAACTTAGTTTGGAATACCGTCAGTCCACGAAGAGTGCGAGTTTTTCATACACATTATTTGTTTACGAATTAGTTCTATGGAGAAATCAATGGTGCTGATAACATTAAATGAGGATGCCCGAAACGTCGGAAACTAGTTCAGATTCCATCGTAAGATGATTTGCAAAGAACCCACTTAACAATTCTGCCTTGTCAGAGTCTTCGAGAACGAAGTTCTTAGTTTCATCAAGTAATAGAGGTATTTAATAACCTCGTTTAGAGCAAAATCGACGGCGGAGCATTTGAGCAACAGATTTTGCAGAGTTTGGCTCACTGAGTGTGCAAGATTCCCTCTGTCTGTCACGTGCAGGACGAATCTTAGAGGCCAATTCAGAAATCTCTGCAATTCTTAGAGGTACAGATAACAAACTAGTATATTAATCTTTTAATTGCTTCCTCAATTTATTTAGTTTTGGCAAAAGAAAGTGGAGGACGGTGGATTCCGAAGTGTAGGGCTTGAAAATTTTGGTTGGCACAAATTCCAGGATGGTATTTGAAACGACTGACATGAAGTCAGAAAGACTTGCTGCATCGTTCATGAAGGAGAGATGCTGCCAATCCAATGAGTCCAAAAAGTTATTGATTAAGCTCATATCTGCTAGGTCAAAAGCATGATAGGTACGAACGGTGCTAGCCTTTTTTCGATGAGACAATCGGAAGACAACAGTGAATTAATGTATGGTCATTTTTGAAGAGGCCCTGCTTAAAATCAACGAAGAGGGGAGCAATTTCATTTGTGAAAATCAGGTTTAAAATATGCTTGTCTCTCGTTGAAGAACGGACAAGCCTAGGAAGGTCCTGACAGGTCAAGGTCAAGGTGTGCCGCTCGTTTTTGAAAGCTAAGTGAAAGTTCTTATTTTTTCAGAATTCCTTATTCAAAGCTTAAATTACTAACTGATTTTTGATAAAAACTTTGCACTTTTAACACTATCAACTGCTTATACCTGTGGTGCTCGTCCACTTCTACAGGCGTGAACATTTAGAGTCAACGTTTTCAACCGTTATACTAAGAAGTTTTCTCAAGCACGTATAAAGTTCCTTGGTTAAAATTTTGGAAAAAACATTTGTTCCCCTGATTTTTTCCTAAGTTTGACCAAATTAAAGTCTAGCAAAATGAGAACGAAAATCTCGGCTCGTCGCAAGCTCTCAGCCATTGCACCGAAGCGTTGCTTGATTGCATTAAGTAGTCACAGCAGTGATATGCATATGCAACCAATCGTTAAAGCTATGCAGCTTGATCTCTTTGCTTTACAAAATTTTAATGATTTTATGTTAAAGTTTGGATTAGTTCTCTCTATACTGGGGAACTTATTCGACGGTGACATCTCTGCTCTTCCCTCTCAGGACTGTCAGCGTCTGGATTATCTCGTCCATTTGGTTGTCAGTGAAACATCAGACCGACAGAAACGAAATTATAATTTTCTTTTAAAAATTTTTCCCGGGACAGACGACCCATTGACGTTGCCATAGACTTTCTTTACTCGTGCGGTTTCAACTACAAAATAGCGGAAGCCAAACGCCTCTCCTCACTTAGCAAAAATCCACGTATATTAGTCCCCCTTTTTTCACCAATCGAGGTGGACTCGATTTTTGCAAAACGAGGTCGCATTTCTCGTTATCTAGAGGTTGCAAAATGTTTCCTTTGTCGGGATCTTACACCGATGGAGCGAAGGAATGTGTCTCCCCTCTTGCATAGGTCTTCGGCCTCTCAATCCATTATCCATAAGTCTGGTCATGGCTATGCAAACCATAAGGAGACGGTACAGCAATCTTCTATAGTGCCTGGTTCAAAAACCTCCTTAACTTCAACTCCCGCTCTTCTTTTAACGAATCCATTAACGCCTTCTTCCTCGCGAATAGGAATTTCCAACGCAGTAGCTATCAGCCATGTCGTAAGCCCACCTTTAATGTCAGTTACTCCGTCTAAAGTGCCAAGACCGACTGCTTCTCCGTTTTAACGTAGTTTTCCTTGTATTCCTACTGTTGACTTAGTCAACAAAACTGGGTCAAGTCCACCTCGTTCCCATTCCACGCTATCCACTCCGGTCTCAGCTCTCCAATCTATTAAACTTATCAATAACCTGGGCAAGTCGAAGTATGCTCCAAACTTAAGTTCCAAAAAGAAAAACGTTATTAAAGTTCGGAAACCTCCTAACCCTCCAGCATCAACCATACATACCCAAAATTGCCTTATCAATTATCCCAACCAATCAACTTCTCAGGCTCCTCCATTATTTAACACTACCCCTTACGGTAACAGTTTTCCAAAACAATTTGTTCTATTTTCAAATCTTATTCTCCCCCCATATTATTCCAATATTCCTCAAAATCCTATTTATAGGCCTCCTATTTTCACTTACGCAGAAAATAGCCTTCCTCTCAATGGATACCACCCAAATCTATTCTCTACAATAATTCTTATTTAATTAGCAGTAAAAGCTTAGCTAATTGTAGACAGCAGCAATTTTACTTTCCGTCCGCACCTTCCCCTCTACAGTTTACTTCCCCACCACCAAGTCTTCCTTTTTTATAAGTAACGATAACCCTAGTTTGCATCCTCGAACTACGCTTGATGTCATATTACTTAATGCTAGATCTGTTTTAAATAAGATGGCCCAACTGAGAGCCATTGATTTCGAGTTAATGCCTGATTTTTTATGTGTAACTAAATCTTGGACCCATCCCTAAATTTCCGACTCTTTGCTTGTCATAGACAAGTATGATCTCTACCGTCAAGACCGCATTAGCAAGCGTGGTGTTGGATGCCTTCTCTATATTAAAGCTTCATTTCAGCACTTCCCATTTGATCTAGATATTACGTCATTCTCTGGTAATTACTGTTTCGTATCCATTATCCTGTCGCCCCGGCAAAAGGCGATTCTCTGATGGATTTACAACCCGCCTAATTCATCATCCGATGATGATGCAAAACTTTGTGAAATTTTTAAATTGATTTCGGAGTCCAATTTTAACATTAAAATAATCGCTGGGAATTTTAATTTTCCTGAAATTGACTGGATTTCAAACTTTTGTCAACCCAGATTTCAGCTTTTCCTCGATACCATTAATTTTTCTAATTGGTCCCAGCTTGTCCGTTCTTCAACGAAAGACAAGCATATTTCAGACCTGATTTTCACAAACGACATTGCTCCCCTCTTCGTTGATTTTAAGCAGTGCCTCTTCCAAAGTGACCATACACTAATTCACTGTTGCCTTCCGATTGTCTCATCGAAAAAGGCTAGTGCCGTTCGTACCTTTCATGCATTTGACCTCGCAGATATGAGCTTAATTAGTAACTTTTTGGACTCATTGGACTGGCTGTATCTCTCCTCCATGAACGATGCAGCAAGTCTTTGTGACTTCATGTCAGTCGTTTCAAATAACATCCTGGAATTTTTTGCCAACCAAAATAGTCAAGCCCTACGTCTCGGAATCCACCGTTCCTCACTTTCTTTTGCCAAGACTAAAGAAATTGAGGAAGCAGTTGAAAGATCAATAAACTAGTTCGTTATCTGTACATCTAAGGATCGCAGAGATTTTTGAATTAGCCTCTGACAGACAGAGGGAATCTTGCACACTCAGTGAGCCAAATTCTGCAAAATCTGTTGCTTAACTGTTTCGCCGTTGATCCTCCTCTAAACGAGGTTATGAAATACCTCCATCACTAAATGAAGCTAAGAACTTCGTTCTCGAAGACTCTGACAAGGCAGAATTGTTAAGTGGGTTGTTTGCAAATCATCTTACGATGGAATCTGAACCGGTTCCGACGTTTCAGGCATCCTCATTTTATGTTATCAGCACTATTGATTTTCCTTAGAACTAATTCGTAAGCAAATAATTCGTCTAAAAAACTCGCTCTCTTCGGGGACTGACGGTATTCCAAACTCAGTTATTAAGAGAGTGCCGAGCTTCCCCCGATTGCTTAGCCATATATTCTCAGTTTATCTTCTAAACGGATTCTTTGCTGACTCATGAAAGTCATCTATTATTCTTCCTGACATCCAGTCGGGATCTCGTTCGGACGTAAATAATTATTAAGGCGTTCACAAAACCCCTGCTCTAGCAAAACGTTTTGAAAAAATTACTTTTAATCAAATTTTCGACTTTTGCTTAGAAAATAAGCTCTTAAGCGACTGGCAATATGGTTTTCTACCTGAGAGATCATGCGCAGTGTGTCACTTAGCTTTTTTTAACCTCGTCACTTCCCTTCATAATGAGCAGCAGTCAGTGGTTGTGATCTACTTTGACCTAAACAAAGCCTTTGACAAGGTACCACACAGACGATTTCTAGTGAAACTGGAAACCCTCGGCATCCGGCCTCCTATCCTTGACTTCATTGGTTCCTACTTGTCTAACCGCAGCCAGAAGGTCTTAGCAGGTAATAGCTATTCGAGGCCTCAGCCGATCACGAGTGGCGTTTTTCAAGGCACGGTTCTAGGTCCCCTTCTCTTCATTCTGTACATAAACGAAATTTTAACTTTACTCGAAAATTCACAAAATTTCGTTTACGCTGACGATCTCAAGTGCATTTATTCATTTTCTAAAGACACTGTCAATAGTTCCGTTAATAAAATCAACACTGATCTTCTAATGCTCTCACTTTGGAGCTTTACTTGGCAGATGAAAATTCATCCATCCAAGAGTAGTTTCATGTGTTTTGGCCCCGCCAAGCTTCCTGGACCCCTAGTATTTCAAATATTACACTTTTAGAACGATCAAACATAAAAGACTTAGGTCTAAGGTACACAAATAAGCTAGCATTATCACGTCATGCAGATCGAATTTCTGCAAAGGCTGCACAGATATGTGGTTTTATATCACATAATTTCTTCCTTCCGGATATAAAGTTAAACCTTTACCGCATGTTTGTTCTTCCTATCCTAGAATACTGCTGTCCCGTCTTTGGGCTGATGACCGCCTCTGACCGCAGTAAGATTGAAAACGTTCAGAGGGTTTTAACTCGAAGACTATTTTCTCTTCCTGGATCCAGTATCTCTTATACGGATAGATGCCAGTAAGCAAACATTAAATTTCTGTGGGTAAGAAGACTCGAAGCTGGTCTCTGCTTCCTGTTTCGCGTTAACTCTAGCCCAAATCTCCCACGAATTAACGCTCTCACTCCGGTAGGTCGACTATTTGCCACTCGTAATTCCTCCATAATCATTTCAACACCCCGTAGCTCCACAACTAACCGGTCTCAGATTTTTGCCTCCAAATATGCTTTCATCTGGAATAATCTTCCACTACATATTAGGTTGTCGTTCACCCTGGCTTTTTTCAAAACAAAATTACGCAAACATATAACTTCCGAAGATATAAAGTCCTTATTGTTGTTTCCTTCCCAAACTTGCAACTTTTGGATTTTGAAAAGGGTTCTCCTGGTATTTGAGGCAGTTCCCTTGATATTATATTGGTCTCTTATTATATTTCCATCATCCTCTGCAGAGTCAATCTTTTAATTCACTTTTTCTTACCCTGCTTTTAAACTAGCATTGCGAACTCTTGACAACCTTGATACTTTCCTCCGAATTTGCAACAAAGACGATGGTCTCCAGGTTCTGTTGATGATCGAGGCGAGTTCTGATGGTTTCGTCTCTTTGGTGATGGACTATGCAGTCAGCAAGGTCACATCTCGATGATGATCTCGTGACCTCAACTGTCCCCTCTTCGTTTCGACCATGTTGTCTACGATGAGTTCGTCCTCTCTCACCTCCACTGGTGTTTATAAACAGTAGCTCTGACTGCTTTATTATATCTCACCCGACAAGGAGCTTTCCAAACCCTCATACGTTGTCAGCAACATCACAATAATATCCCATTGCATTAAGCTATTATTTTTTTAGTGAACCAGTTTTTTTCTCCTATTTTTTTTAAATCGGCAGCTCACCGAACTCCGCCTCCGACTTAACCCTAGGAGTTTTTTACTGCTTCTTTTCCAGTTAACCGTATGTGCAAAAGATTGTTGACTTTTGTTTTAAAAATGGCAAATCGTTTTGAATCGGATATGTTTACCATACTACTCATTTCTGCTGTTCATATGGATGCTCACATAGTGCAGCAATTATCCACTTTGTATTTATTTAAACCACGGTACCAAGTTTGTAATGATGGGGCCCTCTGTGCCTTAACTATACAATTTATTTATTATTTATTTATTTATTAATTAGAAAAATTAATGGTATCTAGGAAAAGCTGAAATCTGGGTGGACAAATGTTTGAAATCCAGTCAAATTAAGAAAAAATTAAAACCCCCAGCGATTATTTTAATGTTAAAATTGGACTTCGAAACCAATTTAAAAATTTCACAAAGTTTTGCATCATCATTGGATGATGAATTAGGAGGGTAGTAAATACATCCGAGAATAGCCTTTTGCCAGGGCGACAGGATAATGGATGCCAAGCAGTAATTACAAGAGAATGACGTAACGTCTAGATCAAACGGGAAGTGCTTAAATGAGGCTTTAACATAGAGAAGACAACCACCACCACGCTTACTAGTGCGGTCTTGATGGTAGAGATCGTACTGGTCTATGACAAGCAAAGAGTCGGAAATCAAGGGATGGGTCCAAGATTCAGTTACACATAAAACATCAGGAATTAACTCGAAAGAAATGGCTCTCAGTTGAGCCATCTTATTTATAACAGATCTAGCATTAAGTAATATGACATCTAGGGTAGTTCAAGTATCCAACCTAGGGTTATAGTTATTAATTTAAAAAGATTTGGAGGTGGGTAATTAAGTTGGAAGTTATTGTGGCTTGGAGAGTAATTGCCAACGGCGCCATAATTATTGGTATATGGAACGTCATTAACAAAAGGCTGAGAGGGATAAATTAAAGGTGTAGGAATAAAATTTTCCGGTATCGAACCACCATAGGGGTTACGACCGGGATATGCCTGTTGGAAGTTAAAACAGGATGACGGGAAGTTAGATGGAATATAGGGGCTGGTGGGAGACGGCAAGCAGATTTAAGAATGAAATGCTAGAAAGTCGGGTCTTTTATATCGGTTAACATGGTTAGGGTTATTTGTCTGTTGGAGAGGCTTGTTTAGTTTTGGAGAAGGCAGGATGCGATTACTGAGACCTGCGCCATCTTGCTTTTGGGTCTGGGTTAGATGTACGTCCTTCGGAAAACCTGCCTTAGGCGATATGATTAGGGGTATAAGATGACGCGTGGGGTTATGGGACGAGGTAGCTTGTGAAGGGTTAAATAAGTTAAATTTAGATGATTGCGGATTTTGTAATTGAAGAACGTTGTTTATGCGATTTTATCGTGTGCAAAGGAACCACTTATCTTTTTGTTCTCCGACTTGGACAGTTTGAAAATCGTTAACACTTAGCTTGTTCTGATTCTGGCATTAAAACTGCCACTGCACGAACGTAATTGCTCTTTGGAATTTTCTGGAAATTTTCTTGTGCCGAAGTACCTCACAAAACGACATCAAATTGGAATTTGTTTATCACCTTCGTCGACTTGATAAAAACAGCCTCTAGACCAATAAATTCTGTCAACCACTCATTGAACCAAAAGTGCAAAACCCCTTGAAGATCTGAAGTTATCCAGGACCTTTGACCTCTACAAACGGCTGAGTCGTTCCTGAATATTCTTCCTATCATTTATTGTATTTTTAAAGTGGTTTTGAACGAATAGGCGCATTTATTGCTCATATTGTTTCAATAGCGGCGTCGTTGGACCTCCGTTTGAAATTTGCTTGTCTCCAAGCTTTTGATTTTTGGCCAATAATCTGTTCCCAAAGTCAGGACTAAACGAAATAAGTTGTCATTGGATCATAT
This sequence comes from Schistocephalus solidus, assembly GCA_017591395.1. Lineage (NCBI taxonomy): Eukaryota > Metazoa > Platyhelminthes > Cestoda > Diphyllobothriidea > Diphyllobothriidae > Schistocephalus > Schistocephalus solidus. The sequence continues at coordinate 428,118 of WEDG01000100.1, forward strand.
ATTGTCTGTTTATCAGGATCAGCCTATAATTGTTTATAGACATTGTGTATTCAGGCACACGAAAATTGATATCAGAATCTCGAAGAATAAGCTAACTCAGCTTCATTTGGATCCTGCCTCATACGGGCTTCAGAAAACAGTCTCTCGCCAGGAAAGGTGTCTTCATCAGAAAGGAACGGAGAACCACTGGCAAACTCACTTCGAAGGCTGCATCATTCTTTGCTTCGTATTAACATTCGATAGTGAATTCGGTTCGAAAAAGCACTTCTTTTTGTGCTCAGTAAACTATTCGCTTGATAATTTAAGCTGCTCGTTAAAACTTAATGCATCCTCGTAGAGATCTTGCTGGCATGGGAAACGCAAATGTTCACGACCCGACCACGCGAGAAAATTATTCACCGCATCAGCCAGGACTCGAAACACCAACCTCTCGATTAGCTACCGATGCTCTTGACCGCTCGGCCACGCCCGGGAAGCCAGCAGAAAAAACAAATAGTATACACTACAAAAATAACGATCTCTCCTATCTTTGTAAACCATTTTCGATTTCATGTGACAAAAACTTACCAGAAATACTCAAGTCACTCTCAACAGACCGAGAAAAACCACAAAGCAGCAATAATGTAGAAAGCAGTGCACTACTGAACATTACCAAAACTAAGCTAAACAGCGAAGGGCTGGCACACTGTGATGGATGCCGAGGACTCACAACCAGAGTTTTGAGATTAGAAGGAGACCTCGATCTCCTATCGGAAATAATATCAGTCCTCATAAAACATAACAAAATTAACTCGCCGAAACACGATGCAAATGAGACGAAAAACATCAGCAAGCTAGAACATAATCATTGAAAGGAAACGGTAGAAGTCAATAGGCACAACATTAAGCGAAACAAAAAGAGAAAAAGAACGAAGTCATAAGAACAAACTTCTGAGTCAGTTGAAATACAGATGACCAGAAAGAAAATAAGCGAGGAGGAAATTGTGTCTTGCGTTTCCCCAGGTACGGGAAATCTGGTGCACATAGAATCCGACTGCACAAAAGTAAATCAGCGATCGACGGTCTCTGAAAAGTCGAAAAACAGTAATCGTAAGGTTTCTTTACTGCCACGGACGAGCGACAGCAGCATGCTCTTTAGATGTCCATTGAACAACAATGAAGCAGGGCATGGTAGCCAGCAAAGTAATGGCGGAAAAGTGGCTTACGACTTATCGACAGACCTGGATGCCATAAACCACAATTCAGGTTTTCCGGGTGCTATTCGTGCAAACGCATTGTCAGGAGAACTCACGCTGTTTGAAAGGTCCGTAGAGATGTCTGCAAATGAACCAACAGGCTCACCCATGAAGACAAATTTGAACACGGTATTAAAGACTGTATCAAAGGGTATGATTCAACCTTCAATCACTAAAAGAAAGCAGGATGCAGAAACGAGTTTTTTCCCTGACAGGTCATTTTGTCTGGTAGTTCAGGGAGTCTCAGAGGCTACTGGGGAAACGCCAAAAGTAAGGGTAAAACAGGATCTGCTGACATTCCAAAATTTATTGAATGATACGCAAGGAACTGGTGTGACAGTCGACATCAAAAAGATCTTTCGATTGGGGCCTCTCGTTACAAAATGAAACGCATGAGGTTCGACCAAAACCATTAAAAGTCGTTTATGGGAGCGAACAGCAGGTAGATCTATTACTCTCTCGAAAGTCCCAACTACGAAAGAATCATCGTGGAGTTTTTTTCAGCCAGATTACTCTCCCACCGATCGGATGAAAATGAGGACACTGGAAGCAGAATTGAAAAGACGTCAATACGAGGGGGAACAAAACTTGAAAATAGTAGACAACAAAATAGTCAAAACGGTGCACTCGTTTTTATGGGAACATCCGGTGAAATTGACGGCAACCACGCCGGTCAAAAGCCCTACCAAATGCCTATAGATTTGAACCCAGACAGGAGACTGGATATATCTTGTGAAATATCCAGCAAAAATCTCCATGTGGAAGAAAGAACTAAAAATCTTCAGAAATCGAGGCAAGGAAACAAGATTAAAATGATGTACACAAATGTGCAGAGTCTATTGAACAAAATGGATGAAATTAAACTGGTCGTGGACCATTAACAACCTGACTTCATAGCTCTAACTGAAACATGGTTAAATGAACAAATCGCAGACACAGAAGTCCGAATAGACGGTTTTCAGCTTATCCGCATGGATAGAAATGGACGTAGGGGTGGTGGAATCACAATGTTTATACGAGAAGGCATTGACTTCATTCCGGATGGGCCCTCGCCAAATAGGATCTCGTCTTGCGAAATACTTTGTTGTAAACTGAAAGTCCCAAACCAACCAGACCTCCATATTGCCGTGGTATATCGACCCCCAGGACAGCGAACGGACACGGACGAAGCACTCATCACAGAGGTAAAGCAAATCTGCCGTAGCAAACATTTATTAATACTTGGAGATTTCAACGCTCCCGATATCGATTGGGTGTCAATGTACTGCTCGCAATCGGAAAATTCATTCGAACAGAAATTACTTCAGTTGGTAAATGACGAGTTTCTTACCCAACATGTCACAGTGAAGACGCGGTTCCGAAATGGGCAGCAGTCAAGCTGTTTGGATCTAATAATTAGTAGAGACGACAATTGCATCCTTGCATTAAGTTCTTACGTGCCGCTTGGACGAAGTGATCATTGTGTTCTTGCTTGGGAGTACAGTCATTTTTCTGTACCCAAACCTCGTGCAGTTAGGCAGAGAAATGTATGGAAAGGGGATTATCCCAAAATGAAAGAATTACTGAATGGGATAGACTGGAGCCCTGCACATGTACCTGACCCTAATGCTGCCTGGTTCTTCATTAGTAAATTGATTCACCAATTGGTAGAGAAATTCTGCCCACTCAAAAAGGCGATCATGCGTCTCCCGACCCGAGTGGGTGACATCGGAAATAAAAAAAGGAATCTCAAGAAGAAAAAGAAGACTGTGGAGAACATATGCCAGATATCAACAACCCGAACATTTTTCCGCTTTTAAGAAACAGCGAAATCGGTGTCGGAATCTTCTGAGAAAAGAAAGATCAGCCTTTGAGTCAGAAATAGTTAAAGACATACCAAGAAATTCGAAAAGGTTTTATGCTCACGTTAATAAGGCAAAACGAAATCGCGACTGCATTCCTTGTCTTAAAGACAATCAGGGAAACAGGTTAACTGATAACTCTGATAAGACCTGCCTCTTATCCAATTTCTTTATGTCCGTGTATACCGAGGAACCATTTTTTGACGAGGATGAATACTACAGTACTGCCACATCTATAAACAAAATAAGCACGGTGTCGTTCCCAATGGACACAGTAAGAAAAACTCTGAAACAGCTACAGCCCACTAAATCACCTGGCCCAGATGGTTTATCCGCAAAAGTTCTCAATGAACTCACAGAACAGCTGGCCTCTCCGCTCTCCAAGATATTTGAAAGTTCGATGGAGGCGGGGGCTCTGCCTACCGAGTGGAAGATAGCCAACATAACCCCCATCTATAAAGGAGGAGAGAAGACATCACCAAACAGTTTCCGACCAGTCAGCCTCACAAGTATCTGTTGCAAAATGATGGAGAAGATAATCAAAACGGAACTGATGAGGCATCTTGAAGAGAATAACTTGCTTAGTTCATATCAACATGGATTTCGAAGTGGTCGATCCTGCATCACAAACTTGCTCACATCCATGGAAAGTTGGACAAAATCATTAGAAATGGGTTTGTCAGTCGATGCGGTCTACATTGACTTTAGCAAAGCCTTTGACAGGGTTCCACACAAACGTCTGATCTTTAAGCTCCGTCAAATGGGTGTGACTGGCAACCTACTCAAATGGTTGGCCGACTTTCTCACAGACAGGCGCCAGCGTGTTTGTATCGGAGACACCAAGTCTCACTGGGAAACCGTTCACAGTGGAGTTCCGCAGGGCAGCGTTCTGGGTCCCATTTTGTTTCTGATATACGTAAACGACTGCCTGGATTGTCTGACATGCGAGAAGGTAATGTTCGCTGACGATTTGAAGTTATGGAACTCGATTGAAAAACCGGAGGATGCGCGAAAATTACAACAAAACTTAGATCGCTTGCAAACATGGTGTGATGAGTGGCTGCTGAACCTTAATCTTAACAAATGCCAAATAATCCGACTGCGGTCTAGTTCCAGAAGGCTGATTAGATTTGAATACCAGTACTCCATCAGTGGTCACCAACTCCAGGAGGTAAACATTCTAAAGGACTTGGGTATATGGATAACACCAACTCTCAAACCATCGTCGCACTGTGCGAATATCGCAAAGAAAGCTATGTGTATCTTAGGCACAATCAGGAGGTCCTTCGTTAATTTTGACGGAGAGCTTTTTGGGCGCGTGTTTGGAACATTCATCCGGCCGGTGTTGGAATATTGCGTTCAGGCGTGGTGCCCTTGGACGAAACATGACTACGCTCTGCTGGAGAAAGTTCAACGGAGGGCAACGAAACTAGTCAGCGGATTGGAATGCCTACCCTATGAGGGCCGCCTAGAAAGACTTAAATTTTTTCCTCTCTCTTATAGGCAATACAGAGGGGATATGATCTTAGTCTTCAAACTGGTCAGAGGAGTTGATTGTGCTCTTCAGATGGCCTTTTTTTGAATTGGCAAACATGACAAGTCTCCGAGGACACCCATACAAACTGAAAAGAAATCACGCCAAACTTGAAGTGCGGGCCAACTTCTTTTCCCAACGGGTGATTGACGAATGGAACAAACTGCCAGCCTCAGTTGTTCAGGCTGAAAGCGTTGAAATGTTTAAAAGAAGACTTGATGCATTTTTACTTGATGAACATATAATAAGTCGACAGCAATGATTGATATACTAAAACGACTATCGTCATGTAACATTTGCTTGTTTTGCTAGCGTCTATCTGTAAATAGGGTTTTCAAAGGCTCTGCCTATTTCCCTTATATATACTGAATAATACTGAATTATTCGGGAAATTTCCCGGAGAGGCCTGGAGAATTGCGTTTATAAGGGGAAGCTGGCAGTCTTAGTGCTTTAGACGGGTTAGACGGTATAAATGCTTTAAACGGGGTCGCAGACATTACAGGCGGGCTGAAAGCATTGGAAATTACAGTATTCGGCCGCAGGGTAGACGAAGTAGAAGGTTGAGTGGAGGGGCTGATTGAACTAGACATCTGAGGAGATGAATTAGTTGGTGCATTGACGTTAGTTGAAATACGAGCAGACTTATGAATATTAGGTTGAGAAATTGATGATAGGAAGGACCCATTTCTTCACTCCATTGGTGTGAGATCTCGACAAAGGAAACATTTTATCATTTCCAAATAGCAAGAAGTGCGACCTCGTTGAGCAAAGATTGAGACCACCTCAACTGTTGAAAACAATTTAACTAGTATAGAAGGATTCTTGCTACGCGAAGAGAGGCGTTTTGCTTCCACTATTTGTAGTTGAAACCACCCGAGTACAAAAAGTCCATAGCAACGTCAACTGGGCGTCTGTGTAAGGGAGCATTTTTTAGGAGAAAATTGTGATTACGTTTTTGTCCGTCCAAATCCTCGCTGGCAACCAAGTTAACAAGCGAATCGAGACGTCTGCAGTCCTGTGAGGGAACATCAGATATGTTACCATCGAACAAGTTGCCGAGTATAGACAAAATGGATCCAAACTTCATCATGAAGTCATTGCATTTCTGTAAAGCGGACAGATATAGCTGTTTAGCTTTAACTATGGGTTGTACATTTGAGTCAATGTTGAAACTTCTAGGTGTATTCAAGCATCGTTTTGGTCCCGAGGCATGTAGTTGAAGACGAATTGAGGTTGTTGGTTTCAGCTTTCGTCGAAAATATGAGAAAGATCTACGCAGGATACGCAGGGTAAAAGAAATTTATGAAATTTCAACCTAAATTATATGTTAGCGCTTTATAATTCTACGTTTTCTACGAGGATTTATAGGGATAGCAAGTTGTAGTTGTCTAAAGGCTAGAAATGCAAAACTTTATCAACATGCATCCTTGGCAAGATTATGGAAAAGATCATCAAGAGCGAATTTGTGAAATTCCTAGAGACTCATAATTTGTTATCAAACTGTTAACACGGGTTCATAAAAGGAAGATCCGCACGACAAATTTGCTGCATTCGCTCCAGAGGTGGACCCAAGCACTTGAAGATAGACACGCGGTTCAAGTCACCTTCATTGACTTTCAAAAGACCTTTGACACTGTGCTGCGCCAGAGACTGCTGTATAAGCTAGAAAGAATTGAAGTCAGAGGTAACCTCCTCAAGTGGATCGAAAACTTCCTCGTGGATCGGTACCAGGTTGTGTGCATCGGTCAAAAAAGGTCAACTTCTGCTGCGGTCGAGAGTGCGGTTCCTTAGGGTTCAGTACTAGAGGCAATAATGGTCCAAATATACGTGGATGATTGTGTCAGGGATCTGGACAGTAAAGCAGTAATGTTTGCCGACAACATGAAAATCTGGAATGTAATCCAGAGCCCTGTTGACGAAGATAAACTGCAGATCAACTTAACTCGGTTGGAGGAGTGGTCGAATCATTGGCTTTTGCGATTCAACCTCGATAAGCGTATAATACTTGGTTTAGGCAACCCATCCGGATCTGCCGACAGTAGAAACTACTTCCTCAACGGTGAAGCCTTACAAGACGTGGAAACCCAAAAGGACCTTTGTGTGCTGACGAACACCACCTTAAAAGCATCGTCTCACTGCTCGAAAGTGGTGAATAGCACAATAGCTTTGTTGCATGCGACCATTCGAGCCATTTTGGATTTCAATGAAGATCTGTTTGCTAAGATTTTTGAAACATTTTTCAGGCCACATTTGAAATATGCTGTACAAGCCTAGAGGCCCTGGACCGGTGAAGATCAGAACTGCCACGAAAGAGTACAAATGAGAGCCACCATAATATTTAGGAGTCAAAGCTCCTCACCATACGCAACCCACCTAGCTAACCGAAATCTGCTCTCTTTGAGTTATAGGCAAATTCTTGGGGATCTACTGCAGACATTCCGCATTATGAAAGGATTGGATTGTTGCCTAGAATTCTCGGACTTCTTTCAATTTGCTACCACAACCCATCTCCGAGGTCACCTAATGAAACTACGCGTCCAGGAGGCGAGGCTGGATGTACGTAAGTTCTCCTTTTCTGTCAGAGGGGTGAACCGTGGAATGCCCTCCCTGAAGACGTCATGATATACCATCGCTGGATAACTTTAAAATGAACCTTGAAAGTTTTATGTTCCAAAATGAGCCGGAGCGATGAGGAATTTATCTTACCCCTCGAGAGTCACGCAGCACTTCTCATATTTTATGATCACCTCTGAAAATTTGCAACGCACAGGGTTCCTCTGTATGCCGCACTTAATTTAGCGTTACAAATAGGGTACTTAAATGCCCATGCCTATTTCCCTATATAAATTTAATTAAATAATAATAATAATAGTTGTATTTAATACCGGTTTACAGGCATTGTCAGATGAAATATTCAGTGGGTAGAGGCTGGCAGTGAAAAAAAACTCCTGAATATATATCATTATAAGTGTTTTTCCTATTTTCATGTTATTCAGGAGGAAAAAACTGCCGCCTGTAAGGATGATAGCAATTCAGATCAGGGAAGGGCTAACACAATTGCAGTCTGTATGCAGTCTCTCTGTCTTTACTAGGAACCGGGATTCTGCCTCAGACAAGAAAGCATCCGTGTACGGTCGCTCACTGTCTGCCGAAGAAGTCAACGGGTGCAGGCTGCAGGGATGGTGCCGTATCCCTCAAGGTAACACCTGGGATCGAGTTCAGATGCCGCGCACTCCGTTGAACAGGAAAACAGATTCTACCGTGTCGGCGCCCAGAATTCTTGGAAACTGTTCTGAATGCAAAAAACTAGTAATGGTAATCTTAAACAAAGAATAACTCCGTTGGACTTTTATATTATGGGGAAGTTTATTCCACATGGCCAGGGCGTTTACCGAAAAGAACCTTCGATACTTAACTGTGCGAGCTAATGGATGAAATAAAAAGACATTGCGATGACTGCTGCGCCGAGGATGGTCAAGCTGCCTCACAGTGATAAGGGGATTAAATGTACGATTATTCAAAAGCTTAAACAGCAAAAAGAGTCCCTTCTGCACTCGGCAAAACCATAAGGGATCAATGTTAACAAGCCCACAGCGTTTTTGATACGACAGATTACGGTGCTCCAACGATAAAATTCTTTTCGTGAAGAAGTGCTGGACCGATTCTATTTTATTCCGTTCGCTAGCGCCTAGAAGGCTAAATAGAAACGAGCAGTATTCCAGGCCAGGTCTAACGTACATTTTATAAAGGCGGAGTCTAATATCAATAGTTTTAAAATTTCGGAGGATAAACCCGTCAGTCCTGCGTACTTTGGAGACAATCAGGGCGCAATGCTCTGAAAGATTGAGACCGTTGGAATATGATATTCCCAGGTCCTTAACAACGCCAAGTACATTTATATCGTGGCCATCTATGCTTAGATGAGGCTGATGGTTGTCACCGACAACCATAACGGAACATTTGTGCCAAGAAAGAGAAAAGCGCCATGTGCAGCACCACTGAGATCATTTTTTAATAGATCAAGCACGGTGTCGCGATCTGCCGGCTTGTATCGATAGGCAACTTTTAAATCGTCGGCATACATAAAGGGCCTAGCATTTCGAAATAAACCCGGCACATCATTGACAAAAAGACAAAATAAAAGCGGGCCTAGCACACTACCCTGAATATCTCCACTCCTCACACGTTCCGAGTTTGAGATAGCATTGGAGATCTTAACATGTTGTGTACGAGAGCTCAGGTAAAAAGATATCAAGCTCAGAAGTTTACCACATATACCGAAAGAGGAGAGTTTCAGGAGAAGAAGGGCATGGTCAACACAATCGAAGGCCTTGGTGAAATCGAAATAGACTATGTAAAGTGCAAAGCCATTATCCCTAGATTGTAGAACATGATCGAAGAAAGAGAGCTGACATGTGTCACAAGACCTAGTTTTGAGGAACCCATGCTGGACTGCACTCAATAGGTTATTCTCAGTTAAATGATACATCATCTTATCTTTGATCAAGGTCTCCAGGATTTTCGAAGCTGCGGACAGTGTGTTGATTGGCCTAAAATCGTCAAATGACGTAGATTGGCCGCGTTTGGGGATAGGTAGAATATGCGATTCCTTCCATACACTAAGAAAGGTTTCACTTTCAAGAGCTAGATTAAATATCTTACATAGAAGTGACGGGAAAATATCATTAGCATCCGCCTTTATAATACTGATCGGTACGCCATCTGGTCCAGGACTATAAGATTGACGAAAACGTCGAATGGCTACGGTTACGTCCCAGAGGGTAAAAGTTATGGTCTCGAGGACGGCACCGGTCCAAACCTGGATGAGCGGAGGGGGAGCGGTTGAATTTTTAATAAATGTTCTGGACAAGAAAACGTTAAAACTATCAGCCGTCAATTTGTCATCAAGTACAGGATTGCCAATGGAATCCAGTAGTACGGGGTGCGATGTTTTACTATGGGTTCTAATTGCGCGTGAAAAAAGTTTCGCTACATTTAACGAACAGTTTTCGACATATTTGACCTCTTCAGCTAGCCGTTTTTCTTCGGTTCGCCACTTGGCCTGCTCAAAAATACGGTGAATCAAGGGCAGAACGGAAATTTCGTTTTGCAAACGGAATCGACGAGAGAGTTTACGCAACCTACGGCGAAAAGATAAAGGGAGATAAACCTCATCCGCGACATTAATTAATTTCTTACGGGGAACAAAACGAGAAATAAGTGGATCTAAAACTTAGTAAAGCATACCGGTACAGGTGTTCACATCCTGACACATAAAGAAATAAGTTCAGTCGTGGGAGTTAAGATGTATCAATAATTCTGTCGAAAGCGCTAATCGAAAATCAAAGAAAAAGCTATATTTCTTGGAAGGCGTTTCATCGGTTTCGAGTTGTATTTTAGAAACAACGATATCATGATCTACGTGAACGAATGCCTCAATGACCTAGATTGTGAAGCTGCCATGTGTGCAGATGGCATAAAAATATGGACTAAAGTCAGCTGCGCTGACGACGCAAAAGGGTATTCAGTATCAGTATCAGTATATTTGAGGGAGATGTAGGTGAGTCACCTTTGAATTCCCTATTTGTACATACGAGTTGTGGTATCAAAAAATAGTATCTCGATATGTTGGCGAGGCCAACATAGTGGAACAAAAGTTGAAAAAGAGCAGACAGTGAAAAACTCCCGGTGATATTTAGGAGAAAAAAACTGTCGCCTTTGGGAGGGGGTCCAACGGGGGGCATTTCGGAGGTCACATGATGCTCCATTGCTGATTGCAGCGTCCGTTGAGGGATTTCAAAGGTTGAAATAGATGTCCAGATCATCCTCGGTCCATTGCGGTTCGAACCAGGGGATAACGTTCATACACCTCATGGACGACGGACGCCAGGTCCAGCTGATGCGAATACTCACGGTGTCACCAAGGTGTGTAAATAAGTTAAGCATCGAGACCTCGAGGACCCCAGCATGGGAGTAATGGGAGAATGCAAGCCCTCGAACGAAAATAACAAACAAACTTATATTGACAAAGTAAGTGCCTGGTCGGCCAGGTGGCTTCTTGAGTTGAGTGTGTGATCCTTCACATAAGTGCCGGTCGAAAAGTATCTCGGAAGCACCAGTACAAGGTCGAAGGCAGTTTGTTCAAATTTGAAGATAAGTGAATTCTCAAATTTTCAACCTATTTCTTCGTTTCCTGTGGAAAATATTGGCTTAATTATTGACAATTTATTGTAATTCTACCTAATTATCAGCTGTACAAACTTGCAGTTATTGCAATTACAAAAGGGATAAATATACAGTTTATTAAACTTTTTCACCCTACATAGCCTCATTAAAGTTCTCGCAGATTTACGTCAAAAGGACAGAATCTAAAGTTTAATTTTAGAAATAAAGTTGAAAATTTGTAAGTTTACTTTATTTCCAGTGAAGAATAATTTGCATTAACTGGTATACCAGTTGATATAATTTTTTTCATCCTGCATAGCCTC